>JASDQU010100914.1:708599-719074 GCA_032191745.1 Picea mariana | reverse complement strand
CTCGATCTGAAGGCTAAGATAGTTTTGCGATTTTGCATATCGCAAATTCAAGACGTTAGAGAACCTCGTTCCTTTGACTTTCCAGTCAGTGATATGATGATCTTTCGCCATGTGTCCTGCCTGAAGATGGACGGTCCTCCTTCTTTTGGGATTTTGTGAGTCCGCTTCTCCTTGCACTTTAATGAACGTGAAGGTTCTCCCTGATCCAACAATGGTTGGAACTTATGCTCAGATCTGACGCCTGAGATCTTTCCTCCTCTTCTGCACGTTCTTCTTGTCTACAATTAGATCTGACGATCCTCCTTATTTCAGGAATTAAAATGGGATCCAACGATCATAAATCCTACTTCTCCTCCCGAGCTTACTTTGTTTCACTTACTCTGATTTTTCCATCGATGATATGCCTACAATCCTCTACACTATCTCTTCTGAGCTTATTCAAATCTTCTCTGCAACATCTTCTCATTTTCCATCAATGACAAGCATACAAGCATGTGTTGTCTGTTAAATATTTGCCAACAGTAGGTTTGATCATTGTGTTGTTGTGACTGTGTTGTTTGGACATATTTCGGTGTTTGAAGCTTGAGCGCAAGAGAGATCTTGAGTCTGAGTTTTTCTTCTCCAGGTTGCTTGAAATCCGTGATGCTCATAGAAGTCTTGTTCACCTTTCTCACTAAGTCTTCCCTCTGCTCACACTTAAACTCAATTCACTGACTGAAGTTAATGTGGCCCTCACTTCCTTGTGCATTTCTTGTCCAGTTCTGTGCTTAACATCATTCATATATTGATTTTTTTCCATTGACCTCTACTCATATAAAACCAACATCCACCAAAAACTCTGATGGGTATTGGGCTTATCCTCCCGCAATCTGAGGGTGACTCTCAATGCTAACACAATCCATTATATATATATATATATATATATATATATATATATATATCCACCAAGACACCTTCTTCCTTTAATATTCCTTTACCTAATATAGTCCTCCAAAGGGTGTCACTTTGAAACAATGTGTCCTTTTGGAACTAGACATTTCACCCCCTCATTTAATTAACACAAATGGTAACTTTTATTAATTGATTTCCATACACCAATTTAGGCAACGATTTTCGTATGAAGATTCTTGAGTGATGGAAACACATTTTAAAATTCTACGACATGGGTTTTTTGCAGAACATGCCCAATTAGCCAACAATGAGGAAATTTCCCTAGAAAGTGTGTGAGATGACTGGTACAAGCAGTTCTTTGAAGGAAACTTGCCTAGATTTTTCTTTCGTTGTTGGATGCCAGATCGACTTCAGTACATATTACCTTTTCGTGAATGTCTAAATCGACCTCCACATATCTCCTTTGTTGGTGATTATTTAAACTCAAATTTTAAACATTTTACTTTATGATTATATTAAAATAAGTTCCCTCTCAGTTGCTAGTCAGTAAAGATTTGACTTGGTCTCACTGCTTTTCGTATTTTCTTCCTCATTTGACCGACAAACATCTTTTTGGTCAACTCAACTAGGAGAAATATCGACTTGAGTATTTCAATTCTAGTCTACCCATCTTGCTTCAGCCTCACCCCAACTTGTATTTAAGTTTTCTTCGACTTCGACCTTTAGGTTACTTCATTCTTGGATTGACTCGACTTGGAAGAAAACCAACTTGAGAAATTCTACTTTGGTCATCTCAACTTCGACCTTCAGTTGGTCGACTCATATTGAAATCGATTGACTTGTCTTATCCAACTTCCTTCAATCTCCAGGCTTGTATTCGGTCAACTTATCTTCGACTCATCTTGCAGTCGATCAAATTCCAGATAGTTGGCCTATTGTAGTTTGAATCGACTTGACTTGTGACTCGATGGTGTCAATGATTCCTCACCAAATATCCACCAATGACATTTTGTCTCATCTCTAGACTCTTCTTCAATTGATATTTTCTTAATCACTTTTAATGAACCATGTCGTATTAACTTTTTTATTTGTGTTTGTATGGATCCATATTGGATTATCCATTTACCTTTTTTATATGGACACTTTCTTCACAATTTCGTCTTTTGTGCATGGATGTTAATGACACAATCTAAACCTTATATAATATAGGATGAGTGCATCAAGCTCATACAATATATTAGTCAATATTATTTTTCTACTAATATTAAACTCACCTTCATAACATTATGTCCAACCTTCATAACATTATGTCCAATATTGACAATGCTTGACATTCAAGTCACATTCATAACATTATGTCCAACCTTCATAACATTATGTCCAATATTGACAATGCTTGACATTCAAGTCACCTTCATAACAATGTGTCCAATATTGACAATGATTCTCAAACCAACCAATCAATGATACTTCACCTATTTATCAAGGTTGACATCAATGACAACCAAATTTCCAACAATCTCCCCCTTTTTTATTGACGGAAACCTTAGTAAAACAATATTACTTACTCTATGAAATGTATTATGTATTTTGATTCCTTTGAGCTGACTTTGTTTTACTCTTTATCTCTCCCCCTTTGAAAACAATGACAAAGGTAATATTTCTCTTATCCCCCTGAGATGATGCTTCCCCTAAGGGGATGCTCCCTCTATCTTTGTCCCATTTATTTTGGACTTTGTTTTTATTGTTTATCTCTCCTCTTTTGACATCAATGTCAAAGGAAATAAAAATTGTATTTCTTTTCTCCCCCTGTGAATGTGCCAACCGTTATCTCAATCTCTTAGGATTTTTTTGTTCAAATATAGTTTTACTGTCTTCTCCTTTGTCATAATGCACAAGGGTGTGAAGCTTACTAATCTTCTTGATCTATTTCTTCTTCTTGATATTCTTTAGTTCTTTGATTCCAAGAGATCTTTACTATTCTTTCATATCATTAATAACTTTTCTCTGTTCATACTCTATCTTTATATATTTTGAACTCCTTTTGTTGCTTTCTTCTTTATATATTATTTTTTTTATTCATCACACTATTCTACAAACTAATTTTCTTTTGAGAGTTCATCATAATCACCATTGTTTTGTGCACCATAATCTTCTTCATATTCTTCTTTAGAAATTATTCTTCCTTGAGCTTGTTCCTCTTCATATGCAAAGCTCTGAATTTCACATTCCTTATTAGGACTTTCATCCATCAGTTTATTGTTATCAATTTCTTCATTTTTAGGTGCAATATATTCATCATCTTTCTTGCTTTCTACTTCAGATTTTCTTCTCCATATCTTTCAATAAGGCACTCTGTTTGATGAACTTTTATTTTCTACATTTTTCCTTTGAGATTTATCCTCTCTTCTTTTCTTCCAAATTTCATTAGATTTCCTTCTTGACTTGTACGGATTATTTTGCATGGGTTGTCTTCTTGATTTCCTATAGTCTTGGGATTTTTTCCCAAACTTATCACAGTTGTAGCATCTCATGGTATGCCAAAACTTTTCTATGTGACCAACATAATTGCATCTCCAACATCTCATTAAGTTATTGGACCTTCCTGAATTTTTTTTTTCGGGACTCTAGAAACCCAATGCTTTGTGACCAAATTTTTTACAAGAAAAACAATAACCATTGAAGGTGTTTCCATACTCGAGTCTGTTGTGACATGAGAAGTCTATATTTTGATATGTTTATTATTTTTTTATTTATAGCTTCCTCCTTTAACAAAGTTCATGGTTTGTATTTGGTTTGTGATTGCACTTTTTCCTTTTGAGGAGGATAATCCTTTCTCATGTTTGTGAATGGAGTTCCACTTGCCACCTTCTTCTTTCTTATTGTACCCAAGACCAATTTTGTCATCGGTTGGTATTTGATTCTTCTAGATATTATCCAGGATGTCTAAGTTGTTCTAGAATTTGATAGTTTATTTTATCTTTTCATTCTTCTTTTTGAGGTTGATAACTTCCAATTCCAACATGTGACATGTTTCTTCCTTTCTATTCAACTACATCTTCAAGTATTCTTCTATTTCCTTAGCTTCTTCAAGTTGAGTCTTTAGAATGATGACTATTTCTTCTGTCTCATCCAAGACTTCTGTGCATTTATTGGTTTTGTCATATGTTTTCAACTCTTCTATTTCTTTTGTTAGATCAACAACCTCAGTATTCAATCTTTTGATTTATTCCTTGTTTTCTAGCTAATTCCTTTTGAGGTTGATGACTTCCAATTCCAACGTGTGGCACAATTCTTCATTTTTAGTCAATTGGATTTTTAGGGTTTCTTCACTTTCCTTAGCCTCTTCAAGTTGAGTCTTTAGACTGTTGACCATTTCTTTTGTTTCTTCTAATTCTTCTATGCATTTATTGATTTTGTCATATTCCTTCAACTCGTTCATTTCTTTTGTTAGATCAACAACTTCAGTCTTTAATCTATTGATCTCTTCTTCTTTGTCTTTTAGTTGAATCTTTTGTTCTTGCTCTTCATAGTTGTTAGATTGATCTAATTGTTGTAGTAGCAACATATCCTTCTTTTGAAGTTTCTCAAACTCTTTTAGAGTGCACATAGTTGTGTATTCGATATTGTCAAGAGCCTCCATAGGAAATTCAATATATATACCAGTTTTTGAGTCCATACGAATCTCTTCTAATGCATCTATAACATCATTCTTAAGATTCAATATTTTTTCTTCAGTGATTACTGAGCTATGCATCAATTCCTTGATGGAGTTGTCTTCTTCATTAATGACTAGGGATTGCATAAATTCCTTGTTTGAGTTGTCTTCTTCTTTTATGAATGGGTATTGAATCAACTCCTTATTTGATTTGTATTCTTTATTGATGACCAGGGATTGCATCAATTCCTTGTTTGAGTTGTCTTTTTTATTGATGACCGGGGATTACATCAATTCCTTGATGGTATTGTATTCTTTTTATGTGTTTTGTAATTTAATCTGAAAAGAACTCTCTAGCTGGAGCCATAATACTTTAGCAGAGGTGTAGTGTCCCATATTTTGTTTGATTCAGTCTGACAGTCCATTCTGGATTGCTTTTAATGCCATTCAATTGTTTCTCTTTGCTTCTTTTGCAGTTTTGGATTTGTTCATTGAGGTAGTTAAGTACCAAGGCTTACTTAATATTGAGTCCCAAACTCCATATCCTCTTGACTTCAGATATATTTTCAATCTTTTCCTCCATGAAGAGTAGTATGTTCCATCAAATAAAGGAGCTTCAATTGTGGAGAGAGCCATTTGTTCATCCATTTGTGTGTTTAGTAGGATCTTCCTTCCAGTATTTAGGTTTTTTTTACTTGAAGAGACCTTACTCTAATACCAATTGTTCTCTTCAGAACAATTGAGTGGTTAAATTGTAGTGAAGGAACTTCCTCTGATACCAATTATTGAAACACACACTAACACTGAGAGGGGGGGTGAACCAGTGTCTGGAACTTTTGGCTGCTTTTCACACTTTCATAGATTAACTAAATTAACTGAATAAGATATATGCAGTTCAATTAATTATTCATAAACATGTATAACACAAACTGTATGAAGCAGATAAAATATCATTCTTTTATTTATTTAACTTGAATGAATACAAATAAAATCAATCCTTTAATATATTCAACTTCAATTGAATATGAAAGATCCAACTCTCTGATACAAGACCCAGCTTATAGTTCTTAGATCCAACTGAGAAATGAGGAATCCAACCCTCATAACAAGACTTGACTTGTTGATCTCAGATCCAACTGTGATGCGAGGAATCCAATCCTCATGACAAGACTCAACTTGTAAACAGACACAAACCTGATAAAATGAACTTTCATTCAATTCATTATTTATTTATATCCACCAAGACACCTTCTTCCCTTCATATTCCTTTACTTATATAGTCCTCCAAAGGGTGCCACTTTGAAATAATCAGTCCTTTTGGAATGAAACATTTCACCCCTTCATTTAATTAACACAAATGGTAACTTTTATTAATTGATTTTCGTACACCAATTTAGATAATGATTTTTGTATGAAGATTTTGGAGTGATGGAAACGAATTTTAAAATTCTACGACATGGGCTTTTTTCAAAACATGTCCAATTAGATGACACATGGTCAATTTCCCCAGAAAGTGTGTGAAGTGGTCAGTATAAGTGGTTCTTTGAAGGAAACTTGCCCATAGTTTCCTTTCGTCGTTGGATGCCATATCGACTTCAATACATATTACCTTTTCGTGAATTTCTAAATCGACCTCCACATATCTCCTTTGTTGGTGATTATTTAAACTCAACTTGTAAACATTTTACTTGATGCTTATATTAAAATTGGTTCCCTCTCAACTGCTAGTCACTAAATATTTGACTCGGTCTCAGCCTTTTTTGTATTTGCTTCTTCATTCAGTCGACAAACATCTTTTTGGTCGACTCAAATAGGAGAAATTTCGACTTGAGTATTTCAATTCTAGTCGACCCATCTTGCTTCAGCCTCAACCTGACTTGTATTTAAGTTTTCTTCAACTTCGACCTTTAGGTTAATTCTTTCTTGGACCGACATGACTTGGAAGAAAACTGACTTGATAAATTCTACTTTGGTCATCTCGACTTGCTTTGGTCAACTTGTATTTCCCGACTTAATTTTCCTTTGACTTCAACTTTTAGTTGGTAGACTTGTCTTTGAATCATCTTGAAATCGATCAACATGTCTTCTCCAACTTCTATCAATCTGCAAGATTGTAGTCGGTCGACTTCTCTTCGAATCGTATTGTAGTCAATTGACTTCCAGATAGTCGACCTTATTGTTGTTTGAATTGACTCAACTTGTGACTCGATGGTGTCAATGCTTCCTCACCAAATATCCACCATTAAGATTATGTCTTGTCTATAGATTCTTCTTCAATTGATATTTTTTGAATCAGTTTTAATGAACCATGTATTATTAAATTCTTTAGTTGTGATTTGTATGGATTCATATTGGATTATCCACTTACCCTTTTTATCTGGACACTTTCTTCACGGTTTCTTCTTTTGTGCATGGATGTTAATGACATAAACTCAACCTTATACAATATATGATGAGTGTATCAAGATCATACAATATATTAATCAATATTATCTTTCTACTGATATTCAAGTCACCTTCATAAAATTATGTCCAATATTGGAAATGCTTGACATTCAAGTCACCTTCATAACATTATGTTCAATATTGACAATGCTTGACATTCAAGTCACCTTCATAACATTATGTTCAATATTGAAAATGATTGACATTCAAGTCACCTTCATAACAATATGTCCAATATTGGAAATGCTTCTCAAACCAATCAATCAATGATGCTTCACCTATTTATCAAGGCTGACATCAATGAAAACCAAATTTCCAACAAATTCAACATATGTGATGTTGATCACAATCATGCTTGGTGGACCTATAATTATAATGATTCTTTTTAAAAAATTCTTAACTTTTTCATCTCTTTGAACTTTTATTATTGGGTAAATTTTCAACTAAAAATAATTGGTTGTAGTTGACTTGGATTGAAGTTCATCATTCCCTTAACATAGTCTCATAGGATTTCAAACATCCTTTTATTCTCAACATATTACTCTTCCTTCTCTTATTATTCTCTTTATTGGGTGATTTTTCAACTGAAACAGAGTTGGTTGCATTGATTGTCTACAAAAAGATTTATACATTGACATCATGTAATAGTGGTTAATGTTATCAATTGATGAATTAGTCATTGGGATTAAATCATTTTTTTATTGAAATATTTAGTCATTAATAGGCTAGTGTACATGTAAGAATTGGATGGTCCTTATTGACTATTTTCCAGTTCGTTTTTGTCTATTTTGTGCAGTTTTATGGATTATTCAGCAATGTTTTAAAATGTATTGTCATGTACCTATTTGTTGTATATAAATGTGGAATTTCATAGGTAATTTGAATAAAAAAATGTAATTGTTGGTTGTGGAGCCTGATTATCTTCCTGATTTAGAGGTCCTTGCTTTCAGCCGTGTTTATACCCCATGAAGTATTTACACCCCAGAAGTATGTACACTCTTCCATGCGGGGGAGTGCAGAGGGGGGGTTACCCCTCTGCAGGGTCCGGGGGGCCTATCCCCCCGGCTGGGGGGTCTGGGGGCAAGCGGGCCTGTTATCCCCGATATCTAGGGATAACTAGGAGATCATGTCTCGAGGCCCACATGTCCTAGACATGGAATACCGAGAGCAGGATTGACTTGAGAATGGCCCTGGAGGGCCCATCTCTCTTCTTCTTCGTCATATTTGTCCTATCAGCAGTAGCAATTTCCATCACCACCGGCCTAGGCTTGCATCAGAGAGGATTCTTTCTCCATGAGGTAATTGGTCCGAGGTATCATGGTATGTGTCATATTTGATTTTTATAACCTTCTTATATATGCATTAGGTTCCTTTCATTTCTGATGACTGCTTGGATCTTACACTAATCCACTTGACCATTGTTGGGGTGATTGACTGGGTAACTTAGCAAGCTGATATTCATGGGTTTTGGTTAGCCACCAAGGGGGATTTGCAGAGCCACTGTCCACTCCCACCATCTTATCATATTTACATCTTATACCCCACTCATCCATCCCATTCTCCTAGTCTAGCCATTAGGATGGCCTTTGAGGGTTATATCCTGTCTTGTGGGAAGAAGGGGCTAAAGGCCCAGGGGGTAAAAGCAGCTGGTAAAAGATAAAATCCATAGGAAATAAAACCTAGAGATGCTTCACCCAGGGGATCCTCGAGAAGGCAATAAAAATCCTCTCGATAAGAAATTAAGGGACCTTAAGAAAAATGATAAAAAACAAGACCTAACCAAGAGGATGGGAGGTCTCATCATGAGGCATCCCATTATGTTCATAGGTATCCAACGGTATGACATTTCCACTATCTGGTCACCAAGCCAGGGAAGTGACCTTTGGTTGCATGGCCAAAGGAAAGGGTGTCTCATCACGAGCCAGCCTTATCATTTCTGCGAAGATACCAGTGGGTAACGCTATCAACTCTGGCCACCAAGCCAAGGTAGTGTCCTCTGGTTAGACCTTGAATTAAAAAATAAAGAAAAGCAATAAAAGAAAAATGAAGGCAATAAAGGGCTTGGAAAAAATGCATCCATGACAGGTACAGCTCGCCTCCTACAAAGGCACCCATAGACAACACATTCCCTTGGTATTACTATGACTGGACATCCCTAAAAACCATATCACCGCACAAAACATGGCTTGAATAATCCTTTGAGGGAACTTTCGTTATCTTGTGGGTACTAGCCCAATAGGTTTCTCTTTTGGTTTCTTCATCTTTGTATAGTACATCTGTGTAATATCTTTGATCTCTTAGATAATATGTTAGGAATTTCATGCATATATTTTATAGCTTTAAAGATGAGATATGATTTACATTGCTATGATCTCGAGGACTAATGAGCCCATGGAGGGCATAGTCTTTGATGTGCAGGACCATACCCGGCGGACAGGTACCAGAGGACCAGAACACATGGGGAGATGATTAGCTCAGACCTCCATGGGGCTGAAGAGCCCATCAGATGGTTGCTAGGATGGCAAAGGCAGGACAACATCATGATGATCCCTTGCATGAAGAAGACAGAAGTACACCCTCAACGGGACACTTTGGCAGAGATTGACCTAAGGGGGATCACACCTTGTAGATGAGAGGATGGCTTTGATGGACAGGACGCCACCCAGGGTAGGCTGGACGTTTTCTGGAGGATGTGGCAGTGTGCTTGGACCACTTGGCATGTGTGGCAGCTTGCAGGAGCACTAGAAGGGCAAACGTTTTGCCTATTGGATGCTGATATTGCCCAAAAGGGGCTAACGTCTCCCTCAAAGGGGCCTGACGTCTCCCTTTTTAGCTTATAATTTGACATTTTAGCATTTAATGCGACAAATAATGTAATAATGTTAAGTCATCCTTGTCGTTTGTTTTTAATGACCTATTTTGTAATTAAAGGTCATTTGGATTATATAAATTGAGGACGTTGAGCCTCATTTTGGATATAACATAACTCACTCTCTTGTGAGAGACTGCTTTTTAGTCTTTTGTCTTGTTATTGGCTCTTGGAGTTGAGGCGCTACTCTTGGAAGGATTATCTTTGGCATGCATATGGTGTTTTTATCATTGGAAGGTGTTACAACTAGGGTTTGATAAGCTCATCTTGGATTTGTAAGTGTTTTTCTCATACAAAACTTCTTGATTCAATGGTTGTAGTTTAAAATTCTTACATACATGGTTACATTGTTATTTTTATGCTTAATCATTGAAACCCTGGGGAGCAAGCACACAAGTAGGTCCTTGCTTCATGTCCCCATGATAAAGACTTGTTTAGCCATTTGATTAAGAAGAACCTAGCCTAAGCATTGCTACACTAGTTCCTCTTTTTCTTGAGTTAGTTTGAAACATAAATTGAAGAAGGAAGACGTCCTAGGCCTAATTAATTTTACACCTAGGGTTTGACTCTTAGGGTTTGAAAATCCTTGGCCCCAAACAACACTTTTCAGCC
>JASDQU010100914.1:644202-686888 GCA_032191745.1 Picea mariana | reverse complement strand
ACCTTCTTATATATGCATTAGGTTCCTTTCATTTCTGATGACTGCTTGGATCTTACACTAATCCACTTGACCATTGTTGGGGTGATTGATGGGGTAACTTAGCAAGCTGGTATTCATGGGTTTTGGTTAGCCACCAAGGGGGATTTGCAGAGCCATCGTCCGCTCCCACCATCTTCTATCATTTTACATCTTATACCCCGCTCATCCATCCCATTCCCCTAGTCTGGCCATTAGGATGACCTTTGAGGGCTACATCTTGTCTTGCGGGAAGAAGGGGCTAAAGGCCCAGGGGGTAAAAGCAGCTGGTAAAAGGTAAAAGCCATAGGAAATAAAGAGATGCTTCGCCCAGGGGATCCCCGAGAAGGCAATAAAAAGCCTCTCGATAAGAAACTAAAGGGACCCTAAGAAAAATAATAATAAAAAACAAGACCTAACCAAGAGGATGGGAGGTCTCATCACGAGCCGGCCCATTATGTTCATAGGTAATTAACAGTATGACATTGCCACTATCTGGTCACCAAGCCAGGGCAGTGACCTTTAGTTTCATGGCCAAAGGAAAGGGGGTCTCATCACGAGCCAGCCTTATTATTTCTGCGAAGATACCAGTGGGTAACGCTGTCAGCTCTGGCCACCAAGCCAAGGCAGTGTCCTCTGGTCATACCTTGACCTAAAAAAGAAAGAAACGAAATAAAAGAAAGATGAGGCAATAAAAGGGCTTGAAAAAAATGCATCTATGACGGGTACAGCTCGCCTCCTACAAAGGCACCCACAGACGACACCTTCCCTTGGTCTTACTATGACTGGACATCCCTAAAAACCATATCATCACACAAAACATGGCTTGAATGATATTCTGAGGAAACTTTCCATGTCTTGTGGGTATTAGCCCAATAGGTTGTTCTGTCGGTTTCCTTGGATTTGTATAGTAGATCTGTGTAATATCTTTGAGCTTTTAGATGATATGTTAGGGATTTCATGGATATATTTGATAACTTTACATTGCTATCATCTCTAGGACTAATGAGCCCATGGAGGGCGTAGTCTTTGATGTGCAGGACCATACCCGGTGGACAGGTACCAGAGGACCAGTACACATGGGGAGATGATCAGCTTGGACCTCCATGGGGCCGAAGAGCCCATCAGATGGTTGCTGGGATGGCAGAGGTAGTACAAAATCATGATGATCCCTTGCACGAAGAAGACAAAAGGACGCCCTCACTAGGACACTGTGGCAGAGATTTGATCTATGGGGGATCAACCCCTGCAGATGGGATGATGGCTTTGATGGATAGGATGCCACTCAGGACAGGATGGATGTTTTCTGGAGTAGATGGCAGTGTGTTGGGCTTGTTTGGCACATGTGGTAGGTTGCAGGAGCCCCAAGAGGGCCAACGTTTTGCCTTTTGGATGTTGGTGATGCCCAAAAGGGGCTAACGTCTCCCTCAGAGGGGCATGATGTCTCCTTTTTTAGCTCTATTTTGACATTTTTAGCATTTAATGTGACAAATAATGGAATATTGTTAAGTCATCCTTGTCGGTTGTTTTTAATGACCTATTTTGTTAATTAAAGGTCATTTGGATGATATATATTGAGGACATTGAGCCTCATTTTAGCATAACACAACTTGCTCTCTTGTGAGAGATTTTTTCTAGTCTTTTTCTTGGTTATTTTTGGCTCTTGGAGTTCAGGCGCTACACTTGAGGAGGATCATTTTTGGCATGCATATGGTGTTTTTATCATTGGAAGGTGTTACAACTAGGGTTTGATTGGCTTTTCATGATTTTGTAAGTATATTTTTCATGCAAACCTTCTTGATTGAATGGTTGTAGGTTAAATAGATTACTTTTATGGTTACATTGTTATTATTTTCTTAATCATTAAAACCCTAGGGAGCAAACACACAAGTAGGTCGTTGCTTCATGTCCCCATGATAAAAGCTTGATTAGCCATTTGATTAAGAAGGATATAGCCTAGCCATTGCTACACTTGTTCTTCTTTTTCTGAGTTAGATTTGAAATATAGATTGAAGAAAGAAGACATCCTAGGCCTAATTGATTTTACACCTAGGGTTTGACTTCTTAGGGTTTGAAAGGCCTTGGCCCCAAACAACACTTTTCATCCCTAGATTTATATTTCAGAGCTAGCCGTTTTTTCCAAAGAGTCTTAAGGAAAGAGGGAGGAGCATGAGGCCTAGCTTTAGCTACACTAGAATGAGCCTCCTCCCCTTAGGGTTTTGACTTGGTGTCCCTGCCATTGCAACACCATTAAGCCTAACTCTCCCGTCCTTAGGTTTAGATTCTCCCAAGGCATTAGTCTCTCTCCTTGACTCCATAATACCCAAGTCACTAGTCTAAAACTTGCAAGGTTGAGTCTTTGTTTTCAAAACCATCTTTCAAACTTTCTTGAATTAAAACCCTAACTAACCCTAGCGTTTAAACTAACCCTAATTTCTGATGATGTCTTGCCCTATTTGAACTTTTGTTTAGTCTAAAACTTGCGGCTAGGTCATCCATTGATAGCCATAAAGGTGTTGAGCAATTTCATTGGCCCAATTAGCAAAACGTTCACCTTTTTGTCCAGCTAACCTAACCTAGATTAGGGTTGACGTCACACCTGTTTTTATCTCTTAATTGGTATAAAATGTTGTGACCTTGCCATCTAGAATTTGGCATTGATGTGTAGATTTCTTTCATTGACTTAATTTTCAAAACGTCCACCTCTTTGCCTCTTAAAACTCACCTAAAACTAAGGCTGACGTCACCCTTGGTAGTATAGTGATGCAGCAGCAACAATATTTATGTATGAGCTCATTTATTGCATTGTGATAATACAAGGATCTGATTTTATACATTGAATGCCAATATCCCTTTGTATTTATTGAGGAAGTAATATTATAAGTCTTAGCTTTTAATTGCAATCATTGAATCCGTCAATAATTACATTTATTATTGCTCATATCTATTAAAGATAGTCATCGATATTTTGAATTACTAACCACTGCTTGCACGTTTTAGTTTATTTGTTTTGTCTTGCAAACAGGTGCCCTTGTCAGTGGAATACCTTCTTTGACTATCTCTTTGGCAGTAATCTGTGAAAGGAAACCCTCATCCTGATACTTTAAACTTTAAGAACTTTCAGAACCCCAGATTACTAGGGACGTCTCCCTTGGGATTAGCCACCTAGAATAGAAAGAGCTCCCCATCGAGGTGACAGTGGGTGGGGAGGCTCCTGTTACGCTAGTTTGAGCCTTGCCTTCTAGCTACTTAAACCTATCCTACAAACTAAGTGATAACATTTTGGTACCGTTGCCGGGGAACACTGAGTCTATTTTCCTCAACAACAAACCTTTGGTAAGCCTTGTTTCGAAAGCCTTGCTTATAAAGCTTACCTGGCGACTCCACTACTTTTCTTTCCCCCTATTCTTTGGTAGTTTCAGGGAAACTATCTGGCGACTCCACTGATGACAAAGCCAACAATGACTTCACAATGGGACCCAGGAAGCTATAGACCTTTATATATGATTGAAATCCCTAGATATCCCAGGAAAATGCCTCCTCGTTATGAGGATTTTCTCCCTTGATTTGCTGGCATCAATGGAGAATGTCCTGAATCTCACATGAGAAGATTTTGGGAATTATTTGAATACTTCCCTATCGACGACGAGGCTGAAGACGTGGTGATGAAACTTTTTTCTACCTCCCTGCATGGAGAGGCCAGAAGATGGTATGATGACCTTCCAGCTGCCAGCATCACTTCTATGGAGCTTTTTGAAGAAATTTTCCTTGCAAAGTGGACCATGAAAATAGAAGCTATACAATCATTGCTAAAAGAGCTTGAAGGCATAAGACAAACAGAGTCTGAGATTTTCAAAGCTTTTAGGTTTAGGTTCGAGAGATTGCTTTACCAGATTCCTCAAAGCCATCGCCCTAAAGAGAAATACCTTGTCTACCTCTATTCTAATGGACTTCAGGGACATTTGAGCTTCCTTCTAAGTGAGAAGAATCCAAAAACACTTGCAGAAGCTCACAATATGGCCATCCAAATTGAAAAAAGTCTTTCCTTGACCAGGACCAATGCCATGGACATTCTCAGCTTGATAAAACTGGTCTCCCATGGAAACTTTGTTGAAGATACGCAAGAGGGAGGGGAACAAGTTTTCAACCAGTAGAATGAAGACATGGATGAGGAGCAAGAACCTGAACAAGATGATGAAGTGTCCACCTGTGCTCCTCCCACTGAGGAAGTCATGCAATAACCTGTTTCTCCTGTACAGCAAAGTGAAGATGAGGTTAGTTATTTTCCACTTCAAAATTCTAGTGATATTGTGTCCTTTAATTCAAAAGATGAAGAGGAAATGGAAGCCTTGGACGAAGTGGAAGTCCCTTGCTGTGCAATTGAAGATAAAAAAGCAGTCCATGAGGATGAAGCTATGACATATGCTAAGAACATCGAGCTCCTCGAGGTACCTGCACAAGAAGAAATAGTGAGTTACCCTCCTATCCTCAGTTTTGATGATGCTTTACCTTATGATGAAGAGGATGAGGAGGATGAATTTTTAAGTCTTACAAATCCTGCATGCTATGACACAGATAATGACACTGTTGATAATATTGATGAGTTTATACATGTTGGGAGATGTAGGTGGGACATAGCTGGTTATGACCCGGATCCCATCTATGACATTGAGGGTCGTTTCCAGTTGTTTCCTTTGCATTTTTCACCGCAGATTTCTTCCGAACAATGGCAACAAGAAGATGAGGTTTTTACTTGTACCTTTCAAAAAACCAAGGATGACCTAGTACCTTCTTCCTCTAATAATTTTCAGTCTTACCTTGAGTTTTTTGATGAGTACCCTTCTGATCATTTGGACTCTTTTCATGAAGATGATTGCCAACCACCGCTATGCTTAGATTTTAAAACAAGTAAAGATATTGTTTGCCTCAAGATGGTTTCTCATGATTTTTCACCCCAACCACCTGTTATTACTTTGCCTGGCTTTTCCATTAAAGGTGTAGTTGGGAAATACCTTTTTCATGTTGAGTTTCCTCCTTGGCAGACCCTAGACTTCAAGGGTTGGTTGGGTAACACTAGCTCCAGTCGGTTTTTCAACTTTCCCTTGATAATTTGCGAGTCGTCTACTAAAATTTTGTCAATTCTTTCCTTAGAGTCTGAGGATGTCCTAGGTAACCAGTCTACAGGCCCTTTGAGTCTGTTTTCTGAACCTTGTACTTTTCATGACCCTTTCTTGGATAGGATTGAGTACTTTTCTCAAAGATGGACTTGGAAAGATTTTATCCCTCCCACCCGCCTCCATGAGTTAGATTCTGACTTTTCCGATGATATGATGTATATTCTAACTCATGACATTTTTGTGCTTGATGTATCACTGTTTTGGTTTATGATGAAGCACAAAGGCAGGTATCAGGGAGCGTTGCTCGATTGGCTTCATTGGTTTTTTGACTACACCAACATGCAGCCGGCAGGTAAGTACAGATAAGTCTTTTACTTTCTATTTTCATTTATGACTGCCTTATATGCACATATGCTATTTTGCAGGGTGGCAATACCACCCCACCTTTTGTCGCTGATGCTTTCTTGTCAAGTGTGAGCAGGTATACAGGTATACAGGTCTACGCCAGAGATTGCTAAGGTTCTCATGCGCTCTACAGTTAGCACATGTCCCTGAGTTGGAGCAAGATGTTATCCCCGATATCTAGGGATAACTAGGAGATCATGTCTCGAGGCCCACATGGTCCTAGACATGGAGTACCAAGAGCAGGATTGACTTGAGAATGGCCCTGGAGGGCCCATCTCTCTTCTTCTTCATCAGATTTTTCATGTCAGCAGTAGCAGTTTCCATCACCACCGGCCAAGGCTTGCATCAGAAAGGACTCTTGCTCCAAGAGGTAATTGGTCCGAGGTATCATGGTATGTGTCATATTTGATTTTTATAACCTTTTTATATATGCATTAGGTTCCTTTCATTTCTGATGACTGCTTGGATCTTACACTAATCCACTTGACCATTGTTGGGGTGATTGATGGGGTAACTTAGCAAGCTGGTATTCATGGGTTTTGGTTAGCCACCAAGGGGGATTTGCAGAGCCATCGTCCGCTCCCACCATCTTCTATAATTTTACATCTTATACCCTGCTCATCTATCCCGTTCCCCTAGTCTGGCCATTAGGATGACCTTTGAGGGCTACATATTATCTTGTGGGAAGAAGGGGCTAAAGGCCTAGGGGGTAAAAGCATCTGGTAAAAGGTAAAATCCATAGGAAATAAAGAGATGCTTCACCCACGGGATCCCTGAGAAGGCAATAAAAATCCTCTCGATAAGAAACTAAAGGGACCCTAAGAAAAATAATAATAAAAAGCAAGACCTAACCAAGAGGATGGGAGGTCTCATCACGAGCCGACCCATTATGTTCATAGGTATTTAGCAGTATGGCATTGCCACTATCTGGTCACCAAGCCAGGGAAGTGACCTTTGGTTGCATGGCCAAAGGAAATGGGGTCTCATCACGAGCCAGCCTTATCATTTCTGTGAAGATACCAGTGGGTAACACTGTCAGCTCTGTCCACCAAGCCAAGGCAGTGTCCTCTAGTCAGACCTTGAAGTAAAAAAGAAAGAAAAGCAATAAAAGAAAGATGAGGCAATGAAAGGGCTTGAAAAAAATGCATCTATGACAGGTACAGCTCGCCTCCTACAAAGGCACACACAAACGACACCTGCCCTTGGTCTTACTATGACTGGACATCCCTAAAAACCATATCATCACATAAAACATGGCTTGAATGATCTTCTGAGGAAACTTTCCATCTCTTGTGGGTATTAGCCCAATAGGTTGTTCTGTCAGTTTCCTTAGCTTTGTATAGTAGATCTGTGTAATATCTTTGAGCTTTTAGATGATATGTTAGGGATTTCATGGATATATTTGATAAATTTAATAATGAAATATGATTTACATTGCTATGATCTCTAGGACTAATGATCCCATGGAGGGAGTAGTCTTTGATGTGCAGGACCATACCCGGTGGACAGGTACCAGAGGATCAGTACACATGGGGAGATGATCAGCTTGGACCTCCATGGGGCTAAAGAGCCCATCAGATGGTTGCTAGGATGGCAGAGGTAGGAAAAAATCATGATGAGCCCTTGCACGAAGAAGACAGAAGGACGCCCTCACCATGACATTGTGGCACAGATTTGACCTATGGGGGATCAACCCCTGCAGATGGGATGATGGCTTTGATGGATAGGACACCAGCCAGAACAGGCTGGACGTTTTCTGGAGCAGATGGCAGTGTGTTGGGCTTGTTTGGAACATGTGGCAGGTTGCAGGAGCCCCAAGAGGGCCAACATTTTGCCTTTTGGATGCTGGCGATGCCCAAAAGGGGCCAACGTCTCCCTCAGAGGGGCCTGACGTCTCCTTTTTTAGCTCTATTTTGACATTTTTAGCATTTAATGTGACAAATAATGGAATATTGTTAATTTATCCTTTTCGGTTGTTTTTAATGACCTATTTTGTTAATTAAAGGTCATTTGGATGATATATATTGAGGATGTTGAGCCTCATTTTAGCATAACACAATTTGCTCTCTTGTGAGAGATTTTTTCTAGTCTTTGTCTTGGTTATTTTTGGCTCTTGGAGTTGAGGCGCTACACTTGAGGAGGATCATTTTTGGCATGCATATGGTGTTTTTATCATTGGAAGGTGTTACAACTAGGGTTTGATTGGCTTTTCATGAGTTTGTAAGTATATTTTTCATGCAAAACTTCTTGATTGAATGGTTGTAGGTTAAATAGCTTACTTTTATGGTTACATTATTATTATTTGCTTAATCATTAAAACCCTAGGGAGCAAACACACAAGTAGGTCGTTGCTTCATGTCCCCATAATAAAATATTGATTAGCCATTTGATTAATAAGGATATAGCCTAGCCATTGCTACACTTGTTCTTCTTTTTCTGAGTTAGATTTGAAATATAGATTGAAGAAAGAATATGTCCTAGGCCTAATTTATTTTACACCTAGGGTTTGACTTCTTAGGGTTTGAAAGGCCTTGGCCCCAAACAACACTTTTCGGCCCTAGATTTATATTTCAGAGCTAGCCATTTTTGCCAAAGAATCTTAAGGAAAGAGGGAGGAGCATGAGGCCTAGCTTTAGCTACACTGGAATGAGCCTCCTCCCCTTAGGGTTTTGACTTGGTGGCCCTTCCATTGCAACACCATTAAGCCTAACTCTCCTGTCCTTAGGTTTAGATTCTCCCAAGCCATTAGTCTCTCTTCTTGACTCCATAATACCCAAGGCACTGGTCTAAAACTTGCAATGTTGAGTCTTTGTTGTCAAAACCATCTTTCAAACTTTCTTAAATTAAAACCCTAACTAACCCTAGCGTTTAAACTAACCCTAATTGTTGATGACGTCTTGCCCTATTTGAACTTTTGTTTGGTCTAAAACTTGCGGCTAGGTCATCCATTGATAGCCATAAAGGTGTTGAGCAATTTCATTGGCCCAATTAGCAAAACATTCACCTTTTTGTCTAGCTAACCTAACCTAGATTAGGGCTGACGTCACACCTTTTTTGATCTCTTAATTGGTATAAAACGTTGTGACCTTTCCATCTAGCATTTGGCATTGATGTGTAGATTTCTTTCATTGACTTAATTTGCAAAACGTCCACCTCTTTGCCTCTTAAAACTCACCTAGAACTAAGGCTGACGTCACCCTTGGTAGTATAGTGACGCAACAACAACAATATTTATGTATGGGCTCATTTATTGCATTGTGATAATACAAGGATCTGATTTTATACATTGAATGCCAATATCCCTTTGTATTTATTGAGGAAGTAATATTATAAGTCTTAGCTTTTAATTGAAATCATTGACTTCGTCAATAATTACATTTATTATTGCTCATATGTATTAAAGATAGTCATTGATATTTTGAAGTACTAACCACTGCTTGCACATTTTAGTTTATTTGTCTTGTCTTGCAAACAGGTGCCCTTGTCAGTGGAATACCTTCTTTGACTATCTCTTTGGCAGTAATCTGTGAAAGGAAACCCTCATCCTGATACTTTAAACTTTAAGACCTTTTAGAACCACAAATTACTAGGGACGTCTCCCTTGGGATTAGCCACCCAGAATAGAAAGAGCTCCCCATCGAGGTGATAGTGGGTGGGGAGGCTCTTGTTACGCCAATTTGAGCCTTGCCTTCTAGTTACTTAAACCTATCCTACAAACTGAGCGATAACAGGTTGATTACAGGTTATTTGGTACAGGTTGGTGCATGGTTGATGCATTTGTTTATGGTACAGGTTGATTATAGGTTGAGGTACATGTTGATGCATGGTTGATGCATGGTTCAAATTTATTGGTATAGGTTTACAGTGGTATATCTCACAGTGACAGGTTGACAGTGGTTCCATCATTCTACTTCTACTTTAGGGTGGCAGGACGAGGCAAGGAAAAGTGGTTGTAGCCACCTTCCGGTTGTAGCCGGAGAACATAGAGGGTTGTAGCCTCCTTCTGGTTGAAGCCAGAGAATTGGGGAGTTGGAGCTTCCCTCAGGTTGTAGCCTGAGAAACTATGGAGTTGGAGCCTCCTTCCAGTTGCAGCTAGAAAACAAAGGAATTTGGTGCTTCCAATGAATGTAATTCTTGAAGACATATAAGAAAAATCATTACGTGGTTTTCTTATGATTTGTGTTTCCACGTAAAACACTGGTGTACTGTGTATGTGTATGTTTGTTCATTTGTTCATTGCTTATTTACTCTACAATTATTGGATGATAATGCTTCATTGATATAACACTTGGATTATATGGTTAAAAAGGATTATATTGCTCTATTACTGATTCACCCCCCCTCTCAATAATCCAACAGTTTTTTTAGATTTAATGCACCAGGGTGTTTTTCCATGTAATGCATCGGTGCATATTATTTGATACAACATTGGTTCCTTCTTATAATAACGCACCGATGCATTCTATGCCAAAAGCCTCGATGCTTAATTATTTTTAACTGTCCTAGTGCATTTTGATGTTAATCCCCATGTTCTTACACGACAAACACCCCGATGCTTATACGACAAATGCCTCGATGCTTAAATATTTTACTTTCCCAGTGATTTCATATTTTACGGCCTCGATGCTTGAAGTTAAGCCTCGATGCTTGAAGTTAAGTGTAAAACATTGGTTTTGTATGTGTATGTACGAATCGGTGTTTGTGTCTTATACAAACCCACTGATTTGTAAACATCCTCTAACACCTCCGGTCACCCAGATGTTTTTAGTTATAATCAAATTTTGTTATAGTATACGCAAAAACATCTGTTATCGATAACAAATGTTGTAGCAGAGGTTTTTTTTATAATTGTTGTCAATTTTGTAACACTAGAAACTTCCACTAAAAGGTATTTTCCTTGTAGTGACAATATGATCAACAGTGGGCCTGAACTATTGGATCAATATATCATGCTACATAAGCCATTGGATGATTGTAAGGATCTATCTAGACTCTTGGATATCGAGTCAACGCAAGGAGAGTAGACCAGGTTCAATTGTAAGCGTGGAATAAATAGGACCATCTGATCATTGGTGATAAGGGATGAATGGTATTGATTGTTTCACATAACAAAGTTGCACAAGATTTAATTAGGAAGGAACTTTGCAAAGATCCAAACAAGTGGTATTAGTTTGGATGCGTGTCGATCCCTAGTCATATCTCATTCCTCGTAATGGTATTAAATCCCACTCTGGCCCAAAACAAAGTTACCAACTTAATGAGAAGTGTGACCTCAAAACGAGAACTCAAGCTCTTAAAACCCATAATTTTGCATAAAAAACATGAAAATCAACCCCCAAATCAAAATGTGGTGATACCAGTAGCACCATTTTTTGTAACTGGATCAAAATTAAAACTTTTTTCAAGAATTGGCTTAAAGGATCAAACGGTTACTCAAAAACACTTTAAAATAAACCCCCAAATCAAAAAACAGTGCTACTAGTAGTATCACTTTTTTTAACCATGTCAAAATTACAACTTTTTTCAAGCATGGGCTTAAAAAACCAAATGGTTATTAAAACATACTTTAAAATCAACCACCAAATCAAAAAGTGGTGCTACTGGTAGCACCAGTTTTTCTAACCGGGTCAAAATTACAACTTTTTTCAAGCATGACCTTAAAACATAAAATAGTTGCTTAGAAAAAACCTTAAAATGAACACCTAAATAAAAACATGATGCTACCTAAAGAAAAATATTTTTTTCTAAACATTGAAATTGCAACTAATTATGACCTAATTCAAACTGTGGCCTTGACAACAAATCCCTACACAAATAAAAAACCCTGAATTGGATCCTAAATTGTCACTTGAATTTTTTTTTGATAAATAAAGATAAAGGAGAAAATCTTCACAATAACTAAAACAACTCAAAAAGAAACAAAACTCAATAAAATATTTTTAAAAAAAATCTGAACTAAAAATATATTTGAAAAAAATACTAATATTTCCTAATCTAAAAATTTATTTTAAAAAACATTTTGAAAATAAATAAATTAAAACACTAAATTTCATTTACAAATTAAAAAAAACATAGATATCTTTTTATTATATGTAATTATATAAGTTATATAGTTACATATAGATATGCAACTATATATATATATATATATATATATATATATATATATATATATATATATATATATATATATATATATATATATATATATATATATATATATATATATATATATATATATATATATATATATAGCCTGAGTTGACCTAATGGCTAAGAACATGTGTTTCCTCCTAAGAGGGTAAGTGATTACTTTTGATTCTTTAGAGTTTTGTTTTTGTGCTCGAAAAACATTAAGGGAAGCTTTCAAAGATCACCATACTTTTGTTCAGTTAAGAGATTAGGAAGGTTGGGAGTGTGACAAATATTTTGAAAATTAGATCTAATATGGGTATAAGTTGGACAATCTAAGAGAAAGTGATTTTCATCGTCACCCTTCTTAGTGTAACAAAGATGACACAGTATTTCATCCCATGGTGTTTTAGGAATTGACAAATTATTTTCTATGTATTGAAATAAAGGTTAAAAAATGTGTTAGAAATTATATTTTCCACTATATTTAAAAAGTATGAAACCATAAATTAATTAAGGACACATAATTATATGAAAAATATTAATTTAAAAAAATAAATGGTGGAATTGAACAATTTGAAAATAAATGAAAAAACAAGGATTTAAAAAAAAAGTGGAAACCTTATGTATTAGAAAATTTAAAAGATCAAAAAAACAACTAAAAAGGAAGGGGGGGTGATACCAATAGTACCATTTTTAAAAACGTGGTGAAATAATTGACCCGCCCCCCCCCCAAAAAAAAAAATGAGAAGTTTGTAGAGTTCTCGTTAAGTTGGAAACTATGTTCCAATTGCAAGATAATGTGGACCGTTCAAGTCAACGGTTGATTAAAACACAACTTTTGATCATCCCCAGGTTGAAAATTTATAAATTAGCGCCATTTTTGTTAGCGCCCGATCACAAGTTATGATCTCTTGGAGATAAGAGAAGTTCCTTCAAATTCAGAGCTAAAAGGAAAGAGCTTCATGCCTTTATGTTGAACATTTGGTCACAATGCTAAGGTTTTATTGGAGCGAGGAGCTATGATTGATATAGCGCCCTATGGCATACTTTTTCAAAGAACACGCCAGAGAGTAAATGAATTGTTAAATATGATCTATTGGAAGGTAAAAGGTTAAGAAAAAGGGTGAGATCGAATTGAAGGCTCGATCGATAAATGTGATTGAGTAAAGAGTCTTGAAGAATGAATTAGAGAACCAATGGCACAATACCCTTGGTTAGGGCCTAGGTATTTGAAACATATATATATATATATATACTCATTTAGTGAAAGGATCATTACGTAGTCTCTTTGAGGACTCATAGAGTATCCCTGTATATTTAAAAGCTACCTAACTGTGAGGTGAATGTCAAGAAACCTGGTAGGTTTCTATCATAGGGATAGACACATATGTAATTTCAAGAAGAATTCTAGAAGGTTCAAAACCCTATCAAAATTGAGGGTCGCAAAAGTAAAAAACCTATCCCTAGATGGCTATCAGGTCGTGTTAAATACCGTGCCACTAGGAGGATAACGAGTTTCCATTATTTTGCATGGTGTCATGTTCCATAGTTGAGAAAAACATATGAGATTGGTATCCTGTGAACATAACATAGGAGGCGAGGTTTTGTACTATCCATACAGGCCATATGTTGAAGGAAACTCCATGGAGAGTGTCTCTTTCTTTGTACTTGCATCATTTTTGTACCACATAAAAGAGAGCACAGAAGCCTCATGTTCTAGCTGGATTTTCTCTCGTATTTGGATTCCTAGGTCATATCTTGTGTTTAATTGTGGATGGTGTGATTGTATTTTACTATTCTGCATTTTATTTATTTCACGAATAAGTATCTACAAATCATTAACTAAATATTCTAGAAATATAAAGGAAAAATAACCTTTATAATAAATATTTTAGTTATTTATCATATATGTTGTAATGGATTGTTCTAGTGGAATATCCATGAGATTTTAAAGATTAATTGTAGGGACATTATTATTTAAATTAAATAGTGAATATCCTTGTGTCCATAGGCCTGCCATTTATATAACATAGACCAAGTGACCTAACTTGGTTTTGGTTCCCATAAACCAAGTGGCCTAGCTTGGGTTTGGTTCCCATAGACCAAGTGTGATAGCTTGGGTTTGGTTCCCATCATGTTGATTCCTGTGGAACTTGGTACCCTCCTCACATATGGAATCTTATGCTTCTAGAGTGTTTTCTAAGGGATACACCCAAATAAAATATCCACCATGTAAGCATGTATGTCATTATTCTCGATTATGTTGAAAGCCACTGACTGAACTCTCTAGTGTGGGAAACCTTACTATCAGTGGAAAAAAAAAGGAAGGTAGCACCCACCCAGTGCCAGTCGTATCATAACCCTACTTACTTTCATGATTAGCTAGCCTGCTTTCTCTCAGTGTTAACATTATAGCCTATCTACTCGTACATAGAGAGAGTTGGTGGTACTACAATGCCATTAGTCATGCATTGAGTAATAGTTGCTAAGGAAATCTATAACCATCATGCACTAATCTAATCATTGGCTTAAGAAAATGAAATATTTTCCTTAATCCAATGAATGGGTTATTGTATGGTGGTTATGGATTGCCTAATTGTTATTATCTAACTGAATATACAAGTTGCACCTACCCATTATGACAATGTGTTTCCTTATTTATTAAGTGTGAACTTATATTTATCCCCTGTGTTCCACTTCTAGTGGGGGTTACAAATAATATGTGGAGCTCAAACCATGTTAAGAGGTCCCTATGGTCTCTAAAGATAGTTCATAAGTTTTTATGATTATATATATTGTGAAAGCTCCAATTTTTTGTGAATGATACTTTCCATTATGTAAAGGTCCATATTGTCTTTCAGGATAATTCGTAAAAGGTCCCTCGAGATTGGCATCATTTCCTTTGTATAATAAATCTCTATTGTCAATCAAGATAGTTTAAAGTTCTATCAATAAAATGTGTGTATTCCCCATTGTGTGGGCACATTGGATATTCTATTTCCTAATGTAGTCTATGTTATGCTACTAATCAACTCCACCAATTTGTAATGATGATTCATAACTTACATTATTGACAATTGTATTCACTGACAAATCATAACTTATATATTATAGAAAAAGGTATTCATTGAGAAATGTCCCAAAATACCATTACAACCTCAAACTTTAGGCGTATGTGACATAATAGTCTGAAAACTACAATAATAAACCACATGGAATAGCCTAAAATAAGTTTCAACTTAATGTAAATATGATATTTTGATATGTGGTTACATAGGCACAGGTTCAAGAACGGTTTTTATCACCAAATTCCTTGTCTCACTGTTGGCAACGGTGTATCCATCTCGGTATTTGTAGAAGTGGTGCAAACCTCTGCTTATGTTAAAAGCATGTTTCTTGGAAGAGATTGGAACATTCTTGTCTGGTTTAAGAAGCTCCCAATTTAATTCTTTGATTTGTTTTTCAATCATGTCATTGATATGATTGAGAGCATCTTCTTCTGTTGATCCAGGATTGTCTTTCATATAGCATGATATACAAGAAGCTTCTTCTCCACGAGCCCTATCATTCTGCATTCATTGTGCCAATGAGATAATCATCACTTAGTTTAAAACCAAAAAGCGTTTGAAAGTAAATAGGAAAATGCTATGCAAACACCTTGCATTTTATTTGACATAGGAGGTAGTACCTGGTAACACCGTGTGTCACCTCGTAATCGAAGGATGGAACCTGCCAAGTCATTGAACTTAGACGGAAAGTCAATTTCCTGTAGGACGTGAGGAGGAAAGGGAACGTCCAACATGAGTATGGGTTGCAATGTTGCTATGCGATGAGCAGAACTAACTTTCCCATTCTCTAAGTACTCCTCAAATGTTGGTATATAACCTGTGGAGATCCACTCTGCTTCTTTAAGATACGAACCAAGATAATCCTCCAACTGCACACACAACAAATTAACAAATAACCACCAATTAAAATAAAATTCATGGCTATGGAATATTTATTTCTCCAATATATGCATTATTTACTATTTTTCATACCGCCTGTCGAGCATAGTTGAGCGTGTCTCGGCCTTGTGACTTATATGCCTCTCGCGCCAATTCATTTACGGTTTCATAAAGAGCTATGTACACTCCTTTCATATATTCTGGAAGACATTCTGTCGCCGACTTATCCCATCTGATCATATGTCATTACACATTTTTTTGTCAAGCGAGTTAGTTTTGTTCATGCAAATACATTGAAAAACATTTTTTGAAATTCAATTAATTAATCATCACCACCTTTTAACTGCAGCTGTGAAGAGTCGGAGCTCATCCATTGTTCCAAAGGTGTCATACATATCATCCAAAATTGTGACAAAATGACATATTTTGACAAAGTTAATTCTGAATGTAGAATGTTTAGGCTCCATGTCAATGCCAGAGACCAAAGTGTAGAATTCCACTTGACGATGTCGAATGAAGGTTAGATCAGGGGAACCTGATTCTTTCCACCATCTACATATACAAATGATATGGATTTTACTTTATTTATAACAAAAATCAATTTAGACTATGAAAAATATAGAAAATGACACAGCTCATCACCTGGAGACACATTTTAACTCATTTTGTTGTAAAGAGTTGAAGATATTGAACTCCACTTTTGCAAGTTCTAAAAGTTTCTCAGTGTTCATATCTAGAGTTCTGAAAACAAACGTCACATACAAAGTCCCACTTGTTAACAACAATGTCAATGTCACATGGACTAATTAATTCCCGAAAAAAAAATAAAAAAAATTAACATGATTATGGATACTACCAGTTTAAGAAATACTATTGCATTCCAGAAGTTTTGCATGATATATTTTGAAAGAAAAATTGATGAAAACCTTTGAGTTTTTTTAGAGGCACTTAATTCTCACAATTTAATAGTAAAATAATCAATCCTACTATTACATAAATTTCCCAAACACAAGAATATGTATAATCATTAACTAAAAATTAAAAAAATCATGTTATTAATATTGAATAGTTAATAAAACAATGTTAGAAAAATTATTAAATTATTATTATGATAGAAGACTCTAAATATTTTACGTTATTCTAATTTTCAAGTGCAAAGGAATTAAAAAATAAATAAAAAATAAAACTCCAAAGTAACACCAATATATCAAACTAACTCTCCAAATTGTAATGATAAGAGATATATTTAACATAAGATTATTATAATTTTTTTATTAAATAATTGAAATTGGTTATTCTTATAAATATTTATTTCTTATATTTATCATTATAATAAAAGGAAACAAAACTATATAGTGTATGCAAAATAAATACATATAAATTTACTTATAGAAAACTATGTAGTGTATGCAAAATAGATACATATAAATTCATTTATAGAATTTGATATAGATAATAGTTTTATAAAAACTGAGTAGTAAGTGTTAAGCAGTGAAGTAGTAACTAATTTTTTTTAAAATAATTATAAAAAATATTTTAAGTTATAAAAAGTATTTTAAGTTGGAAAAAAAATGAATATTATTATTATAATGAGAAACATTATGATATATTTAGTAAAAAAAAGACATTTTAATTCAAAATACTAAGTTAGTTTGTAATATATGTACTTAAAACAAGGTATATTAATAAAGACTTGATTACCAAGTCACATAGATAGATATAGAGATTGCAATTTAAGATAACAGTTGTTGTTATGATGAAAATAAAATAAATTAAAAATAAGAATTGGAAAACTGGATCATTAACTATTTGCAACTTAGTATAGAATAAGATAATACAAAAGTTTTAACAAAATCTTAGTTAGGAAATGATATTATATATTAATTTGGTAAAAGAAAAACAATAATTTTCTTAAAAAAATAATATTTTAATAAAAAAATCTTCATAAATAGAATTATAATTCCCAATAAAATTATAATATATAAATAAACAATGAAGATTTAAATAAAATTATAATATATAGATAAGGAATGTTGTACAAACCAAACAAACCGGAAATTTAATAAAAAAAATTCCATGATTTTTCAGTTAAAATATTAATAAATAAGAATTTTTCGATGATATTTAACTCAAAATATTGATGAAATTGTTAAAAAAACACTATGTAAAATTTGGAAACATTACTAATTAAAAAAATTAACATTATAAATAACTATAAAAACTTATATACTCTTGATAAATTTATTCTATTTACTTCTATTGAATTTCAATCCATGTCAAAAAAGGTAATGGGCCTACTCATTTGTAGCATTCTCTCGAAGTATGTCGATGTAAGTCCTAGTTTCCAATCTAGGCAAATCTGAGTGCCAACGATAGTCGAGAACGTACTGTATCTGCAAACACAAAATTGAAAGATTCAAACAAACATGATCGGATGAACACAGATAGAAACAAAAATGATATGATGTAAATAGGCAAATGAGATATTAGTATTGCTGCCTCACCTCTCGTGAAAGACTGGAGACTGGAATCGTTTGTAGGGCTTCTTTTAAATATGCAGTCGAGAAGATTTCAGCCTCTTCCATAACTTTTTCCCAGGGAAAAGCAATGAGAGAAGCCCGAAATAAATTCAGAATGCTGCTGATCTGCCTCTCTGTCTGATTGGCAGAACAGGCAATCCGCCCCATCTGGTCTTTGAAATGTTCAAACACGTCTGACATAAACGTAAAATACATATAACTATCAATATCTACACGCAGATGCCTTATTAAAGAAAATAAAGGAGTGATTTATCAATAAAATGTGGATACCCGGGAACACAGTATATCCATGTAGTCGAAGAATTCGAAACCCCAAGGCAGTTGTGTTCATATCAGTACAAACAATATCTCTCCCAGATCCAATGCCTTTTTCGCTCCAGTAACTGGTGGCCAAAATAATTTCTATGTTTTAAGTGTATTCGTCGTGAAAACATAACAAAAATTTGAAGGCCGTCAGCACTGACCTGTAAACATAATCAAGAGAAACTTTTATCTCAGTTTGGAAATGTCTGTCGATCCCCAATCGTTCAACGTTATCGACCATCGAGAGGTGTTGAAGGAGATCATCGACATGACTCATTAATTCTCGATCTGCCATCGAAAGTGAGTTGAAAATCTCCTTTACTTCCCCAATAAGTTTCTCAGCACGTTCAGCGTAAGAAGATGCCTGAACAATATTCACGTGCATTTCAGTGCTCTTGAAAAGATGAAGGGAAAATGATTCCAAACACAACACATTCAAATTGCAGTGCAAGAGAAGACTAGTCCATTATTTTGAAGAATAAATATAAATGAACGTAACTACCCCATAAGGTGATGAGAGAGATTGTATGAAATTATCGTCCCACAGGTTGGAATGATGATTGCCAATGCGTCTTTGTACACCATCATCAGATAGGGCAGTGCTCGAACTCATGCTCATGGAAGCCGTGACAGATTTCGCTCGCCTACACAGTCCAACAGTTGAGATTGGCCTACGGAGAGCCTTAGGCTCATGAGTAGAACTGATAAACGATTTGTAAAGGCACGGTTTGGAAGCCAATGGGACGATGGAAATAACAGACATTTCTGCTCGTTATGGACTACGGAGGCAGCACAAGATAATGAACTAAAAAGGCAATGGCAGAACCTGAGGCAGCACAAGATAATGAACTAAAAAGGCAATGGCAGAACCTGAGACAGCACAAGATAATGAACTGAAGGACTACTTTGGCAGCACAAGATAATGAACTAAAAAGACAATGGCAGACCTTGTTCCTGCCATTGCCGATAAATAGCCCATGGACGATACTGAATCGTCATACTGTGCTTTCACAGTAACGAAAGCTTAGACTTTTTTATCTCCATCGTTAACTACAATCAATTCCTCACCGAATCCGCTCACGCTATACGGCAGTACATTCAGTGTACCTGTAAAAAATTAGGTCTGAAAAATTAGGTTTTATGACGATGATAATGTCACGTAGACTTTCATAGACATGATTATCTGGTGGAGAGTTACATTTACATCGTTGTTAAACTAAATCTATGGCGGAAGAGGTACTTAGAGTGGGTGGGTGTACTTTTAGTGTAGGGCAGAAGAGGTATCTACAATCCGTAGGCGTGCTTATGGAAGTATTATATTTTAAGTTTAACTAGCACAGCCGGAACTCACGGCTGAGATCGGCTATGAAAAGTAAACATTAACCTAATTTTTTAATTTTTTACAATCATTCAAAATCTAATTTTTTACAATCATTCAAAATCGAACTCTAATGGAAAAGTAAATGAAAATTTTCCAACAACCAATGTATTTAAGCAATGGCAAGTCCTTTGAAGCATATGAGTCAACGGGTCTGTTGCTTCTGGATCCGACTCTGCGCTCTTCACCTTTCTGGCGGCTCTTCACCTTCCTGGCGGATCCGACTCTGCGCTCTTCACCTTCCTGGCGGCTCTGCGCTTTTCACCTTCCTGACCTGCCGACTCTGTGCTCCACCTGTCAGCTCTCCAGAAACGTATGCAGAACGTGGTATCACAATTCACATACATGGGATCCGTGGCAATGAAGATGAAGCAGTCCCTGGCATGAAAAAAGTTTTATAGATTTTAATTATTGGTAATCAATTAAACTTGGCAATTATATGGCTGGATAGTAATTTCTTAATATGATTAGGTAAATGTGAAAAAGTAAAGATGTTAACGGATGTTTTGATAAATGCAAGAAAGTTATGAACAATAAATCTGATCCATTGATTTTGGAGGATGACTAAGAATATGCTAGCATCTTCAATGCATAGCCAGATTAGGGTTTAAGGTTAAATAAGATTAAAAGATCATTAATTGTGCCCATTGTCAATAGTGTACGCCTTTCGGACTTAATTATATATATATGTGTGTTGGTAAGTGTTATTAGTTGAAAAATAATGAATATAATTATAAATACGAATGGTTGAAAATGTAGTTGTTGTATGTCAGGTTTTATGTTTTTAGGATGACTATGTGACTAAGCTTTCCTTCCAATAGAGTGATTATTTAGCAGAAATTTATAAATATTATTGTTATTAAGATTAATTAAATTATTATTAAGGGTAATTATATTTCTTATTTTTAAGTAGGGTGGAAGAAATATCTATAGGATGGGTAGTGTGTTTTTGGAAGTATTCTGTTTGAGATTTTATTATGTATATAAAGTTTGTAGTTAGTTCATGTTGGTAGGTGAAAATCAAAAGCCTAATTTCTATTCATAAGTGGGATTTGTTGAAAAATAATGTGTTTAACATTAAAAATTACATTTAGTGAGTATGATATTTTTGGAAAATTTTCTGCCTTACATGATGAGGATGTGACATAGATTTTCATTTCAAGGTTTTGTGGTGGAAAGTTCATTTAACTTGCAAGCACAGATGGAATTTAAGGGGTAAATTGGTTAAAATAGACAAAAGGTTTGAAACGGTTAATGATGGTCTCTTATGAGGTGTTTATGGAAATGAAAACATGGAAAAATAACAATATTTTAATTTGAAGGGATGATTCAAGATACTTTCACAATGAATGTAAAAAGAGGAAATGCAGGAAAATGAATTGTCTTTGTGAATATATATTTTTTATTTCTAGAAATTGTGTATGGCTATGTGAAATTTGAGTTTTCTTAATAACTTGGTATGCTATTTTTCATGTAAAATATAATGCATATATTTCCATCAGTGCTAGCTTTGAGTATATAAATGATGAAATTTCTTTAATTTTTTTGTAGAATTGTATAGAACACATTGTTCTTGTGCATGATTGTTTTTCAATATTTATAATATTAATTTTAGATTTTTTAAAATTAATAAAGTCATTATATCCTTGAAATTACAATGCTTTCCATTATTTCTACTAACAAGAGTCTTAACATTATCAAACAATTTTATTTTTGTTTTGAGATTGTAATTCTAAGTCTACCCTAATGCAACATATAATTTATTTTAAAAATGGTTAAAGAAAAAAAAATTGCAACATGAAAAAAAAGAGGCATGTATATATCTATATGCATCTCAAAAGTTTGTGTAAACTATAGAAAAATAACCTAAAAAATAGAGATATTGAGAGGTATTAAGAAAAATGGAGGTTTCCCCCCGGATAGGGTGCTAGTGAGATACACATGGCGCGAGGTGGAGGAGAGGCACGACCAGCGAGGCATGGAGCCATGTGATGGCTCGTGCCATCACCCGCCACCCCAAACCAGCATTAAATTGCCATTACCATGGTGCAGATGATAATTAAACAACCTCCCTCTCCTCTCAAGCTTCATTTCATGGTCGGGTTATCTATGTTTGTCTTTTGTCTCTGCGCGCGATCCAACTGGCATCCCCCTCTGCGGCCTCCGCTTGAGTTAACCTGGAATTGCATGCTCATCACAACCCTGGTTCGGCTCCAGGCATTCTACCATTGCCTGGTGCACCTGGCGTCCTCTATTCATTACAAGAGGAGCCTCATGTCACCCCCCCGAGGGAGCCCGCGCAGAGGCTCTCCATGGAAACCTCGTCGGCCCTTTGTTTTGCCCCCTACTTCGCCTTCCTCCTGCTCCTCTCCATCCCTTCAGCCTGAGCCAATTCTTCCTCCACTCCCCACTCTGTTCGTTTCGCAGTTTGATAGCCTTGCCATCGTCCCTAGGATGTCGTCTTCCTCCTCGCGCCATCTTCCTGACCCCCCAATGGTCGGGCCTCCTCTTGCACGAATTCCTCACTCTGCTGGGAAGACTACAGGAGAGCAACCTCCGTGCGAGCCTCGGAACACCAAGAACCAATCCCCGAACTCTTTCCTTGACACACAACTATGAGAAAGCCTTGCAATTCTCTTCGGCTTGGTCTTCGAACTCCGTCAGGGGGTGGAGGACCTTCAATTCCATCTGCATGCCATGGATGGGAAGGTAGCAGTCCTTCTCGAGCTCCTCTCCTCCCTTCAAGAGGCTTTCCCCTCGGACCTCGCAGGTGCGGCTTCGGTAGAGGAACCCGGTGTTGCGACCAATGAAGGGAACGCCTAGGCGCAACGTTCAACAAGAAATGAGAAGGAGCAAGCCAAGAACAAGGATATGGCTAAGGAGGTGGACACAACACGCTGCGTGGACGCCAGTTGTCGACAGGACCGAGGGAAGCGTGGACGCTGGAAAGAAGTGGGCCTATCAAGTGACATACGTCGAGGAGGAGCCGTGGTCCGAGGCTGTCCACGTCACCTGGCTAGGTTATTTGTCGAATGTCTAAAGTCATGAGGGAACTTCAAGTTTCAATAGTTTCTCTACTTTTTAGTTGTTGTCCAGTCAGTTTCAAACTGTTCACTTAGATTATTACACTATTTATGTTTGACTTCCATGCTGGCTGGACTGGTTTCCCCTTTGTTGGGGTAGTCCAGTAACTACAGCAATATATTCTCTGTATTTTGTATCTCTTTTTGGTCTTGGAAGGCCCTTTATATATAATACTACTAAGTTACAAGAAAAAAAAAATGGAGGTTTCAAAATATTTGCAACCCAAATCATCGGTTTTGTCATCCTGGACCTAAATCCAAGGCAACCAACTATCCAGGTGGATATATGTGGCCACCCACCTATTCCAAGTGGCTCAAAATAGTCTGATACACCAAACTACGCAAAACGGGATCCAAAAAACTATTGGATTTTCATCTTCCGGGGTTAGGCTTTTGGATTTTCTTTATGTTAAAAATGTCTTTAGAGCCTCATTGTAATCATCTTCTTGCAAATGTGAGCAATTGTCACATCTCTTCTCAGAGACAAGCTACCACCTTTCTAGTGAGTCTTTCACTCTGTATTTCTACAGTTTTGTACATTTCACTCATTAATAGAAATTTTGTATCACTCTATATCTATCTCGTTATATATCCAATATATATCTCTTATATTATTTTCTCTCTCACAATATCTCTTTATATTTATGTGTTATATCTCTGCTCTCATTTCGTTCCGAAAATAATCCAGATCAATATCTATATCCATTTGTAATTTCATCAGCAAAATTTTGTGTAACCTATAGAAAAATAAACTAAAAATAGAGATATTGCGAGGTATTAAGAAAAATAGAGGTTTCAAAATATTTGCATCCCAAATCACCAGGTTTGTCATCCTGAACCTAAATCCAAGGAAACCAACTCAGCAAAGACATATGTTAGAGTTGTCCCTCTCACCCGAAAAAAACTGAAATGAAAAGAATGTGCACAGGATCTAGGAGCATGTGTGTTATCCTAGTGTACACACACAACTTTATGCCTAGGTATGCCTCTTCTCACCTCTTCCCCCTTTTCCACCCATACCCATTCACATTCCCTCTATGGTCACCTCCTCTCCCAACCCCTTTAACCGCTCCACCCCCTATACCCCTCATCTACATCCTCCCCCTTAGCTCCTTCCTCCTATATTTCATTCGCAGGACTCCCCTTCTCCTACCCATCAACCCTTTACCTTTTCTCACCTCCTCCCCATTTTCCCTCTCACCCCACCCCCTCATGCCTATCTCTACGATGTCACTTATCTCCATCTATTCTCTTCCCTCAACCTTTTCCTCCGATGTCCCTCCACATTCCCTCTCTTATCACTATTGATTTTTCTAAATGAGATGATATTGTATATTCGAATGATGTTATTACAATGATGATTTGTTTCATATATATAGAACATATGGTGACCATCCATGAAAGGATGCATCCCTTGGATAACAAATAACTACTTACTTATTATATATATGTATACTAAACTACTTTTCACTTTTTACTTTTCACATTGTGAATACCGACCGTAGTTACAATTTCAACACTTCCTCTTAACTGGGGAGGTATTCATAACATCTACAATGTCAGGAGCAACCAGCCATATGATTTGGGAGAATGTCTTCCTGATGTTGTTCAAACATCAACATTCCCTCTCAACAAGGGAGACATTCGTCATCATGCCAAATCTGGTCTCGGAAGTATACAAAATTCACTCTAGACTCGTGAAACTTGTCTGTCAGTCTTGGGAGATGTCTCTCTCCCACCTAAACGGAGAGGAAACTCCCTCACCATCTCTCCCTATAAGCCAATTGACTCTCTCTCAGATCAGGCTTACTCTGGGTTTGCATATTCGAGCACTTCGAGTCCATATTATTCCTTGTCATGATCAAGGAAGGACTAGACCTAGGCCCATTTATCACAAGTACACCCTTGTGATAAATGTATCATATATCCATTGTCTTACAACCCAATCTAGGAGAAGGTATGCCCGATGCTTACTAGGGCCATTCACCCTTGTTTATACACATCATGTATTTGGTATCCACAATACTTGAGCTATCTCATCCTACAAGGAGTGGCCAGACCCTTAGGATTGATCAACCTAAGTCATATTAAACCATATTTGACATATAGAGGTTTCCTCTTCAAACCAATGTCCTGGTTCCTTCATATGACCATATGAGGCATGTCATGATGAAGTCCACATTCCCTCCTACTAGTCCATATAGGATCCTCTAGGGAGAATATCTCATGATGCTATCTCAAACATGAACACTCCCTCTTAGCTAGGGAGGTATATTTTATGATGTTTGTAACACCCCAAGGTTGGGCCCTTGTTGAATTGTAATTATGTTTATAGGCTAGTGAGCCAAGTGTTTATAAGCTAGAAGACTTATGTGTTTACTAGGCTGGAAAGCCCATATGATAAGGCTAATGGGATTGATTTTGTATATGTAAATACTCACATCATTAATAAAATTACACAGTTGCGTGTCGACCAACCACAAAGAAAGAGTTATGGGGGAATAAGCTCCACTAGGTAGGGAAAGGGAAGGGGCTAAGTGTCTAGGAATAGGAGCTAAGATAGAGGGCTTACCTCTAAAGGAATAATATTATATTATTATTTCCTAGAGGCTAAAGTTTGACATAACCTATGTTGTCCTAAGTTCCTAGGTAAAGGGAACGAGTGTTAAGTGGAGCTCATGCAGCTTCAGGAAGACATGTGTCAACCTGGGCGCATGCATTTTTTAAGTGGGAAAGTCAACTCGTTGGGGTTTTCCTCACCATTCTCGTGATGGTCGGCACTTTGGAAGTCATCCATACTCCCCACTGATGCACGCACTGAGACAGGGAAAGCCTTGACATAGCCAACCATTTCCTGTTATGAAACCCGCACAACCGTGTTATGAAGCTAACTGTTTTTCCTGTGAAGCACAAAACATGTGCATAGCGTCTGAGACATATTGTGCCTTAGACTTTGTTGTTGTTACCCATATTTTCTCTAGAATGGTGTGGCTGATTGTCATTAACGGAGCCCATACCCAATTTTTGTTGCGGAGGTTAACCGCTAGACTTAGGAGATGGGTAGAAGAGGTAGGTTCTTATGCATGTGAGTAGCTCTTTCCATGTGATAGAGTGTGCTGAGGAATTGAGTTCTCCTAGAGGGAGTCCCATAGAAGATACAATACTCTGAGACTTCTGGTCCAACTTGTTGTTGAAGCCCTGGAAAGGGAGGTGTAACAACCGATGGACTTGTGATAGTGAAGGTGTACACTCCTGGAGTGGGACATGCATGTGGGGAATGAGGGTCTATGGGTTGTGGGCATAAGTGGCACCTAGGAGAAAATCCTTCCTGTTGATCTGCGCGACTTCCTTTTGTCCTTGCCAAGCCTAGGAATCCCTTGCCCAGTGGAGTTGAGTCCCACCTCAAGGGTGACCCACTGTTGAGCATGATGAGCAGTGTGGTCTAAGGCTGGAAGATTCATGGAAGGTCTGCCTGCAGTTAGTGGGCATCTATTAAAAGATAAGTACCAAATATTTTTTCTATGTATGATGTGTATCTTGAAATCAAGTTATAATGTTATTAGAATTGTTTGTATATATTTTGTGTATGTTTTAATGTTGTTTCTGCATGAATAGGTGTATGAATAGAATGCTATAACTATTTAAATTGCATTAGATAGATATGTATATAAATATATATGGTATCAGAGCATGAAATTTATTCAGTGGCATGGCCTGGCTTGTTGGTTTAAGGCCAGGAATGCCATAAAATGGTATCAAAGCAGAAAAAAAAATATTCAATTTTTTAGGTAGTGTTACCTGATAGAGGTTTTGAGGGTCGGGGACATCCCAAATTGGCATCAGAGCCCTGGTTTTGACACTGAGCCTGGATGGGCCATGTTAGTGGTTAACGAGACAAAGGTTTCAGAGTGAATTGTTGTAGAGAGAGACAAAATATGAACCTCAGGGCGTCACTGAGACTGTGTTCAGAAGCTCAAGAAGTATAGTGGCTCAAGAAAACCAACATAGAAAGAAGCCACAACAACCATTGTGTTAGGCCGCGAAGTTTAAATTTGGGTCGTAGGATCTATTCGGGCGAAGGAAGACCCTTCACAATCGTCAGATTTAGAAAAGGTGTAGGAAATTTAAACCCCTAAGTACTTTGGACTTTGCAACTTCGGCGAATTTTATCTGTTATAGAGAAGAAAGGGCCGAAGCCTGAAGTTCCAAAGCCCCGGAATGGATCTACACCATAGATCCAGGGAGAATTGATTCACCATTGGTTTTTGCTGAAGATAGATCAGAGACATAGATCAAGCAAGGATCAAGTGGTAAGGCATAGTGGTGATGAAAACAAATCTCAGTCGTCAGATCTACGCATGGGTGGTTGTGATCCACAGACCTCATAACAATTCTCAAAATTCAAAGTTTGGGAAAAACGAGGTGTGCTAGGTGAATTATTTCGAAGTCTCAAAGTGGCATGGCATGATGACGTCACCCAGGGTGAAATTGAATTCCTTAGTCCTTCCACGTGTCAGTCATATTGGAACTTTGATGACCATGCTGGATCAAAAGCAATATGACACGTGGGGCCATGTGTCACCACCTTATATGATGATAGATGTACTACGTGGACCCTGTAAGGTTAAGTAGTTTGGAAATTCGACATTCGGAGGAAATGTTAGAGGAATTTTTGAAATCTGTCGAAGTTCCGAAGTCAAGAAGCAAGTGAATGACGTGGTCGTTGATGTCACCTAGGGTGGTGTGAAACATCGTACTAAGTGGACCCTAGGAAGATAAAGTAGTTTGGAAGTTCAGAGTTTAAGAAATTAGAGGAATGCAAGTATAAAATATACAAAGCCTAAAGTTCTGAAGAGACATGACCTATTGACAACACCAGGGATGACATGGACACATGGGATGTGTGCCACATGTCAGTGAGTTAAGGACCTTTGGAGAATAGAAATTCTATTTAGAGCATGGCATCTATCACCATCATATTGGGCCACGTGTCCGCTTCTAATATTTCACCACATGGAACTCTTCTTGAGCATGGCTAGTGGGTCCCATGATGGTCTCAGGGGATGCGTGGCGCCAGATCTTGCACTTCAGAGGATAGCCACTTTGGAGGAAAGAGGGGTCGTGTGGGTTGAGAACTCCCAAAGGTTGAAGCACTGAAGTTCATCGTGACCATTGACAGACGTGGACGTGTTTCAGAAGATATGACACTCTGGAGGTTGGTGGCATTGAAGGATTTGGAAACCCTAAGCATGGAGTCCTAAAGTTAATTGTGGTCATTGATTTGGGTAGAGAGAGGGGACCGTTGATTCCTCTCATGTCAGCTGCGAACTTAGTGATTTTGGGGTTCGGGAGATTGCATTGTGGTGAGTTGAAAACACTTGAATCCTGAAACTCTGAAGCACGGTGTAAGCACCCAACTATTAGCACTTGGTCACAGTCATGGTCACATGCTAGTTGAGGGATGAAGAAAAAGGGGCTAGCACCCAAAAGTGAATTGTAAGAACAAAGCAAGGCTTAGAGATAGAAGCCTGAGGGATTCTTAATTGATCAAAGACCCACAAAAAATGGAGTATGATATTATTTCTGTTGAATCAGATTGTTTAAGTTACTCTAAAAAATTATTAAAGATTGATAGCCTGACAAAAATTTGGTTGACTGCACATTTTTGTAGAGTTAACAATTGTCAGAGTCGAACCGAATTGTCACATAGTGCAAAGAAATGGAGGAGGCACAAGATGCTTACAGTTCAGAGAATGAAGCTAGAGGAATGGATGTTCATTTGGGAATTGAAGGAACAAACTCCAATGGGCATGGAGAAGAAATAGATAACTAAGTGAGCATGATGAACATCATTAAAAATTTGCATAAAGATGTCCAAATTCACCAGGAAGATAATGAAATACTTAGGAGATCCAAGGAGCAACAAGAAGACTTCAACATGAAGTTAATGAGGAGCATGGAAAGAATTGAAAATAAGTTGGATAAGGAGAGTGGATCCAACAAATGAGAGAACCATAAGTCCCCTGATGAAGAAAGCAGGGGAAGAAGTGGTAGAAGACATCACCAACACTCCCAAGAACATTCCCATACTAGGAGAGCACATAGTAGCTCAAGTCCATACTCTGTCAGGAAGCATAGGAGGTTTGGGGTGGATGAGTTGAAAGGATAAATGAATCATATCAAACCTCCTACTTTTGATGGGGAGCATAAGAGGGATGAAGAGGCTGAGACTTGGATGCTAGGCATGAGGAAGTACTTCCAATTGCAAAACTATTCTTCTCATGCAGAGGGAAGAATTTCCATCTACCGACTTAAAGGAAAGGAATCCATATGGTGGGATTAGTTGGTGCAAGTACAATTCCTCAAGGAGAAAAATGTGACTTGGAAGGAATTCAAGAAACATTTTGAAAAGAATTACTTAGCCAAGAGATACTATGACAAGAATATGAAAGAGTTCTTTGAACTTAAACTGGGATGCATGATGATAGATGATTATGAAAGGATATTTCTAGAGTTGTTGAAGTATGTTCCTTTCATTAAGGATGAGGCAGTCAAGATCTAGATATATCTGAGTGGGATTTCATCTTTCATTAGTGATAAAATCCAATATGATGATGCCAAGACCCTGGAAGAAACTATAAGGAGAGAAAAATGATTATATGATCAACAAAAAGGAAATCCTACTTTCCAAAAATCTTGGGAAGACAAGAAGAAGTTTAAGAGAGAGCAGAGGCAGAAGGGAAACAAGCCACCATTTTTCAGAAATAATTCTCTAGGACAAGTAGTTTTGAGGGAGCCCAGGATGCCTTAAGTAGGTGGGAAAAGGCCAAGGAAGACACCTATGCAATGTTGGGGCTATAATGGAGATCATAGGTATAGAGATTTACCTCATAGAAAGGACAAGGTGAGCATTTTCCACCATGTTCAACAAGAAGAAATAGTGGAGGACATGGGAACAAGAGTACCAAGAATCTATGCATCCCTGGACAACAAGCAAGTTGAGTTTCAATCACACATGATTGAAGTCGAAGGTATCATAAATAACCATGAATTTACTATTTGAATGGACTTGGGATCCAGTCATAGTTAAAAAGATCATAAGGTTGTGGAAAGATTTATTTTTCCAAGAAAAAATCATGATAAAGATTTGTTGGTACAGCTGGCTACAAGAGCCAAGAGGAAAGTTGTTGAGTTGGTTAAATCATGTCCAGTGGGCATGAATGGACTGATTACCAAGGAAGATTTGAACATCTTTCCTTTGGGATCATATGATTGTCTAATTGGTATGGATTGGTTGGACCAACACCATACCATATTACACTGCCATAAAAAATCATTCACTTTCTTGGATGAGGAAGGAAATCAAAGAGTAGCACAAAGAATTCCTAGGGCAATTACTATCCAAGAAATCTCAGCAACTCAGTTGAAGAAGTGTTACAGGAAGGGCTACCAAATATTTGCAGCCCATATGGAGGAAGCATCTAAGGATAACGTGCCAAATATGGAGGATCATGCAGTCCTGGAAGATTTTGAAGATGTGTTCAAGGAAGTACCAGGACTACCCCCAAAGAGAGATATTGATTTCTCTATAAATTTACTTCCTCCAGCAACTCCAATATCAAATAATCCCTACAGAATGAGTACACTAGAGTTGAAGGAGTTACAAATGTAGCTTGAAGAACTTTTGGAGAAGGGGTATATCTTCCCAAGTGTGTCACCTTGGGGTGCCCCAGTCTTGTTCATGAAAAATAAATATGACACAATGATATTGTGCATTGATTTTAGATAGTTCAACAAAGTGACTATAAAGAACAAGTATCCTCTACCAAGGATTGATGATCTCTTCGATCAGTTGAAGGATGCTAGAATATTTTCAAAGATAGATCTCAGGTTAGGATACCATCAGGTAAGGATTAAAGAGGGAGACATAAGCAAGACCACCTTCAGAATAAGGTATGGTCATTATGAGTTCACAGTGGTGCCATTTGGATTATCAAATTCCCCAGTTGTTTTCATGTTCTTAATGAATGACGTTTTCCAAAAATGTTTAGACAAGTTTGTCTTTGTCTTTTTGGATGACATCCTTGTATATTCCAAGTCGGAAGAAGAACATGAGCATTATTTGAGGATGGTGTTGCAAGTGCTAAGAGAGCATCAACTGTATGCCAAATTGAGCAAGTGCTCATTTTATCAAAACATAATTCACTATTTGGGGCATATCATGTCTGAAGAAGTGATAGCAATGGAACCTAAAAATATTGATGCCATTAAAGGGTGGACAAAACCTAAATATGTTACAGAAGTCAGATCCTTCATGGGTCTATCTGACTACTACATGTTGAAATAATGTAACTGCAAAGTGTATTCTTATTATTATTTGATATATTATTCATTGGATCAATCCCCATTGTGGATTGATCATGCCGGCTATTGTAAAAGCACCAAATCCCCTTTTGTGGATTGGTCATAATGTAATTGTAATATGCAGAAAGAGAGGTCGGCCCCAAAATATATCAAAGAGGCCCATGAATATAATAAAGGTGGTTATAACCACCCAGAAGAAGAAGTTGGCCCTGCCAGTGAAAGGACACTCCCACACGTGCTAGTATTGTATAAATAAGGAGGATAGTACCTCACTTAGACACACACTCACTTGTTCATTGAGAGACAAGTTTCGTAGCTGCAGCTGGAGAAGAAAGAGAGAGAGAGGCGCATATTTGGGAGAGGAATTTATGTACTTGTTTGAGTTATGTCTTGGCATTGTATTGGCTATCTATATTAAGGAAGTTTTGCTGGGTTTTCTACCCCATTAGGGTTTCCTAGGATAAATGATGTGTCTCTTGTGATTGTGTATTTCTTAGTGATCTTATCTTATGTTGTTGTTATTCATTGAAATGCAAAGAACTATAATAATGGCTTAAACATTAACATGGTATCAAAGCCAAGCTGAAGAGAGCATCTTTCGCAAGAGAAAAGTGAAAAACGTCATTGTTGTCGTACATGCAAATTAGGGCCTTTTTTTGGTGAGGTATTTCAGCCCTAAAACCATCTAGAAAAGTTCCCCCTCCCCCAAGGATCATTTTGGCCCCTTTAGAACACCTTTTCAGTGGCTAGATCTCCCGAAAAGTGAAACCCTAGTTTCACAAAGTACCAGAAAACCAAAGTACCAGAAGTAACAGAGTACCAGAAGTACTAGAAAACCAGAAGCACTAGTCCATAAATCCGCAGATCAATTTTGAGGGGGTAAAAGTTGGATTTTCAGAAATTTGACTGAACCAGCTTACTCGCCTCAGCTCAGCGCATCTATCCCCTGGATCAGAATTTCAAATTTTGAAGTTTGAAAAATTAGGGTTTTCTCACAAAACCCTAAGTTGCAGTTGTAGTTGTTGTCTCAGAACCAGTTGCAGTTGCAGTATCAGTTGTAGTTGTAGCCGCAGCACCAGTTTCAAACACCCTTGAATTTTTTAAGAGTTGGTAATGATTACCGCTACTGCCAGATGGTGCCACTATCTGCAAATGCAATCAGAGGTATGTACTCACATATGTTTAAATGGTTAAACTTTAAAGAGTACTTGCAGGAGAAGGGATCTCTTGCCATGGATCCAAAATGATCTCAAGATCCAACACATTCATAAGAATGATGCAACCCAGGTGTGATTACCTTGATATGCATCCATTTGTTATATTGATCAATGTTGCATGTTGTAGTTATGACCTTCATTCTAACCTTTTGTGAGTCAAGGTATTAGATGGATTAAAAGTTGAGATCATAGAACTTATCCTCTAACCCAACCTTTTGTCAAGATAGCGTATTGTATTATTATAGAAGTCAGGTTGAAGAAAGCACTCGTCATCTTGAGTGAAGGAGACTCAGAAGAAAAGAAAGCACTCAGTCCTGAGGACAAGGCTCCAGGTTTGATTAATCACTTAATAAGATTCAAAGGTACACATGACAAGTTGATGACTATATTTGAGATAGGAGTCTTTGTAAAGTATCATACTTGATAGCATGTGAGCATATAGAGGAAAATGCTTAACGTAATCATTTGTCTGATACAACTAACACCTCCTCTAAGAAGAATCTTATGTGTTAGTTCCAGGTTGCCATGGAGGAATGTTTGATCACAACACTATGAGAGTGTTGACCTCATTTCGTATTGTATTCCTTACATTTAATCTTTTCTTCATACAAATTACAAGTGATAGATCTAAAGGATCTACAATGATTATTGTTCATGTTATTGCCTTATACTATCAAAAGGATATTATTCTTGTTTGTTGTTTTATTGACCTTGCTCTAGGTCATAGGTAATAACCTTGAGGAAGCTATAGTAAAGTTTGTAGAAGGCAACGTGCTAAAGAAGAGACCATAAAAGAAGAAATCATCATTGGAAAATAAGAAGGTGGCTTGTATAAGCTAAAGGGTCACTCAGAAGCTGCCATGACCCATGCCATTGAGAATCCATGTGAACTTTGGCATAGAAGACTAGCTCACATTAACTACAAGGCACTACCATACATATGCAAAGTGGTCACAGGTTTACCAGAAATCAAGGTTGACCATGAAGGCATATGCAATGGATGTGCACAAAGGAAGAACATCAAGAACCCTTTTTCGAAGAGAGACAACAAAGCAGAAGGAGTCCTAGAACTCATTCATTCAGATGTGTGTGGCCCAATGCCCTCGTCCTCCATTAGTGGGTATGTATATTATGTATCATTTATTGATGATTATTCTCTTAAGACCTGGATGTATCTCTTGAAATCTAAAGATGAAGTGTTCAGAAAATTCAAGGAATTCAAAGCCTTGATAGAGAATATTTTTGAAAGAAAGATCAAGATACTCAGGTCAGATAATGGAGGAGAATACACCTCAAAAGAATTTGTGAACTTTTTTAAAGATGTTGGGATCAAGAGGGAACTCACTACTCCCTATAATCCTTAACAAAACGGTGTGGCTGAAAGAAAGAACAAAACGATAATGGAATCCGTGAAGACCATGATCCACGATCAAGATATTCCTATGTGCTTATGGGCAGAAGCAGCAATGACAGTCGTATATGTGCAAAACTGATTTCCCCATAGTGCACTTGGGTTCAAGACCCTAGAATATATGTTCACCGGAAAGAATCCAGAGGTAAGCCATCTCAAAATATTTGGCTATCCATCTTTTATACATATTCTGAAAGAGAAGAGAAACAAGTTGGAACCCTCAGGAAATAAGGGAATATTTGTGGGATATTGTGAGGTCTCCAAGGCCTTCAAGATTTATATACCAGGTCACCATCACATTGAGATCAACAAGGATGTGACCTTCGATAAATATGCAGCACTCAAGAAATCAAGAATATGCCATCTTGAAGAAGTATATGAAGAGGAACCCGTAATCCCCAGAATTGCAGAATCAGTGAGGGAGGTTCTGAGAGGTGTTGAACCAGTGAGGGAAGTCGTAACTTCCCCTGATGAGGAAATTCTAGAAGATCAAGATGTAGCAGAGTTTCAAGAACATCCTGAGATGACGATACTCCATAAAATAAAGTCATCTTGGGCTAGAGAGCTTATTCAAGATGGAGAGAAGTATGGTGTTCCCAAAGGAACGACGAGACATGTGAAGAAACCTAAGCCATTCTCTAGTTATATGGCTTTGATGTATCATCTACTAGAAAAGGAGCCTACCTTCTTTGAAGAATCCATTAAGAAGAAAGAATGGGCAGATGCCATGATAGAAGAATACCAATCCATAATAAAGAATGATGTATGAGAAATAGTTCCTAGACCGAATAACAAGGATGTGGTATCGTCAAGTTGGCTCTTTAAAATAGAACATGTTGCTGATGGAAGTATTGAGAAGTATAAAGAAAGATTTGTATCTCGTGGCTTTTCTCAAAAAGAAAACATTGACTATGAAGAGACATTTGCTCCTGTAGTTAGATGCACTTCAATCCGAACCATCATAGCCCTTGTATCTAAGATGAAGTGGAAGTTACACCAGATGGACATAAAGACAACTTTCCTAAATGATGTTATCGAAGAGGAAGTGTATATAGAGAAACCTCAAGGATTTGAAGTTGAAGACAGGAAGTCTCATGTCTACAAGTTGAAAAAAGGCTTGTACGGATTGAAGCAAGCTCCTAGAGCTTGGTATGGTCGGATAGACAGCTTTCTGACAAGCTTGGGCATTACCAAGAGTAAATCAGATTCTAACCTCTACCTCAAGGTTATGAACAATGAGCCAAGTAATACTAGTACTGTATGTGGGTGACTTGCTCTTAACTGGAGAAGAAAAGATCATTCCTAAATGTAAGAAGAGATTCGCTTCAGAATTTGAGATGAAATACCTTGGCCTAATGCACGATTTCTTAGGTCTTGAGGTATGGTAGAGTCCAGAGAGGATATTCCTTAACCAAGGGAAGTATGCAGTCAAAATCTTGAAGAGATTCGACATGTTAGAGTGCAAGCCCATGAATACACCCATGGAAATGAAGCTGAAGCTATTGGTCGATACTTCATCAAAATTGATAGATGCCACACTGTATAGAAAAATTATTGGATCACTGATGTACCTAACGAACACCAGACCAGACATTTGTTTTTCCTTGAACACCTTGAGTCAATGTCTGATAGAACCCAAACATGTTCACCTAGTGGTTGCAAAACATGTGATGGGGTACCTTAAGGGTACATTAGATTATGGTCTCAATTATAATGGAGATCATGATTTCACATTGAGTGGGTACATTGATTCATATTTGGAAGGATGTGTTTCTAACAGAAAAATTACTTCAGAATGTTGTTTCAGTTTGGGATCAGCCATGATCTTGTGGCAGAGTAGGAAGAAATCCAACATTTCTCTCAGTATAGCGGAAGAAGAATACATTGTTGCATGTTCTGCCAGCTGCAAAGCTATATGGATTCAAAAGTTGTTGACTAGCCTATTTGACCTAGAGACAGAAGCAAACACAATCCTATGTGACAACCATAGATGCATGAAGATGACAGAGAATATTGTATTCCATGACAAGTCAAAGCACATATAGATTCGTTATCATTACATCTGTGACATGGTGCAGAGAGGAGTCTTAAAGCTCCAGTACGTTAGCACAAATGAACAGGTTGTTGATGTGTTGACCAAGCCTCTATCTCGTGTAAAGTTTGAGAACTTCTAATATAAGCTTGGTATAGTCTGAAAGGACCTTCCTCTAAAGGGGGAGTAGTTTTTGTGATGAGACATCTCTTGCTTCCAGCTTCAGTGTTGTGACGTAAAGCAAGAAGGTATGATGAGACTAGTACTGCGCTTTCGGCTTGATAGTTGTGACGTAAATCTAGTCTAGTATCTTGCTTCCAGCTTGAGTGTTGTGACGTAAAGAAATACAATGAGATGAGACTAGTATTGTGCTTCTATATTGAGAAGTTGTGACGTAAAGCCAGTCTAGTATCTTTCTTCCATCTTGATTGTTGTGACGTAAAGCAAGATGAGTACTGAGCATCCAGCTTAACAGCTGTGACGTAAATCCAGTCCTGTATTATGATGAGCCAACCTCATGTTGTGATGATGATGATGTATTAGTTTTATACTAATACATATTGATGCAAATGATGATTGCATTCCTTTGAGAATGACAATGTTTTTGATGAAGAAAACTTCCAATGATTTATAGATATGCCAGTCAGTGTTCCAAGATGATATTGATGATGTTGTCCTCCTGATGTTGTTGATGATAAAGGCCTCTCTCTCGTCTGATGTTGTTGTAGAATACCCTTCTTGTTAAGGGGGAGTGTTGAAATAATGTAACTACAAAGTGTATTCCTATTATTATTTGATATATTATTCATTGGATGAATCCCCATTATGGATTGATCATGTCAGCTATTGTAAAAGGACCAATTCCCATTTCGTGGATTGGTCATAATGTAATTGTAATAGGCAAAAAGAGATGTCGGCCCCAGAATATATCAAAGAGGCCCCGAAATATAATAAAGGTGGTTATAACCACCCAGAATAAGAAGTCGTCCCTGCCAGTGAAAGGACACTTCCACATGTGCCAGTCTTGTATAAATAAGGAGGCTAGTGCCTCACTTAGACAGACACTCACTTGTTCATTGAGAGACAAGTTTTAGAGCTACAACTGGAGAAGAGAGAGAGAGAGAGAGGTGCATCTTTGGGAGAGGAATTTATGTACTTGTTTGAGTTATCTCTTGGCATTGTATTGGCTATCTATATTAAGGAAGTTTTGTTGGATTTTATGCCCCATGAGGGCTTCCCAGGATAAATGATGTGTCTCTTGTGATTGTGTATTTCTTAGTGATCTTATCTTATGCTGTTGTTATTCATTGAAATGCAAAAAACTATAAGAACGGATTAATCATTAAAACTACAAAAGGTTCATTGTAGGCTTTTCGAGAATAGCTCACCCCATCACTTACTTGAAAAGGAAGGGGAAGAAGTTTCAATGGACAACAAAATGCGAAATGATCTTCCAACAATTGAAGCAGCTGTTAAAAAATGATCCAATTCTGAAGATTGCAGATCCAAATGAAGATTTTGTAGTTTACACAGATGCATGAAAAGAAGGATTGGGTGGATTCCTTAGTCAAAAAGTATTTTTGATATGTTTCGAGTCCAGAAAATTAAAAGAGCATGAAAGTCTTTATGCCACTGATGATTTGGAGTTGGAATCCATAGTGCACACTTTGAATAAGTGGAGGTACTACCTCATGGGAAAGAGGTTTGAGTTGAGGACAGACCATAATGGTATGAAGTATTTTTTTGATCAACCTCCTTTGAATACTAGGCATATTAGATGGTTGGAATTCCTCTGTGAGTATGACTTTGATATCAAGCACATCAAAGGGAAGGAGAACAAGGTGGCTGATGCACTCGATAGGAGAGTGCATGAACTACATGCTACAACCATTAGCATGTATCCAAAATATCTTAAGGGCATAATTTATGAGGCTGCAAAAGTTGATTTGCAATACATGGAATTCGTAACTAAATTGAAGAAAGGTAAAATGTAGTAGAAAGATGAAGATTATGACTTGGGAATTGATGGAATTCTCTTGTACAAAAAAATATTTTATGTACCAAATTCTCTGGAATTGAGGAGTTCCATTTTAAAAGAGATGAATAATGTACCTTATGCGGGACACCCAGGATATTGGAAGACAGTTTTAGCAGTCAAGAGCCAATATTATTAGCTAGGCATTTAGATAGAAATTGTAGAGTACATAGCTAAATGCTTGGAGTGTCAAAGGGTCAAGGTGGAGCATAGACACCCAGTTGGGTTGCTACAACCATTATCCATTCCTGAGTGGAAGTGGGATCTGGTGACAATGGATTTCATTACAGGATTGCCCAGAACAAGCAAGCAACATGATTCCATCATGGTGGTGGTAGATAAGCTCACGAAGGCCCACCATTTTATTCCATTGAAGACTACTCACAAGGAAACTAATGTTGTTGATATTTATATGAGGGAAATAACATGCTTACATGGCATTCCCAAGACAATTGTGTCTAACAGAGACCCAAAGTTTACCTCTAAGCTTTGGAGACGATTATTCAAGGGGTTCAAAACAAACCTGAACTTCAACACAACTTATCATCTAGAGTCTAATGGATAAACATAAAGAGTAAATCAAGTGATATAAGATATGTTAAGAATGTATGTGATGGAAAAACCATCTAAATGGGAATATTACCTACACTTGGTAGAATTTTCCTACAACAATGGGTATCAAGCATCGTTGAAGATGATCCCGTTTGAAGCACTTTATGGCAGAAAGTGAAACACCCCAGTAAGTTGGGACAACCCAGATGATAGAGCAGTAATTGGGCTATAGTGTCTCAAAAAAATGGAAGAGAAAATGATGAAGATTAAACATAATTTGAAGGTTGCCCAAGATAGGCAGAAAAGATATGCTGACAAGAACATAAATCACAAGGAATTTAAAGTGGGTGATCATGTTTTCCTAAAGGTGAAAACCAGCAAAAGTTCCCTGAAGTTGGGAAGCTATTCCAAGTTGGCAGCCAAATATTGCGGGTCATTTGAAATTATAGAAAAGATTGGAACATTAGCTTATATGCTTGCATTGCCTACATCCATGACTATTCATAGTGTATTTCATGTATCATTGTTCAAGAAGTATATAACTGATGGTAATCATGTGATTGATTGGAATTTTATTCAGGTGGAGCAAGAAGGCACTTTTCAAGTGCATCCCATGCACATGCTGGACTGGAAGAACAAGCAACTCCAGAATCGAGTCATAAAGCTTGTAAAGGTTCAATGGAGTCGGTATGGTCCTGAGGACGCAACATGGGAGAATGAAGATGCTATGTGGGTAGAGTACCCATGTCATTTTTAAGATTTTGGAAATCTTGTTGTTGTTGTTTTAATAATATGCACTCAGGACAGTGCAAAAATAAGGGGACGGGATTGTAACACCCCAAGGATGAGCCCCTACTGAATTGTAATTATATTTATAGGTTGGTGAGACAAGTGTTTAGAAGCTGGAAGACTTGTGTGTTTATTAGGTCAGAGAGACCAGATGCTAAGGCCGATGAGCTTGATTTTGTATATGTAAATACTCACATCATTAATAAAATTACATCATTGCGTGTAGCATGACCACGAAGAAAGAACTATGGATGACAAAGCTCCACTAGGTAGGGAAAGGGAAGGGGATAAGTGTTTGGGAATAAGGTCTAAGCTAGAGGGATTACCTATAAAGGAATAATATTATATGATTATTTCCTAGAAGCTAAATTTTGACATAACCTATGTTGTCCTAGTTTCTTGGGGAAAGGGAACGAGTGTTAAGTGGAGCTCATGCAAGTTTAGGAAGACATGTGTCAACCTGAGCACAAGCAATTTTTAAGTGGGAAAGTCAGCTCGTTGGGGATTCCCTCACAATTCTTGCGATGGTCGCCACTCTAGAAGTCATACATACTCCCCAATGATGCACGCACTGAGACATGGAAAGCCTTGACACAAACAACCATTCCCTCCATCGTCGATCTCTGCAACTTCTGAAACCCTCACACCCATGTTATGAAGCTAACCATTTTTCCTATGAAGCAAAACACGTCTGCATAACATATGATCCATATCGTGCCTTAGCCTTTGTTGTTTTTACCCATGTTTTCTGTGGACTAGTGTGGCTTGTTGTCATTACTAGAGCCCATACCATTTTTTTTCTACGGAGGTTAACCACTAGACTTAGGAGATGGATAGAAGAGGCAAGTTGTCAGGCCTATGAGAAACTCTCTCTAGGTGAGAGAGTGTATTGAGGAAGTGAGTCCTGGAGGGAGTCTCGTAGTAGCTACAATACTCTGAGACTTCTGGTCCAACCTATTGTTGAAGCCCTAGAAAGTGAGGTGTAACAACTGATGGACTTTTGATAGTGAAGGTGTACACTCCTGGGGTGGGACAGGCATGTGGGGAGTGAGGGTTTGGGGGTTGTGAGCGTAAGTGGTTCCTAGAATAAAATCCTTCATGTTGATCTATGTGACTTTCTGTTCTCCTTTCCAAGCCAAGGAATCTCTTTCCCGGTGGAGTTTAGTCCCATCTCGGGGGTGACCCATTGTTGAGCGTGATGAGGAGCACGGTATAAGGTTGGGAGGTTCATGGAAGTTTTTCATGTAGTTGGTGGTCATCTATTAAAATATAAGTACCAAATCTCTATTCTTTGTATGATGTGTATCTTGAAATCAAGTTATAAAACTATTATAATTTTCTGTATATATTGCATGTATGTTTTAATGTTGTTTTCACATGAATAGGTTCATGAACAAAATGCTATAATTGTTTAAATTGCATTAGATATATATGTATATAAATATATATGGTATTAGAGTATGAAATTTATTCGGTGGCATGGTCTAGCCTATTGGTTTAAGGTTGGGAATGCCACAAAATGGTATCAGAGAAGAAAAACAAAGATTCAGTTGTTTAGGTAGCATTACCCGACAGAGGTTTTGAGGGTCGAGGATGTCACCATGTCTTCATATAGTAGTCCATTGACTTCTCTGCAATCAACTAGTAGCACACATCTACTACCATGTCATCGGTATCTTGAATCATCCATCACAGTGTTAAGGTCCTAACCCGCGCATAGGTAGATCAATGTATTCAGATGTAATAAAGGTCAATATTAATAAGACCTTTCAATAAAATAAAATAAGGCAGATGTAAGAAGACCTAATAGAAGCTTCTGCTTCTAGAAGGATCTTCCTCTAGATGCTTCTCTTAATAGACACATTTAGTATAAATAAGGGTCGAGGGTATGAAAACCCTAGCTGGGAGATTATTGTAACAGAGCGTTGCTCGACTGGAGGTTGCCTCCTCGAAGAGGCCTGTGAACATTGCTATCTCAATCAAAGTGTTGTTTCTGTTGCTATTTCGTATATCATTTATGTGTATTGTGAAGATTATGCTGGATATTTTACTGTTATTCTGTCATTTCTAGCATTTCATTTATGTTCTGCATATTTTATATATCTGGTATCTTGTAAGTGGTATCAGAGCACTTTCCTTGGCAGAAATTGTGGGTATTTTTTTTTCCAGGGTAGAGACGTATTCCGACATCTTTAAGCCACAAATATCTATCGTTACACGCATAAACCCACGGTTGAGGGATTCATACACGCAGGAAATACAAGTGGTTCTTAAGCGCACATCCGTTGGCCACCCTTGTAACCCCTGTTGGTACCCTTTCGAGTGGTAGCGCATCAGACAACACCTGTGTACGGATCGGCTTAGATTTCTTGAAGCCCTCTTTAGATAAACCTATTGACTGCCGGACTGCTATAGTGTCACCAAGAAAAACACTCGGGAAGATACTCTATAGTACCTGGGTAGTCGGGTAGTACGGCTAAGGGTACTGTCTATCCTCCTTAGTTAGTGCCCTGAGATATTGGGCCGAGTACTACTGTTGGACCCCGCACATATATTAGAGAGCTATATCATAGGGAAAACCCTTGTTTGTAGAACCATTGAATACCTAACCCTTGGGGAACATACACAACAACCTAAAAAATTAAGCCAGTGAGATCTATTGACGCGCATTTGTGTTGGCGTTGCTAAGTAAATACTCTCTGGTTCAGAATTTGGGGATTTCAGCACTGCAGCATTCTTCAAACCAATGTATAACCCCGCAGAAGTCTAGAAAAATTTTCACCATTATTTGAGACCTATTCCATTAGACTCATCTCTTCCCCCTTGTCACAGTCCTCCATATCATTTTTCGGAAAAAAATTCTGACCCCGCCCGCTCCCATTTTTTTTTCACCATTATTTGAGACCTATTCCATTAGACTCATCTCTTCCCCCTTTTCACAGTCATCCATATAATTTTTCTACAAAAAAATTCTAACCCCGCCTGCTCCCTTTCTAGTTCACCCATCATCATGGCCCATACTCGTAGCCAAGAACTACATTCTTGAATCAACACCTTGGAATCTAGTTTTCTTAAGACCCAACAAGAAGTGCAACAACTCAGTGATACTATTGCCTCCCGTGATGCCTCCATAGATGCCTCCATAAGTGCATCCGACAATGTAGTAGTGTAGTCCACAATGGCAGAAGTCAAACATGAACTTGAATCTGTCTTTGTATAACTCTGCACCAAACTCAAAATCCCTCTCAATGACTCATGTCCTGATGCACATAAAAAGACTGAAGGTGAAACTTCTTACCATTCCTTTCAACCCCATCACTTTAAAAGGGACATATGCCTTCCGCGAGTGGATGTAACCAAATT
>JASDQU010100914.1:583548-637980 GCA_032191745.1 Picea mariana | reverse complement strand
ACTCTCTGGTTTCTCTAGCACCCACTAGAAGGAAGCACCAACTCCCTGAATATTCCAGCACCAACTGGATGGAAGCACCAACTTCCTGAATGTTCCAGCACCCACTGGATGGAAGCACCAACTTCCAGTTACATAGGCTCCAACCTGTATAACAAAGAACACTTGTTCTCCCTAGCATCACCTTGCCACCCTTGTTTCTCTGGCTACAACCAGATGGAAGCTACAACTTCCTGTGTTCAAGCTCCCACTTGAACCTCTGAGGACAACAGTCCTCCCGAGCACCTCCCAACCTTCCTAAAATATAAAAATAATGAATACACAGACAATTTCCAGATAAACCAATTCTTACCTTCCTTTCTCTGTTCTGTAAGACTGATCTGTTCTGCTATTCTGCTCCGCGTTTTCTCTTGCTCTGCTATTCTACTCTGCGTTTCATTTCACTCTGCACATCTGCTTCCTTTCCTACCACGCATCCTCTTCTGTGTTCTTCCTTACTTTTTCATTCCTTTCCTCACCCGAACTGCCAACCTGACACAGTCTGTTTCATCTTCTTTTATACACACGGGCACAACGTTTCAACTTCCCAACTCCTTGGAGAAACTGACGACAACTGTTCAGCCAACTGAAACGCCAACTGATCGACAACTAATTTGCAATCATGAGTCCATTTCACTAACAAATTTGTAACTGAAAGAGTTAATGTGTAAGAAAGAACAACAACCCTCCGATCACATTCAAACCTTATCCACACTGTTGGATAAGCTTCATTATTCTTGCCTTTTAAATCGGGTTTCAGCACTTTCATACGCTATCCCTCCTGAGCTTAGCTCTCGATCAACGTGACCTTCACTCTGTGACCACAACCTTACCCCGTCGGGGCTACGGGGTTTGTGATGCCTCAATGCATACACCTGCGTGATTCCTGATCGTCCAAATCCCGACGCTCCTTTCACAAGATTTAGCCCCTTCCGGCTATACAATGGTCCATGTGACCTGCTATCACGTGACCACCACCATACCTCTCGTCGGGGTTTCGGGGTTTACGATGTCAATGTGCATACGCCCCTTTGACCTGCCACTTGTCAAGCTTCTCCCGGTGGCACCCGATCGCTGCCATGCGTCCTTCCAAATGGATAGTCCCGGTTATGTCGAGATTTCGAGACTTTCAATGTCCCATGACTTGATACTCTGACAGTGACTAGAATTAACGATCCAGATCACTTCTAATTTTAATGGCTGCAATTAAATCATGAAATCGCATATCGCGATTTCGACATTCTTGATGACAAGTGAATTGGACATTTCAAAATCTCGATCCTCGATACTCTGCTGACATCACACGTGGATTGACACGTGTTAAATACTGCCACGTGTCACTCTAATTCGTGACTTACATGTGCCTGAAGTGTTGAATCTGCCTGACACTTGTCATTACCTGGTTGTGCCACGTGTCCTTAGCTGACGTGGTCTGCTGTCGTGAGTTGGATTGATGGTCTAGATCACATCTTGATCTGACGGTTCAGGATCAGTCAAAATTTCACACATCGGGAAATCGGGATTCCCGTTGCATTGTTTCTTTGACATTTCCAAAACGCGATCCTCGAAACTCTGACGCGCTCTTTACACTCTAGCTCTCCTAGCTAGGCTCCTGGCCCATATGACTGTTATCCCCATGACCACAGCCAAACCTCCTTGCACTTTAAAGACTGTGCAGGTTCTCCTCGATCCAACGGTGGTCGGATCCTGCAGTCAGATCTAACGCCTGAGATCTATCCTCCTCTTCAGTGCGCGCACTTCTTGTCTTTATTCAGATCTGACGTCCCTCATACTGTTGGGAATTCACCTTGGCTTTTCCCGATGGTAAATCTCATGCAGCTCCTGTCTGATCTAATGACTGACGGGATTTCTGAATGAGATCCAACGACTCTCGATCTTTGTCTTCCTTCTCCTCTACGAACTCCTGTATCTTGAGCTTTGCTATGCGCGTTCTCCTCAACGCTGTTCCTCCTGAGATTTCACGTCTGAATCTCCACGATATTTTATCCTTCTTATCCTGCCATCTGCACTGTTGTACTTGCCATCAATGACAAGCTTACGCTGCCTATTCACCGAATTTGCCAACAAATAAGGCCTTTCAATAAAATAGAATAAGGCAGATGTAAGAAGACCTAATAGAAGCTTCCGCTTCTAGAAGGATCTTCCTCTAGATGCTTCTCTTAATAGACATATTTAGTATAAATAAGAGGCGAGGGTATGAGAACCCTATATTGGAGATTATTGTAACAGAGCACTGCTCGATTGGAGGTTGCCCCCTCGAAGAGGCCTGTGAACATTGCTATCTGAATCAAAGTGCTATTTCTGTTACTATTTCGTATATCATTTCTGTGTATTGTGAAGATTATGCTGGATATTTTACTGTCATTCTGTCATTTCTAGCATTTCATTTTTGTTCTACATATTTTATATATCTGGTATCTTGCAGAATGGTGGTGGCTTATCTCTAAGAAGAGATGTGATGACTGAGCTCATTCGCAAGAAGATGATTAAAATGAGGCTCTGAAGGCCTTTTTACAATAAACAAGAATGTCAAAAACCCTAGACATCCAAAAACCTAACCCTAGGAGATGAAACGCCAAAAGTCATGTGGGCCTCGTTTGGGTAAGTTCGTACATCAACTTCCCGGTGTCGTAACGTTTGCATATGATATCCATTTTAGGCACACGATAGCCAGTTCGAAAGGTATCTTCAAGGATATTCATTTTGGGGGCTCAATCAGAGCCTTTGGTTATCATTGATAAGCTCGATCTCGAAAAACATTCATTTAGGCCCTCAAAATGGCCGTGGAAGTTAAAAACTGCTAAAAATAGTAAATTGCCAAAATTGCCAGAAATTTGTTTTGAGCGAGTTGGAAAAGGTGGGTGGCCACTGATACCCACCTAGATTAGTGTCCTTATCATGCACATGTCTCCTTGCACTGAGCATCAGTATGATCCATGTGCTTAGAACTAGTTTTCTTTCCCATGACACTCATTCCTCCTTTGTAATGTAGCATTAAAAAAATTGAAAAAGACAAAAAAAAAAATCAAATATTCCAAAAAGAGGGGACGGGATATACATTCTCTTTTATTGGAAGAAATATATTCACCCTTGTACAAAGCACATCCTTCTATTTGTTCTATAAGCATTGGGATCTAGTATGACCTTAGGAAGTTTTTCTCGTTACCTACAATTGTGTCCTCCTTCATTTGGTTACTCTTCCAAACATATGGAGACTTATGTCAATAATATTCTACCTGAGTCTCATCATTTTGTCGTGTTTTTTTCCAAGGGAAGTTTTATCCAACCTGAGTCGTCCATTCTGTAGTTTATCTCTTGAATTTCATGAGTCGACCATCCTGAGAGTCCAGTTAAGTTCAGATTTGGAATCAATGAAGTTTTGTGCCTGATGATCGAGGTTTCTAGCGGGAAAGTCCCCCCTATAAATATACCAGGGTTTAATATATAGACAGAGGGAATGATCGTCTAAAAGACAATCTAGTTTCTACACTATGCCAAACATACCCAAATCAATGAACATAAAGCAATAGAAGAGAAGATTGGTAACTGTACCTTTTATCCCATGTCTGGTGATGATCTCCTCAAGCTATGTTGTGACAAAGACTGCAAGTCTCCTCCCAAGGATGACCTACACCAAAAACTAGGAAAACAAGGACTACAAGCATGTTATTTCTATTCATAAATTAGGGTTAGATATCAAATGATATGTATGAATCAAAGAAAATACACAAAACATCATCATTTGGGACAAGGAAAAGAGATTCTTTTGTTCATCAAATAAAGACTGAAACTTAGAATCCATGTCGGACATCGTTCCTTGAACCTGGTCCGGGCTCCTATTTACAATGCTCCAAGTGCACCTTCAATAGGCCTCTTCTCTGAATCTTCTGATCACCTCAAGGGAAGGGAATGGATCGAATGGAAGAAAAAGGGGATGAAGAGGGAATGTTGAGGCAGTAACTCACAAATGGTAGCGAATGATTGGGCAAGGAAGGGAAGCGAAATTAGGTAGAGTTTCACTGTTCTTATTGTAGATTTTAACCTTTTACAATATCTACTACAAACATAACAGAAAAGATACAATGGAAAATACAAACATTACACAGAGATTTTTCCTCTGGAAACCCAAACTGGAAAAACCAACATATTCTATATTCATTCATAGTGATACATTCTTTACAATGCAATATACATATAGGAGCCATTGACATCCAAAACCCTAACCCAATGACTTGGATTAGTCAACAACCCTAATTCCTTAACCGGAAATAGAAAACCATCGGCAAAGAAATCATGTGCCGAAAAACCACCTAAAATATGTGACACGTTTTCTGAGGTAGGATTTTTTTTCTCGGGGCTGTTGCCCCCGAACCCCCTGCGTGCTCGACGCATACGCCTAGACACTCATGCAAAGATTATAGCACATACCCAACATTCTCCCACTTGTTGTTTTCTTTGCATACAGGGGGTTACAGGGTTACATAGTCAACAATGCCCATGGATCCTCTACACCAAGATAACTTCTCAGTGCTCACAAATTTTGTTAATGAATCTGCAACATTCTTCAAAGTGTCCACCTTCATCAGCAATACTTTATTTTCTTCAACCATGTCTCTAACAAAGTGATATTGAATTTCAATATGCTTTGTCTTTGAATGATGAGTTGGGTTCTTCGCCAGAAAAATTGCACTCTGACTATCACAATCTATCCTTACAGCTTGCTGTACCAACCCAATACCTAAACACAATATTTGTAACCATATTCCTTCCTTACTTGCATGAGTGGCTGCCATGTATTCAACTTCTGTAGTTGAAAGTGCCACTACAACCTATCTTTTGCTCATCCAACTTATTGCTCCTCCAAACAGGTTAAACACATACCCACTTGTAGATATCCTACGATCCAAATCTCCAGCCCAATATGCATCCACAAAGCCATGTATATCCACCACTCTGTCCAATCCTGGTCTTCCTTCGTAGCACAATCCATAGTTAGCAGTGCCACACAAATACCTGAAAACCCTTTTTACTATTATCCAATGCTCCTTCCATGGTTTTGACATATACCTGCTCAAAACTCCCACTACATGTGCAATGTCCAGTCTAGTACAGACCATTGCATACATCAAACTTCCAACTACACTCGCATATGGAACACGAGACATGTCCTCCTCCTCTTCATGTGTCTTGGGACACTGATTCGTAGATAAATTTACACCAACAAGAATAGGAACCTTGACCAGTTTACATTCCTGCATATTAAACCTCTGCAATATTGTCTCAACATATTTTCTCTGATTTAACCATAGTTTCCTCCTTTTTCGATCTCTTTTAATTTCCATGCCATAAATGAAATTTGAAGCACCGATATCCTTCATGTCAAATTTAGAGGACAATTGAGTATGCACATCCTTGATAATCTCCTTGTTGTTTCCTATCAACAACATGTCATCCACATACAAGACCAAATAAATTAAATGATCACCAATTAATTTGAAATACACATAGTGATCCTCTTTGCTTCTTGTGAAGCCAAGTCCCAACATATAAGTATCAAATTTTTGATACCACATCCTTGGTGATTGTTTTAAACCATACAAGGACTTTTTCAGCTTGCATACCAACTCCTTATTTCCCTTCACAACATAATCTTTTGGTTGCTTCATATATATTTCTTCTTCCATATCCCCATGCAGGAATGTTGTCTTCACATCCATTTGTTCTATTTCAAATCAAATGCAGTAGCATCAGATAACATAAATCTTATGGAGTTTAACTTGGCAACAGAAGAAAAAATCTCACCAAAATCAATTCCCTCAACCTGGGAATAACCCTTTGCTACTATCCGAGATTTGGATTTCTCCACTTTTCCTTCTGCATTTAGCTTCTTTTTAAATACCCATTTGCTGCCAATGAGATTTCTTCCAGTTGGCAACTCCACTAGATCCCAAGCCTCATTCTTATCCGAAGATGCCATTTCTTCGTTCATGGCCCTTTTCCAGAGATTTGCATCCTCTGAATCCACTGCCTCCCTGACAGTTCTAGGATCATCATCAGTAATAGACAAATCAAATTTTGAATGGAAATCAGATGGAGTATACCTTTTCAGTAGCCTTCTTTCTCGAACTGATCTCCTCAATACTGGAGTATGAGGATCTTCTTCTTCTGATTCATGTTCTTATGTAGATTCTGACTCATCATCTTTTAAATCAAACTCTATTTTCTCTAGTTCTTCCTTACTTGGTAGGACTTCCTGTTTAACATCATCCTTCATTTCTCTAAATACCACCTCTCAGCTATACACTACCTTCTTAGTTTCTGGGTTCTAAAGCTTATAACCTTTGAGACCATCTTTATATCCAATAAAGATACACTTTTCGGCCTTCTTATCTAGCTTCATCTTCTTTTCCTTTGAAACATGAACATATGCATCACAACCAAATACCTTGAGATGTGTGAGAGAAGGTTCCTTACCAGTCCATACCTCATGTGGAGTCTTATCATCCAACGCTGATGAGGGTGATCTGTTGACCAGGTAACATGCAGTACCCATTGCCTCTGCCCATAATTCTTGCCCTAACCCGACACCACTGAGAATGGACCTTTATTTTTCCATCAACGTCCTATTCATCCTTTCTGCAACTCCATTATGCTGAGGTGTATATGGAGTTGTCTTCTTCCTTTCTATACCGCACTTCTTACAAAATTCTTCAAATCCATTCCCGCAGAACTCTCTGCCATTATTTGTCCTCAACAACTTAATTCTTTTCTCTGTTTGATTCTCAACAAGAGCCTTAAACTCTTTAAACCTGTCAAAGACTTCGGATTTCTTCCTGAGGAAATATATCCAAGTATTCCTCAAGAAGTCATATATAAATAAGACATAGTACACAGATTTTCCCAATGATGGGACCGACACAGGTCCAAAAACATCACTGTGAACTAGCTGTAAAATTCCTTCTGCCCTCGTTGCACCAGAGGGGAATCTTACTTGATTCTGCTTCCCATATAGACAATGTTCATAGAAATAAAAATCTAGAGAGTAGTTAGACATACCTTCAACCATACCTTTACCATGTAGTAGTCGGAGACTCTTCTCTCCGATATCTCCCAGTATACCACATCATAACCTTTTCGCCAGAGATTATAGGAGTTTTTTCTTCTTCAAATCCAATATTAGGAACAATGGAACTATTACAACCATCACTAATAGTGCTTCCTTATAGCTTGTACAGAGTTCCAAACCGAACTCCCTTCAACAACACCATTTCTCCTCGAACCATCCTGCATGTTTCCTTTTCAAATATTGTTTTTACCCCTGCATTGTCCATTTTTCTTACATAAATCAAATTTATGGCCAAACCTGGGATGTGCAGAACACCAGGCAGTGTTCTAATCCTTCCATCTGTGAGCCTCAATTTGTCTTTTCCTCGTCCTATGATTCTGGTTGTTGAATCATCACCTAAGAAAACATTATCTCCATCATACCTTTCATATTCGCAGAACCACTCCCTATGGGGAGTCATATGAAAGGATGCACCAAAGTCAACCAACCATGCCTCATGATATGCATGTGTGCTTGAGGAAGCCAAGTACACATCCCCTCCTTCTTCCTTGGAGGTATTTTCTTCTGTAGAATGAGATTCTTCAGATCCCTTCTTTTTCTCAACTTTGGATCTACTCTGCTTCTTGTAGTGCCCTTCTTTTCCACATCTCCAACATACCCTTACAAAATTTCCAGGAGATTTAGATCTACCCTTAGACTTAGATCTCCCACTTGAGAAGTTAGATCTATTTCTTTCCTGGGATCATCCTTTTGCAAATAATGCATCTGTTCTCTATCCTTCCATATTCTTCCATCTCATATCCTCTGACAACAAGGATGAGACCACTTCATCAAACTTCAAGGAAATTGTATTACTACCTATGGCCACAGCCAGACTATCCCACAAGTCTGGTAAAGAACACAGTAAACTAATACATTTATATTCATCTAAAATTTTAATCTCAACATATACTAACTGACTTAACACATTATTGAAGACATTCAAATGCTCTGCCACTAAGTCTCCGTCTCTCATCCTTAGGTTATACAACTTCTTTCTTAGGAATAGTTTATTTACTAGGGACTTAGACTGATACAAATTCCCGAATTTTCCCCATAAATCCTTGGTTGTAGCTTCCTCTGACACATTCAGTAATACTAAATCGGAGAGACACAGTCGGATTGTGCTCTTTGCCTTCCGATCCAACTTTTTCCAGTCATATGCTGAAGTTCCTATAGGTGAAATACCTAGATCTACCGTGATCCACTGATCTCTGTCCACCAATAGATCTTCCATCCTGAGCTTCCACAACTCAAAACTTTTCCAATTAAACTTCTCGATCTCCATCTTCAAATTTTTTGCCATTTTTTTCACCTAAAAAATCAATACCACAGATCTCCCACTATAACAAGGCTTATCACAGTTCCAAGCCAAGCCATTGACCACAAAGGCGTCCCCCTGAAGCTAACAAAGCTCTCATACTAAATGTAGATTTTAACCTTGTACAATATCTACTGCAAATAGAACAGAAAAGATACAATGACAAATACAAACATTACACAGAGAATTTTCCCCTGGAAACCCAAACCGAGAAAACCAACATATTCTATATTCATTCATAGTGATACATTGTTTACAATACAATATACATATAGGAGCCAATGGCATCCAAAACCTTAACCCAATGACCTGGATTAGTCAACAAACCTAATTTCTTAACCTAAAATAGAAAACCATCGACAAAGAAACCATGTGCCGAAAAACCACATAAAATATGTGACACATTTTTCGAGGCATAATTTTTTTTCTCGAGGGCACTTCCCCCGAACCCCCGCGCAGGGGGCATTCACCCCCCTGCGTGCTCGACACATACGCTCAGACACTACTACTTGTGCAAAGAATATAACACATACCCAACACTTATGCTTAGTTGTGAAATGAGACCCCAACACCTCCTTATATATGACAAAAGGATGGTTATTCGGTTGGGCAACGAGCTATAACAGGTGAATTGGTTGAGAAACCTCCAATGGTCCATGAATTCCACCAAATTCCTTACAAATATTTAATTTTTGCAACTTTTGGAGGTATACACAGGCTGCGTATTGTGCAACAAGCATATGTACGTGGGTTGTCTAACATGCAACAAGCATATGTACGCAGGCTGTAGTGGTGCAGGGCGCGTACATGCTCTAAAAATTTGTTTTTTTAAGTAGAGCTGCTCAATAGTGATTTTGAAAACTATGCAAGTAAGAGGGCCAATGCCATGTATGCATGAGTAGGGAATTTTAGGGTTATAATAGATGTCCCCTAATGTATGAGGTCGGAAGAGAAACTGATGGCTGAAATAAATTACAACATCTTCACCAATGCACAAAATCGAGTGAGCTTGGGACCAGAGTTCAGGAGGTGCCATCTGCAAAACAAAAATTGTCTCTCTAAGGTGGGCATACCCATGCTCGAGATGAACTGAATCATGGTTTCCAATCAAATACACTGCAAATCCATGTCATATAACTACATAAATTGTAGTCGCGAGCAATACACAATGGATCTACATCTCAAAATCATTCGAAGATATAAAAGTATAATATGCATCTTTAAGAAGATAGTGACGCCTGCAGCTGGAGATGAGGTCATCATAGCTCGAAAAAAAACTTAAAGATCTTCAAAAATCAGGTAGGAGTATTATGGGAGTGTGAGACTCACTACCCTGAGGTCTTCGACAGTTCGTCGGGAAAAGACAGGAGGATCTCGATGATCAGGCAGAGAACTTCGTCGATTTTGAATATGGACTTGACTGGACTCTCGGGATGGCTGACTCATGAAAGTCAAGAGACAAACTACAGAAAAGCAGACTCAGGTTGGGTAAAAATTCCCTTGGAAAAAATCACGAAAGATGATCAGACTCAGGCAACATGAAATTAACATAAGTTTGTGATGCAGAAGGAAACACAAACTCTCCATATGTTTGGAAGAGTAACCAAACGGTGGAGGACACAACTCTATGTAGCGAGAACAAATTTCTAAGGTCATACTATATCTGAATGCTTGATGAACAAATGGAAGGATGTGCTTTGTCCAAGGGTGACTATCTTTGCTGCTGAAAAAATAATGTATATTTCCTGTCCCCTCTTTTTGGAATATTTGATTTTTTTGTCTTTTTCAATTTCTAAAGAGCTTGAAAAAGAATAAAAGAATGCTACGTCAAAAATGAGGAATGAGTGTCGTGACAAACAAATTGGTTCCAAGCGCATGGAACATACTAATGCTTAGGGAAAGGAGACATGTGCACGATAAGGACACTCGGGGAAAATTCCTCCAAGGGTCAAGGTGTCAAGTCGTAGAGGCAAGAAGTGTTGCAAGGCTTGCATATAAGGAATGCTTCAAAGGTTCAGTAGAGAGCAACATGGAGACAACATTAGGCCAGAGACACAAACATGAGACCCACAATGCGATTAAGCATGACATAGTAAGACCCCTTCTATGTAATTTTTTACGAGCCCAGAGAAGGTAAGATCGATAGTTTTTTCATGTTTAGAGAGTCTGAAAAAATGCAAAAGAAGACTCGAGGGAGTACCTTTTTTGAAGATAGTCTAGTCGGTTCTGTTATCACATATTTTTGTAGGGGGTGTTTTCCCTTAGAAGTTGGCCATTTGGTGACCAAATGTGAAAGAAGGGGTTTAAAAAAACCCACAAATGTGTTTTATCCAAGGTCAATGCGCGCACTCTTCTGGTCGTAAAAATCCCAATCAAGCACAGGCTCAGTCTCAACCGTCTGATCCAGCAGGGCATGTGCCACCAGATCCGAACCATGGAAAAAGTCATTATGGGAAGGCCGAAGTTAGAAACACCCATGGTCCGAGGTTCCGAAATGGAGATGTCCCGGGTCTTGAAATGGCGATGTCCCGAGTTCCGAAACGCCAATGGTTTGAGGTCCTAAAATGTCGATATTCATTTGGGTCGTCAATTTCAAAGGGATGTGTGTCATCCGATCAGCAGAATCATGATTTTGGGAGTCAGAGGTTTCAACGTGGAGCAAGGTGCAAACTTATGAAATGCGAAATTGCGAAGCTCTCGAGGAGTGGGCCTAGGGTTACAGCTTGTGGTCAGGTGGAAGGCGGTGCCGAGAGGAAAGCACCCATCGCGAGGAGCCTCGACCGTCGGATGCATAACAGATCCGACCGTCAGTTTGACAGGGCCATTTAGCAATATCGAGTATCGGGATATTGTAGTCATGCAATGTGAAAACCCCTGAAGTGTGAAATCTCGATGCACCCTTTGAAGTTTAGCGTTGGATCATGGAATGTGGTCTCATGCAGGTCAAGGTGCAGAATTTGCAAGGTCTATGCCAAAGAGAAAAGGCGTCCATGTTTGTTACAAAGTGAAACCGTCATGGTTTCAAAATCATCGGGTGAGATTAGTAGTATGCTAGCAGCACACAACAACCCCTAAGCATTTAGCCTTATTGCAATCCTAAGAAAAAGCAGTAAATGAAAGAGGAGTGGTGGTTGAAGTTTCAACTCACTCCATAAATGAAAAGCATGGAGGTTTCGGTTGCAGAGACAAAGGTGTCAGCCAGAGCCCCCATCGATGGTCTTTTTCCTACAAGGCCCATGCTGAGTTAAGGTGGCGTCTTACAAAGGAATACCTGCACAGTATGACTGAGAAGACGCCGCGCCATGGAAGTTCAAGCACGCCTCTTCTTGGTGGATTTTGAGTATATGTATGAAGTTTTTTTATTTGGGAGGGGTTGATGGTTGAGCTAAGCTCCCATATTTTAAAGTTTTAATGAAGCCTCTGGTTCTTTGGTTATGTGTTGCCATTTTGAGACTTCTTGTTTAATGACAGTCAACTTTCTTATCATTTATTTTGCTTTTGATATTGAAGACTCGGGCATGGGTGATCCAGTCAAGTTGTTGTGACCGTATTGTTATGTATGTTTGATTGCAATATTGTTATGACATTTTCAGTTTCTTGAATTTTGGGTTCAAGAGGGTCTTGTATTCAAATATTTTCCTCCTTAGGTTGTTGGAAGACCAGATGTCCATAGCAAACCTCTACATTTCCTCACTAGTTCTTCCCCTTACTCACCCTTTACTACAACTTACTGACTAAAGTTAAATCAAGACCTCACTTGCTCATGCATTGCCTGGTCTGTATTTTTGAGTTAAAGAGATATTTTCTTGAGTCTGCGCCCATTTGACCCCCTTTAATTTATTCATTGTGACATAAAAACTGATGGGTACTAGGCTTACCTTTGCCGCAATCCAAAGGTGACTTCTAGTGGTAAAATTTATGGCGCCACTGTCGGGGAACAGATTAAAGACTTTTCCCTGGGTAGAACGACAACAAGCTTCTGATTTTGAAGGTGCATCAGACATCAAAACCATTGAAGATTGCAACTTTCACCTAGCGACTCCACAATCCAAGACTCCACTAGGGAGGACCCTGTTGACAGAAAGATGATCACACCGAAGGGGAAGACCAGATATCAGTTTAGGGGCTTGCTTCATGAAATCCTATTTTTCTTTATCAGCTCATTTCTCTCTTTTCCTTTACATATAAAGAGGATTATCCTCTGCCTTTTATATTTATATGACAATAAGCTTTCCTTCATTCATCCATCCTTGGAAGAAGAAGGCCTACCCTCTTCTTGTGTTGTAGATGCCGACCTTGTGTCTTCACCTCAGCCTATTCATAAAAGTGAAATCTGTATTGCATCTCCTCTTGAAATTGATCACCCTTGTAGCCCCGAGGAGGTTGAAAACAATTCACAATCTTCTCAAATATCGTTACCCTCCATTATTCCTGCTGAGCCTTTCCATCAACTCATTTATCCTCATGATCAACCCACTACTTTTCAAATTAAAATCAGAAATAAGTTGTTTAAACCTTTGAGGCTACCATATCGCCTTAACCCTTATCCTCTTGATTCCTTTGAGTATCTTCCTCGGTTTTCTGAAGAAGACCATGTTATAGTCGAGAGGCACTTGGGGGCCTTTGATAACTTTATTGACCAGTTCGAGATTGTTCATGAGGATGTTACCGTGAGGTTGTTCTCACAATCTTTTTCTGGAGATGTTGCTGTGTGGTTTAGATTTCTGGAAGCCGGTTCTATTGGCTCCTGGACTGAGCTATGCCATTCTTTTTTAAAGTGTTGGGGTGAGAACAAGTCCTTGGATTAGTACTGGTTTGAGTTTAATGCCTTGAGGAAGCCTTGGCTGTCTTCAATAGGAGATTTTACAACGTTTATCATAGTATGCTTGTGGAGATCAGACCCACAGAGACTGTTGCCATGGTGTACTATGTCATGGCTCAACATCTAGAGCTTGTCCTTCTCCTGAGAGAAAGGAAATCTTCATCGTTAAGACATCTATTTGAATATGTTGTACAGGTCGAAGAAAACATCAGGGCTAGCAAGTGGGTTCATACACAGACATATCTCAAAATTTGCATGAGCAAGAAGACTGTTCATCTGTTTTAGATTTTGAGCAAGAAGATAGTGAATATGAATCAGATTTGGAACAACAACGAGGAAGTGGGTGTGATTCACATTTGGAATTAGATCCTTCAATAGTTACATAATTTTTGATGGGCAAGAATTCATATCAATCTTATGATCAATTTCCAAAACATTTTGAGCATGTAGCAGTGGCTGATTACATAGATAACTGTATGTTCTTGGCTGATCATAGTTTTGATGTTCTAAATCTTGCTACACCATTAGCTTATGACCGTTCTTATTAACAAGAGACTACAATTGTTGATGATCAAGAGTTGGTTTCAAAGGATAAAGGAGGGCATTTATTTGCAAGAAGAGATAATTTTACAGAGGAGCAGCCTGGTCTTCTAAAGTAGTTGAGATTCTATGACATTCTTCATGATCCTGTGGCCATACACATGGAGTCATATGTCTCAGATGTTCTGAAGTTTTCAAATGGTATTATTTCGCTGATTCTCACAAGTGAGTATGGTTTCATGAAAGGTTTCCAATACCAAACTATAGAGCCTTTTCCTTTATTCATTAAGGAAAAGCATTGGGTGGAAATCAACTATCCTAGACCTGCAAAAGACACAGAGCAACATGTACAAGAGGAGTAGTTTATCTCCTGTCCAGAGCCTCTCAATGAGAAACCATCGCCTGGGACCAGTCAGCCTGCATCGAATTCTCATCGACCTGTGCCTACCAGAGATGTTTAGCCATGTGTGTGAAGCTATGTAGCAGAGCAGGTTGCTTATTATAATTTTTCTAGAGTTTGCTGCTTGGCCTATGAGCCTGTGAAGGAATACATGGAGTTGTATTTCCTTCATGTTTCGAAGCTGCCCAGCTTCATCCTAACCTCAACATTAAGAGGAAAGTTGAAGAATGTAACCATTCTGCTGTCACAGTTGCATTAGCTGTTATCAATCGTCGACAGAGTAAAGGAGCTTCCAGTTAGGAAGTTAATCTAATGGCTATGGTGGAAGTTTGCGTTCACCTAGTGCTGTGTAAAAATTCATTAGTTTAGGACTGTACATAAATAATCTTCTAGGAGCAAGTGTGTTTATTTATTTTTTTACTTATCGGCTTTTATTCCTCAGCAGGGTGTTTTGAGCTCAACTCCATAGCCCAATAGAAGGCGACTGGAACTGCAAAAGGAGATCTTAGAGCCTTTTAGGGAGGACTCTATCCCCCATGTAGCCTAATGTTATCACATGTTTTTGCGGGGGGTGTTTTCCCTTAGAAGTTGGCCATTTGGTGACCAAATGTGAAAGAAGGGGTTTAAAAAAACCCACAAATGTGTTTTATCCAAGGTCGAGGCACGCACTCTTCTGGTTGGAAAAATCCCAATCAAGCACAGACTCAGTCTCAGTCGTTCGATCCAACAGGGCGCGTGGCACCAGATCCAAACCACGAAAAAAGTCATTTCGGTAAGGCTGAAGTAAGAAATGTCGATGGTTCGAGGTCCTGAAATGTCGATGTCCCCGGTCTCAAAATGCCGATGTCCCGAGTCCCAAAACACCGATGGTCTGAGGTCTCGAAATGTCAATATTCATATAGGCCATCAGTTTCAATGGGATGCGTGTCATCCGATCCGTGAAATCACGATTTCGGGAGTCAGAGGTTTCAGCGTGGAGCAAGGCACAAACTCCCAAAATGCAAAATCGTGAAGTGCTCGAGGAGTGGGCCCAGGGTTACAGCCTGTGGTCAGGTGGAAGGTGGTGCCAAGAGGAAAGTGCCCATCGCGAGGAGCCTCAACCATCGGATGCATATCAGATCCGTCCATTGTTCTGACAGGACCATTTCACAATATCGGGTATCGGGAGATTGTAGTCATGCGATGTGAAAACCCCAGAAGCGAAAAATCTTGATGCGCCCTTCGAATTTTAGCGCTGGATCATGACCCGTGGTCTCATGCAGGTAAAGGTGCAAAATTTGCAAGGTATGTGCCAAAGAGCGAAGGTGTCTACGTTCATTACAAAGTGAAACCGTCATGGTTTCAAAATCATCGGGTGAGCTTAGTAGTCCACCAACAACGCACAATAGCCCCTGGGAATTTAGCCTTGTTGTGATCCTGAGAAGAAGCAGTAAATGAAAGAGGAGTGGTGGTTGAAGTTTCAACTCACTCCATAAATGAAAATCATGGAGGTTCTGGTTGCAGAGACAAAGTTGTCAGCCAGAGCCCCCCTCGATGGTCTTTTTCTTGCAAGGCCCATGCTGAGTCAAGGTGGCGTTTGACAACGGAATACCTGCACAGTCTGAATGAGAAGATGCCACGCCATGGAAGTTCGAGCACGCCTCTGCTGGGTAGATTTTGGAGTATATGTATGAAGTTCTATTATTTTGGGAGGGGTCGATGGTTGAGCTAAGCTCTTATATTATAAAGTTTTAATGAAGCCTCTAGTTCTCTAGTTATGTGTTGCCATTTTGAGACTTCTTGTTTAATGACAGTCAGATTTCTTATCATCTCTTTTGCTTTTGATATTGAAGACTCGGGCATGGGTGATCCAATTGAGTTGTTGTGACTGTATTGTTATGTATGTTTGATTGCAATATTGTTATGACGTTTTCAGTTTCTTGAATTTTTGGGTTCAATAGGGTCTTGTATTCGAAGCTTTTCCTCCTTAGGCTATTGGAAGACCAGATGTCCATAGAAGACCTCTACATTTCCTCACCAGTTCTTCCCCTTACTCACTCTTTACTACAACTTACTAACTAAAGTTAAATCAAGACCTCACTTGCTCATGCATTGCTTGGTCCAAATTTATGAGTTAAAGCGATATTTTCTTGAGTCTATGCCCATTTGAACCCCTTTAATTTATTCATTGTGACATAAAAATTGATGGGTACTGGGCTTACCTCTGCCACAATCTAGGGGTGACTTCTAGTGCTAACAGGTTCAAAAAAGGGTTAAACCTGCACCGAAAATACATCTATTCAAAACCATTTTAACGAGTGTGAAAAAGACAAGATCACTCGAAAATCTTTTCAATTTTAAGGAGTCTGAAAAGATCTTAACCATGGACTCACAACCTTTTTCTGAGTTTAGTCTCCTTATCCCGAAAAAGTATAAAAGTAACCGAGGAGAATTCTCTTGGGGAGATGAATCTCCCGAGGCATACCTTTTTCTGCTATAATCTACAGGCTAGAAAAAGGGTTAAACTCATGCCAATAGATGTTCTTCTGGATCATTTAACGAGTGTGAAGGAACAAGGTAACTCGACGATCTTTTCAATTTTAGAGATTCTGAAAAGAGCTGAAGTATGGACTCCAGGGGGGTTCCTTTTTCATAAGTAATCTCCAAGGCCCGAAAAAGGTGATAAACCAAAACCAAGGAGAATGTTCCTTTTTCGAATATTTAGTCCCTCAGGCCCGAAAAAGGGTTAAAATTACACCTAAGAATACTCTTCTAGTGAACTGAAGTTTGTAGAGCATACCTTTATTCGTAAAAATAGCCATCCAGAGCGAAAAAGGGGTAAACTAACGCCTGACAGATGTGCCTTCAAATTTGAGTTTGGCAAGCATGAAGGGCAACAAGATCACTCAACAATCTTTTCATTTTTAGAGAGTCTGAAAAGGGATTAAATAAGACTCCAGGGGGCTACTTTTCTTAGTTAATCCTGACAAGATCGAAAAGAATAAATACAGTCTCGTTGGATGTTGCTTTTGAATTTCAAAGTGAGCTTGAATGAAAACAAAGCATGCTCATTAGGGAGTCCTGAGGGTAAAGCCTAGGATGATGGTGAACAAAAGATTGAGGATTCATTTCATAATCATGATAGGACTAACAAGGAATCCCAAGCCTATAGTCATTATTGACATCATGGACACTAAAAATACAACAAGGATCTACCTACGACATCCATGTAAAGGTAGGCTCTACCACCTAATTACGACACTTTTAAAGCTAAAATGAAGGTTATGTGTTGCACTTTGATGGGGTTGATCCTATGGAAAAGAGAAAATACAACGAGATGCAGAAATCGGGAATGAAAACCTAACATATATGCAAAAAGTTGGAAAAAATGACCTTTACCAAATGATACCAAAAAATTTGACCCATCCCAAAAAATCACCAAACTGAAAGGAAAAGAGTATCAGAATGACCAATAGAAAACTTAGAATTGAACTCGAGTGATCACCAAGCCAGAAAAAGGACAAAGGGGGAAAAAAGGGGCAAAAAGGGACAAAACATTCTATAAAAGAAGTGGATAGCTCATTTTTACAATTGCAATTTGAAAATCAACCAAAAAGTGAAAAGACCCCTTTGATAAAGAGTGGATTCCGAGAGATTCAATGGACGAAACAACCTTCTGTTTGGACCAAGTAAGTACAAAACACCTACACTTGCAATTCGATTCTTTCTTTATGATTTAATTTTGTGTTTGGAAGGGGTGCACTCTTGTAAAAAGAGCGGCCCTGAGTGTATGTGGGTTGTCCAAGGCCATCCCTTGTATGTACTCAGGAAGAACACTAAATAGCTCGCATACATATGCGACTGTGTACAAAGAAGCCTGCATACACCCTCTAACACTTTAAAAAAATAAAAAGCAAGTGCTGACTCGTGTCTACTTTTCCATGTAACATGATGTATGTTCACTGGAGAGAGAGAGAGAGCATGAGGAGCTTGACGTCCTGGTCGAGGAGGACCTTGTAGCTATTACTGCACTGAAATAGTGTGTGTTATGGAAGTTCTTCCAGTGTTTGTTTATGAGGGCACAACCGAGGCTGCTCAATGCTCTTATGGAGTATTGGCATCCTGATGTTGAGGCTTTCATGCTAGAGGGTCAATCACTAACCCCAACCACATAGGACATTTACTTCTTGACTAGCCTATCGAGAAGAGGGGAACCAACTAACTTGAGGAATTTTCCTCCAGGGCCTTTCAACATCGAGTATTACATTCAAATGTACCGTGAGGCCGACACTGAGAAGGTATGTTCTCAGGTGCCAATCCACAAGATCACCATCCTATGTCTGCGTGTGATATTAATTTTGATTGGGCAGATTACTGGATCCACAGCCCTTCATCATGCCTCCTAGGCACATATTCATTGTTCCATTCAGTGCTTGGAGGCCACCATATTTGATTGGAGTACCATCATGCTTTTATGCATGAAGAGACAACTTATAGAGTGTCAGCAGCGTACCAACAAGAACTTTGGGTTTGGTACTATCTTGTGCTCCTTCTTCTTTGAGAGGGTGCTGAGTCTCAGTCCTAGAGAGACAGTATGGGGGCATGTAGCCTCCTTCCCATTAGTGATAAGGTGGGTAGCTTTACTACTTAGACAGGGTGGAGGGAGGACCATAGAGTCCTTCGATGATAAGTTTTTTCACTGGTGGGCACCTCATATCCCAGTGATCGAGGATTACCCATATGCAGGGATCAACTTCACCAGAGACACAAACATGCTTGTACCTCCCGGCGAGGAGCGAGGTGAGATAGGTAACATATATTTTAAAGTTTATTTAATTTTTAATTTTCATATATATCCTTTTTATGTGTGTATAGAGTACTGACTTGTGTATCTGTTATGTACATATGTGGGTCCTGTACGACCAACAGACTTTTCCAAGACTCAAAGATGTCCTCAACCTGAGGCAAGACCAACAATGGTAGGAGGACCAGCAGTTGCAACGGGACCCCTAGTTGGAGAGTTTGACATAGTCTTGCGACGAGTGGACTGCAACCTCACTGTGCTCAGACATGTTGTTCTTATGGCCGAGATCGAGGATCTTCCCCTGACAATGCAACCACATGTAGTAGGGTTGCCTCAGACTTGGGTCCAGTTGTTCTGGTGTTTGGGAACATCGTTTTACACTATAGCGGGGCCAATAGGCCTCATCCTTAGATAGCATTAGACCATTGATGTGCCGAGGGCACTTTTTGTACCATATGTATTTTTTGAGGGCATAAGCCCAACAATGTAGACTGATAATTTTTTAGGCTTTTATGCCCACCTATGTACTCATGAAACTATTTTTTGGACACACACACACACACACATACACACACACACACACACACACACACACACATATTTACATCTTTCTTGTCTTATGGATGGCATTTTTACAAATGTATTTACATGTGTAGGTGTGTGCTTTTATTTTTTATGTGAGCAACATGCGAATCTAAAACTTGATTAGCTAGAGTATTTGTTAGATGATTAAATCTCTTAGGAACATGGATATACGTAATGTAATAGAAATATCTTTCTAAGAGATGTACCCTAAGGAATCGTCGGTGCATAGTGGGATCATAAATGTGGTAAACCCAAATTAATTGGGACACAACCAACTGAGCATCTAAGTAGACTCGGACGCGAGAAATGCCATGTGATAAAGCATCATGTAACATTGTTTGTAGCATCGCCTAGACAAATACCTCTGGAAGATAACAACTAGCCTTCGAGTGTGTCGGCTAGAATTGTCCACAAACCCAAAATAAACCTCTGATTCACTTGACATCTGCCAAAGTGAAAAAGAAGACATAAATAACTACACATCAACAAAAAAAAAAGACAAAAAAATGTATAAGAATCTATACATATATACAAGAAGTCACCCAGGTGACCAACCTAAGAGTAGTACTTCTTAAGGTAGAGCCCATTTCTAGGCTCTGCCAAGGCATTTCCCTCAAAATCAACTAGACGGTAAGCGCCCTTCTCTAAGACCTCTTTCACAATGAACGGTATGAGCCACATGGGTTTGAACTTGCCTACCCCCAGAAGATCCTTGTCTTGATCATAGACCAGGACAAGATAATTTTTAGAGAAAATCCGAGGACGAACGGACCGATTGTACTGACACTTGACTCGTTGCTTATGAGCCTCATTGGCTAAGGTTGCATCACAATGATGTTTGAGATATATAAGGCATTCCTTGAGCGGTAAAGTGTCTGACAATAATTCCACTACCAACTTTAAAGAAGGAATCTGAAATTAAATAGGTAAGACTGCTTCCATCCTGTATATGAGTTGAAAAGGTGAAAAAATGACGACAGTCTTCACAGACGTTTGGTAGGCCCACAATGCTAAATATAACATCAAATGCCGATTTGACTTGGCAGAAGTGATCGTCCACTGAAGAATAGTCTTAATAGACTTATTCACAGCTACAACTTGACCATTCACTTGTAGGTAATAAGGTGACGAGTGTTCTTGTTTGAACCCGATATTTGACGTTAATTCAATCATAATTTTGTTTTGGAAGTGGCTACCATGGTTAGTGACAATCTCCTCCGAGATACCAAACCTTCCTACTATCTGATTGGAGATTAAAAGAGTCACAATTTCTCCATCATTGCTAAATGTTGGCATAGCTTCGACCCACTTTGTGAAGTAGTCTACTGCTATGATGATGTAATGATGCCCCCTGGCTGAGGCTGGGTGACATGTAGTAAATTCAATTCCCCCACTTGGTGAAAGGACCAACATCAATGACTGGAAACATAGGAGCAGGATGTGCCCACATCTTCCGACAGAAGATCTGGCACGGGTGGCACTTCTTGACCGCCTCTACACAATCCTTGATTAACAAGCGCTAGATGTAACCTACACGTAGAATCTTTTGGGATGTTTCTAACCCAGACTAATGACCGCCACTTGCTCCAGTGTGACAGTCATTCAAAATGAGATCTTCTTCTTCATGGATAAGACATCACCAAAGAATGCAATCTACGCGTCGATGATACAAAGTGTCATCCAGTATAAGATAGTTTCGCGCCATACGTCGAATTCGTCGATGCTCATCGCTAGAAGCAGAAGAGGGACACTTCAAAGTTTGGAGATACACAAGTATATCTTCATACTAGGGGTCTGAAGATGCAATTAGAAAAAGATCTCGATTATTAAGTGATTCTTCGGGCATAATATCACTAGACTTGATCAAAAGTTATGAAATGAGTTCGGCAAAGACCATTGACTTTTTGGATTTCGCAGAAACAAAATCCAGGTCAAATTCCTTTAAGATGACTATCCATCTACTGATCTTTCTACCAATTCTCATCATGTTAACACATATTGGAAAGGGTTGACGACAACAATGACAGTGGTCTTGCGAAGAAAAATATAGTGACAAAACCATTGGACATCATGAACAGCTGCCAGGGAAATTTTCTCAACATGAGAATAGTTGAGTTATGACCCATCCATGCCTTGACTAAGGTAATATATCATGTGCTCTTTGAGCATATCATCCTCTTGAACCAAGACCATGCCGATGGTCGACTCTGCAACAGCCAAATACAACAAGAAATCTCTGTTATAGTCAGGAGGCCGGAGTAGAGGGGAAAATGTCAAGGCACGTTTCAATGCTTCAAAGGAGTGCTGAGTAGCTTCATCCCAATAGAATGGGATCCTTTTTTTCAAAAGATGCATAAACCCTTTAGTGATCTCGGCGTAATTCACGACAAAATGCCAAAGAAAATTCACTTTTCCGTGTAAGCTCTGAAGCTGGGGTATCGTGAACGGGAGAGGCAATTGAACTATTGCCGCAACCTTGAGAGGATCGACCATGATCCACATTGTTGATACAATAAAACCTAAAACGTCACGCAGAAACTGCACTTGTTAGGATTCAAGTGAATCTAATAGTAGCAAAATCTCTCAAAGATTAGTCGAAGATGGGTGGGATGATCAGATCTCTTGTGAGAATGTAATGCTAAATCATCAAGGTATGCCTCGACTATGTGTTTGAGGTCGTGAAAAGTGAATGACATGGCTTGCTGAAAGGTGGCTCCAACATTTTTCAGTCCAAAAGGAATCTTACGATACGTGAAGGTACCCTAAGGACAAATAAAATTCATTTTATGTTGGTCCTCGGGTTTGATTTGAATCTGATTGTATCCCGAAAAACCGTCCATGAATGAAAAGACCTCACAACCCGCACATTCATTGACAATTTGATCAATAAATGGGGTAGGGAAATTGTCTTTTGGGCAGGTCTTATTCAAAACATGTAAGTCCATACAAACGTGAATCGTGCTCTGTTTCTTGTTAACCGGAACCGGGTTCGACACCCATTCTATCAATTGTACAGGGCAGATAAAACCAACTTTAAGAAATTTTTCTACTTCTGCCTTGATTGCTGCCGCTTTTCGAGGATTTACTGGATGAATATTCTATCGGACAGATTTGGCATCAGGATAGGTCATGATTTCATGCTAAAAAATTCATGGGTCAATGCCTGGAATTTCCTCATAAGACCGGAAAAAAACGTTGCAAAATTCTTTGAATAACTCGGTGTAAGTTTAAATCTCTTTAGGGGAGAATACTGCTCCAATGAAAATGTTCTCCACAATGCCAGGGGTTTTGGAGATATCGATTGTAATCATTGTAGCAATGATTTCCATTTTAACCTCGGTGTAAACTCGATGCATAGCCAGAGGATTGATAGGACAAGGATTATCTCCATTCACAGTAAAAAACAATTCTCCCGCCTCTATTCTCCTTAGCTCAGGAAGGAAGTAAGATCTATGATGTAGATCATCCCAAGGTCTATCGGGACCAGTCATTTCCTCGAGAATCACCTCGTCAGAGGGCAATACCAAGTCTAAAGGATCTTGAGTGGCAAGAGAATCTTGAGCCCAAATAGGCTCAAGAACTGGATCTAATGCGTGTGAGGGAGTCGGATCGGGGTTGGGCGAAGTTTGTTGGACAATGTTGTATGCAGCCTTAGCCACAGATAAGGGCATGACCATGCCATGATGCCCTATCCCTTCCATCGAGGCCGATGAGGAAGGTAGAGTCCACATATCGTTAAAGTAGCTCGTTTGAAATGACGATACTTGCAATATTGCAGCCCTCCGCTGGTCGAGAACAACTGATATAAGCCTTACATCATTAGAAGATGACGGGTAATCAAAGGTTCCCATCAATGATGGAAACAAACCGACACCTAAGTTGGTAGTGTCAGGATGCGGGTTATCACCCATCGGGACCGTGGAAGACCCCGATGAAGGGTCAGGACGAGAAAAGGACAACTGGTTGATGGTCACAATCTGATCCTCATGCAGAAAACATAAGACTTGAAAAAATGTAGCAACCACCGCATGCATCACATAAGTCCAAATTCTTCCTAACAACATGTTGTAGTCGAGAGGTGCATCGAGCACTTCAACTTCGACACACACAATTTTACCTCCCAACTGCACGGGGAAGGAAGGAATTATTCTGTGTGGTCTAAATGATAATCCTCAAACACCGTAAGAAATGTAGGGGACAGAGACAACTCAGGCTGGACAATGGCCTTCCAACATGCCAACGACATCACGCAAGTCAAGGCACCCTCATTAATCACTGTGCGGAAAATGTTTTGCATAAAATATTTCATGGTGTAAGCCACTACTATCTAAAAAAAAACATGGTAAGGAAGACAAGGTTTTAAGTCAGTTGGATCGAAAATGATTGCTCCTGTGTTATGAGTCTCTACCACTCCCAAGGCAGACAACAAATTTTTTCTCTGCGAGGGGAAACTCTGTAGTACTTCTAGAGCGGACATCGTGCAAGGGGTCTGTGCTAGATCTTCTACAACAGAGTAGTTCTGTGCGACCCTCACATTTGGATTATGAGAATCCTTCTTGAACGCACCTTTAAGGATGCGAGTCATTGATTCAACCACCCCCTTCTCAATTTTGAGAGGATTCAATGGGTTAGTGGCTTCCTTTCCCTTCTTGGTAGATTCCAACATTTTGTAGTCTCGGGGGCCTTGGTTTCTAAATGAGCTTCAACATTCATCATATAAATATTCATGACCGACTTGTTATTGGTAGGCATGGGGGGTCCCTCGCTTCCCCTTGCCACACTTGTGGATGTGGAAGCCTGAGCCATATTTTTCCCTTGTGGAAAAGCGTTTGTCAGCACGACAATATGTTTCTGCACTAATAGCTTATGGGCTTCTGTAAGTCGAGGGCACAGGTGAGTCAGTTTGTCTTCCGTGCAAAGATTACACAGATAATTCAACTTATTTTTCTCCATTTTTCCCCCACCGACATTATTGGTAGCCTTTTTATTCCCTTTACCCTTCTTATTTCGTTGTTTCTTCTTTCCCTTGGTCTACTGGTTGGCCTTGGGGTTCGTCGACTGCACACTGTGTACATCTGACGTCTGGGTAGGGGGAACAACCAAACTTGGAGTTTGGTTTGCCATAGTCTGTTGTATTGACAATTGTTGACACTGATTCAACAACAGGTCTATGGATTTTCTTTTTTCTAAGCCCACAATGTTGTCGTCGTGGGGCCCAAACTTTTTCTTGGCCTTATCAAGAGTATACCGCGACACATCTGGCAATATCTCGTCGAGCATGCCAGACTAAGAGTAGATTAGTTCAAGCTGATGGGCTCTCATAATTGCCTCCTCTTCTGAAAACACTCCGGAAGTTGCTACATCCTTGGATATGCAGGGCACTAAAGACTTCAAGAACCCCTCAAGAAAGAAAGTAGGAGGGACCTTGACCTTAATTAAGTTCTTTCTATGCCGCCATTCTCAGATATGATCATATATGTGGTCGTCCTTGGTTTTCTCAAAGTTGGCCAGCAATTCGATGCCGACATCGTATCTCACAGGTAACTGGAAATGGTTGAAGAAGACCATCGCTTAATCATTTAAGTAAGAGTACCTTAAGCCATTGAGCTCAATATACCACTTCACAACACCCCCTATAAGAGTGCATTGAAAAAGGCGCAATTGGACAGAGTCTTCCTTCAATGAGTTTGACGAGCACCATAAGTGAAAGGTCGTAACATGATCACTTGGATCTTTGCTAGGCTTTCCCTCAAATTTTGGAAGATCTGAAGGCAACTTATTCGACATGGGGGGCCAACGTGGATCGTGAAAAATCGGGGCATTCAATAATATCGACAAGTTTGGAAAATGTAGAGTTTCCAGAAACGGTAGTTTTAGTTGTGAATTATTTACAGGAAAAGAGGGCCTTGGATTTTGATTGGCACGAGGTTGCTAGGAAAAGTTGGACTGTTGGCCAGGGTTTTGGTAGAAACCATGGCCTTGACCAGCATAGGGAAACTACGTATGTTGGGGTGTCATTGAATGACTCTCGAAATTGGATGACGTATCTTGTGTAGAGGTTTCTCCTTGTATTGTGTTCCAAGGACCTTGGAAGGTGATGCTCCCAGCCGATCCAATGGGCATGGGTACAGAGCCTCACCCAGGGTTCCATTGAGTATGGAAGGGGTTKCCCCCAACTAACATCCCTTGCAACAGAAGTGAGCACTGCCAAGGATTCCAAATACCTTGTGTGGAGTAAACTCCAGTCGTCACTCCCTGTGAAGGAATAATACCTTGCACCAGGTTCTGTTAACCAAATATGGGGTTTCCCCCAGCCAAGAAATTGGTCGAAGAGAGAAAKCATTATTCCCAAATGCACCAAACAAAGAGAACAAAATAAATCCCATCGATGTTGTATAAGACGAAGGTCCTAAACTGCCTCCACCAAAAAATCTATAATTAACAATGGGCCCAATCGGCTACTGAAAAGCACCACTAAGGAAAGCGGACGGAGGAGGTATTTGACCCCCACCGTAAGGGATAGCATTAAAAGGGACAGTAGTGCCCATAGTTGTCCCTTGCACTGGAGCATTTGAGCTCCCTGCCCCTAGACCCATGCTCTGTAAGGTAGAATAAGTAAGAACTAAGTTTGTATCAAAGTTGGGCATCCCATATGAGAAGGGGGGGCCCGCCGCAGTCTAAGTAAAAAAAACAGTGGTCAAAGATGATAAAGGTATTGGACCATTGCCCAAAGTTGAGGGAATCAAGACAATTGTAGTCCTCACTAGCGAAGGTGGGAGAGGAGGTAGGATTCCCCCTACAATATTAGCCATAACGAGAGTATGAGGACTCCTAGACAATTAAAAACATTCACTTCCATTTGCACTAGTAGAACTAGATGGCGCTTAGAAGATGTCACCTCGAGAGGGACAATGTGAATCAAGATTGGCATCGATAAGTCGGTAATCAGAGGATTGGGTGGCCTGAAACCTTCAGTTTCAAAGTCAAAGACAGTGGATTCCTCTGAAGCTGTAAAGTATCCTCGCAGAGTGGGCTTAGGCACAGTTTCCTACAACCTGGTCGCTTAGAGTGACCCTTCTTGATCAATTCTTCACCTTAACAGTGGCAGAGGTGGCTCCAAAGTAACTAGCGACAGGCCTTGAAGCCTTCGTGACCGATTTAGGTGTTGATCTTCCACTTTGTGAAATGATCAAAAGAAACAGTAAGGCTTGACTAGCATAGAACATAAATCACACACTAAAAAGGTTTCCTAAAAATAAATCAAGAGATCGAATAACTAGTGGGAAGGATGGTTACGCTAATCGACACTAGGGCAACTAACCGGTGCAACACGAAAGCACCCTCTAGGTATACTTTGCAAAGCGTGATCTGATGTCCACCCTAGGTACCGTAGTATACCTCCACAGTCACTTGTGTAAGTTTCTAAAATATGGGCAACCAGGTTGCCAACTCGCAGTCAGTTACCAGGCGGGTACAGTCGACAGTCGGGTAGATCGTAATGAACAAGATAACAAGTTTGAATCCCTTCAAGGGTATCAAAGGAAATTGGTCCAGAATATAACTAAGGATCTCAAATGAATTCGAGGTCCACGAATCTCCATAGGCAACTGCGATCAATATTATTCCCKAGAAAGACCCTCAATATACAATCTCCACTATGTTCAGTCCAGTTTTGGGGGGGTTATCTCCTCTGCCTTTCCTCACACAACCTCGTGTTTATCCCCTATGTTAGAGGAGKGTCCTAGCTAACTCTTACAACACTAGACTTAAGAAACTCCCTAACTCAAACTCCAATGCTTGTTTTAAAGTGGCCTTGAAGAGTTTCCTCTTCACCCCTAATTTAAGGCCCTAAAACCCTAAACTAGTCTGTGAACCCTACAAACATAAAATTCTAATGTATTTTATATTAGGCATTATTTTTAAGTCTTGATTTACTAAAAAGGTACGGTAGTGAAAATGATGGTGTTATGAAGAGAAGAATAAGGAAGAGAACTTTAAAGCACTTGAAATAAAAAAATACTTCAAAATTAATGCAATGCTTGAAAACATCTCTTTGTAAATTCAACTTTTCTAATTGATATTTCAAGATCTTACAAATGAAGAGATCCTAAAACTTGTTTTCGTTCGACTACAAACTACTTATATTTCATGAAATTGAAAAGAACTTTGAAATGAAGACTCTTTTTTTCCTTTGCAAATAACAACCTTGAATACTTTACCAAAATAGATGCAATAATATATATATATATATTTATATATATTTCGAACTGCTTTAACAAGAAAAAACTGAAGTAGTTTTTTTGTTTTGTTTTTCCAAAGCAAGAAACAGGGACAAAGAGAAAACTGAAAACAAGACTGATAAAGACCATAATCCCACTGCAGATTGCAGAGATTCAACCAAGAAACCAAAAGGTGGATCTAAGACTTGTCAACTCTCTCTAAACCTTTTAGGGAAAACACAAGAAGACTAAGGAAAACAAGTAAACTGGAACTTAAACCTAAGCTATGGCCACAGGAAGATACTCTGACTGATTCAATAAAGTCCTGAGAAGTCTAAAATTCTATTAGGGAAGAGACAAATTTCTCTTTACCAAAAAATACTTTCATGAAACAAAGACATGGTTGTTGCATCAACCTATGTATGTACGTGGGTTGTCTATAAAATAGGCCGCGTACACCTTTGAGACTTTTCAAAAATAAAAAGACAAGGTAGACTTACAGGGTAGGGAAGACTGGTATGCACCTGGCAGGTGACCAAAAACCCTAAAAGGACTCAGTAAACTTGAATGAAACTTGAAATGCAAACAAAAACCAATCAATCAACCCAAAACCTACCTAAAAACCCTAGAGAGATCCCCAGTATGGTCACCAGTTCTATTAGCGGGATAATCCCCCCTATAAATATACTAGAGTTTAAGATATAGACAGAGTGAATGATCGTCTAAAAGTCAATCTAGTTTCTACACTACCCAAAACATACCAAAATCAATGAACATAAAGAAACAGGAGAGAAGATCAGTAACAATACCTTTTATCCCACATTTGGTGATGATCTCCTCAAGCTCTGTAGTGCCAAAGACTGCAAGTCTCCTCCCAAGGCTGACCTGCATCCAAAACTAGGCAAACAAGGACTACAATCATGTTATTTATATTCATAATTTAGGGTTAGATATCAAATGCTATGTATAGATCAAATAAAATACACAAAACAACATCATTTGGGACAGGGAAAAGAGATTCTTTTATTCATCAAACAAAGACTGAAACTTACAAACCATGTTGGCCACCGTTCCGCAAACCTAGTCCAGGCTCCTCTTTACAATGCTCCAAGTGCACCTTTAATAGGCCTCTTCTCTCAATCTTCTGATCACCTCAAGGGAAGGGAATGGATTGAATGGAAGAAAAAGGGGTTGAAGAGGGAATGTTGAGGCAGTAACTCACAAAAGGTAGAAACTACTTGGGCAAGGAAGGGAAGTGAAATTGGGAAGAGTTTCATTGTTCTTATGCTTAGTTGTGAAATGAGACCCCAACACCTCCTTATATATGAAAAAAGGATGGTTATTCGGTTAGGGGACATGTTATAGCAGATGAATTGGTTGGGAAACCTCCAATGGCCCGTGAATTCTACCAAATTCCTTACAACTTTTTAACTTTTGTAACTTTTGGAGGTATACACAGGATGTGTATTGTGCAGCTAGAGTATGTATGCGGAATGTCTAGCATGCAACAAGCATATGTATGTGGGTTGTAGTGTTGCAGGGCGCATACATGTAGATCTGCTGTGTATTGTTTGTGGCTACACTTTATATAGACATTCATATTTTTCTCGTAGTCATGATTATTTTATATGACATGGATCTACAGTGTACTTGATTGGCAACCATGCTTAGTTTATCATGAGCATGGGTATTTCCAGCTTAGAGAGACTATCATTATTTTGCAGATGACATGCTCACAACCACTCATCTCGGTCTCACTCAACTTCATTCCTTCCCACTGTGTAAATATATTGTAATGTATTTCGGTCATCAATTTCTCTTCTAACCTCACACATTAGGGGGCATTTGTTATAAACTAAAAATTCCACATCTATGCATCCAAGACATTAGGCCATCCATTTGCACACTTTTTCAAACATATTGCTGAGGTTTCCTTCTAAAGAACCATTTTTTGGATAATGTGTGTGCCCTACTTCACTAATATCCTATGTACACATGCATGTCATATTCTAGTTAGCCTGTGTACATATGCTTGTTGCATGCTAGTTAGCCCGCGTTTACTTCCAAAAGTTGCAAAAAAATATAAAATTGTGCAGATTTCGATGGAGTTCACGAGCTATGGAGGGTTTCCTAACCATTTTACCCCTTGTATCCCATCCCCAAACTGAATAACCATCTTTTTCTCATATAAAAAGAGGTATTGGGGAGTCATTTAGACACAAGAACAAGAGAATAAGAAAACTCTGTCAAAATCTTTTCCCTCTCATTGCCAAAGTTTTTCATCTTGCTCTGTGTTTTAGCCTCAGCTTTCCCCTCCATCCATTCTCCCTATGCAACCATTCCTCCTTCCCTTGATGGAATGTTGGTTGTGAGAATATTATGTGGGATTGATGCACTTGGAGCCATGAAAGAGAAGCCTGGACTTGGTTTGTAGAGCGATGTTCACAAGAAAATGTTGTAACCTTTTTATCTTGAATTTGAACAAAAGAGATTATGTTTGTCCCAAAACCCTATGTGTACATGCTCTTGTTAATTTGATAATTTATATGTATATTTAGGATTTTAAAGTGATTACTAGAGATTGCATATGTTGTTGCATTGTATTCTTAACCCCTTGCAGGTCAACTTTGGGAGGAGATCTGTGATATAGGAGGCAACGACAAGTGGAAGAGGTCTACATCAACCGTAAGGATTAAAGGTGCACTCATTAACCTTCTCTTCTCTCTTTCTCTTATCACTTGGTCTAGATTGTTTTGGGGTAGATTAGAGATAAGTCAGTATTTTAAGAGAGTTATTGCTATGCCTATTCCTTAGACCCAGTTTAGGGGGGATTTCCCCATAGCACCCATAGGTACCATGGGTGAGACTTCACCTGCTTGCGGTTGATGTTGAAAGTGTTGGTATCTTTAGGGTTTTTCGATGATTTAATGTTGAACCCCGGGTCTGCCCACTATGCACCAACAAATTGTTTTGTTTTTGGGACTGGGATCTACGACTGAGGGGGATGTGGAGACCTACTAAGGAGGAGATAGAAAAATGGTTGGGCACAAAGAAGATCGAGTTTTTTTTAGATCAAAATAAGAATCCACATATCAATGTAGAAATATGGCTACAAATGTATGTGTTTACAAATTTGCATGGAATTTTCTTTGCTTATTTTTCGAATATTTTAACAGAGTGGATCCAGAGATTAGTTGAAAAAATTGAAAGATTTTGCATTGTTATTTTGAGAAATTGGACTCCTAAGTTAATTTGGCAAGTCAATACTATAAATAATCGCGTATCACATGCAATTGATTACTGGCTGGAAAGTGTGTTAGGAGGTTATGTTACTAAATTTGTGATAGATTGTACTCGGTCATATAGTGTTGCTAAAAGGGAATTATTTAAGGGGCCACATAGAATATACATGAAGTCACTATCTACTTGGATTAAGATGTTATTGTGTGACAAGGGATTTATGAAGATAGAATATGATTGCCCTAGTATCTAAGTGTCTTTGTGCACATAGGGGGACTGGCGCCTCACCATGGGATGGTCTGAGTGTAAAGAGGGATGAAGAGAAGGAATGAAGAACAGACGGGATAAGGATGCCGAGAGAAGAAGAGTGTGATACAGATGAAGAGAATGGAGTATTGCATAGTGGTAAGAGATTTAGACCGAATAAGAAGAGGATTGTGGCTGAGAGAGAGGGGAAACACAGTGAGATCGAGGAAAGAGACACTGGTGTAATACTCCATATCGAAYGAATTTTGTGCATAAAAGAAAATATCCATCATCTCAATACAGTAGAAGAAGATCACACTCAAATCAAACTCTACATCAAACCCACGACCCCGTGTGAATCACTAATAAATGAGGTAAGATTAGAAGCTTTTTAAATTTTAGTTAGTGAAGGAAGTAAAGATAGTAAAAACAGTCATAGTAGTGGAAGTAGTACACTGAGTTAGAATCGGTTAGTATTATTAGAAAAGAATATTGTGTAAAAAAATGATAGGATTCGATCCCACTTTAATAATGTATTTATTCCATGGAGAAGGGATAGAGGATTTAGAACAACATTTGTTCATTTATGAGATAATATGGATGTGAAGAATGTCCAAGACGATGATCACGCAATTGGAAATGACATTTAGAGATTGTGCATTATTATGGTACATGAAATATCATACTACAACACCTATGCAACATACTAGAAAATTTTTAGAGGTAATACAAGCTCTATTGAGAGAATTTCATAAACCTAAGTTCGAGTTGCAGTGCATTATAGAGATGAAGGAGATCAAGCAGATAGAGAATGAATTTGTGTGGGACTACGATCAAAGATTCAAGATACTGAAGGATCTATTGACATTCTAAATTCCATATGAACAACATAGAGAGTAGTTTATTGTAGGATTCTTGCCGCATATACCTTCCCCTTTGATGCAGATGAATATTGTGTCATAATCAGAAGCCTTAGAAATTGCTATGAAATTATAAGCATCCATGGTAGGAGAAAATGGCATGGGGATGGATCAAGTTCAGTTGCAGTTAGCATCACTAACTATTCAATTGTAGGAACTTGTGAAAGGAAAAGAAAAACGCAAGGTCTAGTGTGTCACATGTAGAACAAAAGGGCATCATAAGAACGAATGTCCAACATTTCAGCAGTATTTGAATACAAGAGCTCTGGATCCATTAGGGGTATGGTGTGAAATTTGCAAGAAGATGGGTCACCACCCTACTGATTGTCCATTGATACAGAACTACCAGAGTACTATGAGAAACTTGTTTCGTAACTTTTTCAAGTCTTTCATACATCAAGAGAAGGAATGTCACACTTTTTATTTTATGAGAGAGTGCACAACATGTGACTACATAGTCGAGGGAGAAGAATATGAAGGAGGATATCTGCAGTATAATTCTCCAACAGGTTATAATCAAGGATTAATAGGAGGGTTCAAAGCTCGCAAAAGAGGAGGATTCAAAAGAGGAAGAGGACCAATTATATTTTATAATTTTAATTAGCCTGGACATTTGGCGTGAGACTGTCTCAATCCCTACATGACATGTACATATCACAGACATCTAGACCATGCAACAAATAATTTCCCACAATTGATCACAAAGTGGAAAGAAAAGAGGAATCCTAATGTACAGATGATAGCAATAGAGGCACGTGATGAGTAACCCAAGATAACATTGGTTACGTGTGGAGGAACTAGAACCAAAGTTGATGCGAGAGATCAAGGAAATAAAATCCACTACTGGGTTAGGAAAGCAACAAAGCTTCAACCATTGTTTGGCCCTAGAAAGGAGAAAGAGATGTATACACAAGCAAGGAAGGAAGTGATAGGATCATAATGGATAGCCTCGACTTTGACCATGCCACCTTTGTATGATAGACTGCTAGTATATGATATGCCACCAGTATATGACCATTCAGAAAGGAAAGTTGACAAGGTAAGAAAGTTGAATAGTTTTCTAAAAATTTATTTAGAGCTAATGAAGGATGAGTCTGCTTTGAGTATGCTATGCAAAATGATCAATTGTTGTGCCCAAGAGAAAGAGATGCATGTCTCACATAGAGAAGTTAACCAGGTGCACCCTCATAAGAGAACGAATAAGGAGTTTTGAATCATTGTGCAGATATACAACTACGACATGGACAATATTATTCTAGATCTAGGTTCTGATGTGAATGTAATCCCAAAGAAAACCTGGGAAATAATGGGTAAGAAAAAGTTGATCTTGTATCTCATTCAATTGATATTAGAAAACCATAATAATATTGTTCCAATTGGAAGGTTGGCATGGCTAAGTGTTAGCATTGATGGAGTGCACAACTTGGATGATTTCAAAGTGATCGAGATAGTAGATGGAAGCACCCCTTACCCAAAACTACTTGGACTTGATTGGGACTTTGAAAACTAGACTATTATTGATATGAATAAGAGATAGATGATATTTGAAGTAGAAGACTTGAAGGTTACTGTGTCATTAGATCCTACTGAGGGAAGAAGATATGTAGAAGCAATAAATGTTAAAGATCTCGACAACCTGTATAACATGACCGTGTGGATGGAAGATTATGTGAATCCTAAATCCGATGGTGTACTTAGTTGGAGAACTGTTAGTTCATGCACATCAGATTCAAAAGAAGATTTAGAGAATTCACAACAGTGATTGCATGAAGTGTCTATTAGTCTCTAATTTTGTCTTGGTTTAGTGACAAACCCTTGTCCTAAACCCTCCTTACCCATTCCTCATTTTCTGTTTTGAATTGTTTTCCATTTTTAGACTTTGGTATTTCATGGTTTGCATTATAGTCTTTGATGATTTATTTAAGTTTTATTTTGAAAAGACATTGTTTAAAATTGAAGTGTCTCCTTTTATGCCGTTTGAATTTTAAAATTTCAAGCTGTCAAATGCGCTACGAGAATAAGCCTATTCCCGTAGTGCCAAAAAATCATGCCATAAATTGCGCCTGCCATCTCGATTTAGTTATGATGACATGATTCATGAATTGAGAGTTCATGTATTCCCACGAAAGCTTGGCAATCATTTCCAAATCCAACAGTTTCAGAATATAATTGCTATGCATGCGCACAGGGTTCATTGCAAAATCACCTGTTGCTTGATGATCATTATATGTTACCTGTTCGAGTTGGCTTAATTCAGCCTTGCAGGGAGAAATGCAGGTATTCATTCAAAGCAATAGAATACACTAAAAATTGCAGGTGGTGAATTTGGAACCCGAGGACGATCGTTGCAGAATTGAGTTTAATGGTGCCAAAGAGGAGCGGACAAGTCGCCAGAATAGAACCAAAAGGTGCCAAACTTATTGAAGCCTATCCTCAGATGGCCCAAAGATTCAGAGACTCCAGGTGGTTTGAGTTCCTCACCACATTTCAAGGTTATGATAAGCAGGTTTCTATGGAATTCGCTCTAAACTTCGATGGGCACGAGGTCGAAATCGGTAAGATGTTGATGCTAGTGACAGAGTAGACTATAGCAAAGGCTTGCAGGCTCATGGTTGGAGGGGAAATGTGGTGGAAGAAGGAGCATGTGGTTACTGAATTTGTAAATCAATTCCTCCTTCCAGATAAGTAGAATCCAGATTGGAGAAGGGGAATACCTCGCAGCTGGGTTTGACCCGAATGGGACACTGCTCTGGTGGTGATTCACAGATACATAACTTGCGAAGGGAGGTTTTCATTGGTCTACATCTACCATATCAGAATATTGATGCATCTAAACGGTGATTACCCTTTAAATCTTCCTTATTTTCTGCTTAAAAGTTTGACAAAAATGTCCAAGAAAGTGCAGTCAATTTCCATTAATGCTAAAGGCAGTTTGTTCCATCAAGTCCTGATTAAAACCCTAGTCATGTCTGCTCTGAATGAATTACAGAAGCCCTGGAACTAGCTCACACAATCCTTAAAACCTATCACTCAATCCAATAAGAAGAAAAAGGGTAGAGGAAGGAAAACTATTAAACAGAGTCGAGATATTTCTGATGAAAACCCTGTGAAAGATGAGTCTTCTGATATCAAGGTAACTAAGAAGAGTAGAAGTAAGAGACCCAGATGGGATCTTGAAATTGAAATGCTTCCCAAGGAAGATGTTAAAGGAGAGACAGAGTCAGATAGTGATCTCTTTGCTCAAACTACAGTCAAGTTTGAAATGCCATTGACCAACAAAAGGAGCATTGCAATCAAAGAAAAAAAGGATAAAGGTGTGTGTGTATCACAGAAACCTCAGAGAAATTTGAACAGGGTTACTAATAAGTATAGGCTGAAGTCAAAGGAAATGTTCAATCCGTCAATCAAAGAAGAAAACACCATAATCATAGAAGATGATTATGAGGATGTTGAAACAAGTACCAGGAAAAGAGCAAAAAAGATCCCATTTCCCAAGAAATCTGTCAGGAAAGGAAAGGGAATACTTACACCACCTACATGCCCTGTAACAAGAGCTTCAACTAGATTAGAAAAAGCTAAAGAGATAGCTAAAAGCATCAGTGAATTCCCTGAAGAAAAATAGGATTACTTGGAAGACTCAGATTACTTACCAGATGTACCTGGAGCTTTAGATTCATCAAGTTCTGAAGAAGAACATAGCTCAGAATTAATCTCAAAATACCAGGTTAAAGCCAAGGAACCTAGTGTTACCTTAAATCTGAATGAAACTGCACCTTCTAAAGATTGTTCAGGATTCAGGGTTGAGATAAGAACTGATAAGGAAAAGATTAAGGAATTTCAGAAAACAATAAAACAATTAAAGAAGGAAAAGGTGCAGATAGAACAGTGGAATGCTCGCCAGCAAGAAAGGATTCAAAGTCTTAAAAAGAAGAAGAAGGAACAAAGGGCATTGCTTAAGGAACTCAGGGAAATTAATTTCAGACTTTACTGGCACAATGTTGTGCTAACCACGAAGCTCAAGCAGAAAAATGCCAAAGCCACTGTTGCAATTTTATCCTAATGGTAACATGAAGATTTGTTACAATTTTGTTTAAAGGTTCTCCAAGAGATATGGCAAAAGATTATTTGTTTTGATCAGGGAAATGCTAAGACTTTGATCTGTTTTATAGAGTCAAACAAAATCCCTATTTTGTAGAGTCAAATGTAATGCTGGAAATGTTTGTTATATCAAGCTGTTGAGCTGTGGACTATTTTGGGGGGTAGAAGCTCATTTTGAGCGAATTACTTTAGGAGTTGGATACTTTTCGATTCTAGTCATTTAAAGCTGTTCTAGATAATAGGATCTGGAAGTTTTATAGATAGTTTAAATATATAGAAGACAGACGATGTGAGGGTCGAAAAATTGGATATCCATGAGAAACTTTTTGTGGAGCTTATTGTAAAAGACATTTATGTTCAATTGACACTCAATAGCAAAGGCATATGGATGGTTAGACCTTCTTTTTTCTACTTTGTTATTTCATTCTTCATGCTTGAATTTATTATTCAGATTGCAATGCTTTTTTATTCTTGAATGTTAATTTATACAATGAAGATTTTGCTGTAGAGATAAATTTTCAAGTAATAAGGTCAAGTTGATACCCTTGATTCTTTATAATATATTGATACAAAAAAATCTTGTGAAGTTGACATATTGAAGACTTCACTTTCCTTTTTCTTAAATTGGTTTAATCCATTTATGTATCTACCTATTATTCAGTCAGTGGGATATACTATGTTCTATTCTTGATTTTCATGTCACGTTGTAATCTTGACCCAGTTTTCAGCCACTCTACAAAAAAACCAAATTATAAAACCTTAAAAATACTTTGCAATAAATGAATGATGCCCTAGCTTGCCCTCTTACAGTCAAGTGCAACTTTAGGGACTAACATTTTTGGCACCATTGCCGGGGACGAAGAAACGAAGATATCTTCCCTGGGGAAACGACAAGTTTAGATTCAGATCTTGATGGTGAACAAGATTTTTGACATTTTCTAAGACTGTGATTATTCACCTGGCGACTCCTCTGTGGTAATTATGACTCCTAAAAAAGAAGGCAAAGGAAATAAAATTCCTCAAAATCCTCCACCATCAAATAAGAGACCAGTAACAAGGAAAAATACAGATTCCGAGCCTGTAGCAGCAGTGCTAGATCCTGAAAAAATACTAAGAAAACCTAAAGTTCTTCCTGGTCAGTCTTCACTTTCAAAAGGGAAATTATCTTCAGAAAATTCTCAGGCAGAGTCTTTTGAAACCATCAAAACCCAAGCAAATGAAGATTTAAAGCCCAAAAGTGAAATTAAGCCTGTCAATGAGTCTGATATAGTTTCATTCCCTACAAACGTTTCAGAATTAAATCCAGAACAAAAGAAGCTGCTGATTGAACTCATTAAACAGGAATATCTAGACTTGTTACCTGGAACTGGAAATTTGAAGATTCCCAGCACAGGTGTTAAGATTGAAACAAAGACTTCTTCGTCATCTTGTGAATCTTTCTCATCTGAGGATTTTGGATCACATTATTGTTATTTTGATAATCCTCTGTTTCTCAGTCCATTAGTTGATCATAGTCCAGGAAAGAAATCTCCATCTGTTGAAAAACAAGGTTCAGGGACAACACATAAGAGTTGTAATATACAAGGGATTTTTTCACCTGCAACATCACCAATCTTTCTCACTCCCAAAGCTATGAACAAAGCTAATATGGTCGCAGACAGAATGGACCAAATAGTTACAGCTAGGTATGCTCCCTTGGTACTTCCACAAGTCATGTATGCTTTTCCACCAAATGATTATATGAGATATTTGCCTAGATTTAATGGAGATGGATCAGTTACTGCTGAAGAGCATTTGAGTTTGTTTTATAGTTTTGCAAACAATTTCAATGTAGAGCATGCTGATGTGTGGATGAGATTATTCGTACAGAGTTTAAATGGGGAAGCAAGAAAGTGGTTCAGGATTTTGCCTGCTAATTCAATAGCTGATATTGTAGCTTTAGATGAGGCCTTTCTCAATTAATGGGCAGATAAAAAAGAATTTCAATACTACATTACTGAATTTGGTGCTTTAAGGAGGAAACAAGGTGAATCAATACCTGATTTTACCAAAAGGTTCAACTTGATGTATGGTAAAATTCCAGAGGAGATAAAACCTTCAGAGACATCAGCTAAAATCACTTTTGCTAATGCATTCGACGCTGAATTTTCCTTATTTCTTAGGGAAAGAAGAGCCACTACCCTCAGCCTAATGCAAGATGTAGCTATTGAGGTAGAATCAAACATATTAGCAACAGACAAATTGAAGTCCAGAAGTGACAGAGATAGAAAAAAACAAAAGGAAGAGTTGTTGTCATCTTCTAATTCAGCATCCGATATTAAAATGGATGAAATGACTAAGATGTTGAAAACTTTCACATCTGAGATGGAAAGGTTAAATATGGAACAAAAACAACCCAACAGACCTGCACAGGAGGGCGTTTACAGAAATCCAAATCAGTTCAGGAGACCAAACAATGTACCTCAAATTTTACCAAGAGAAAGAAAAAATCAAGATGACCAAAAGGTGTTACCTCCTTTTCAGAATAATGCAGTAGATGAGGAGGAAGATAATGATGGTACAGAAGAAGACCCTATATTTCATTTGAATGATTCTGAATCATCTCCTCTACATGTGACACAACAAGAATATGAAGATACTTTGATTGCAAATCAGTTTGAGGAAGGGGATGGAGAGGAGATTGTCGAGCATGAACCTATAGGAAAAAAGTACAATCTCAGATCTGGTTCCCAGACACCTAAAGTAGATATACCTATTTCTACAAAGAAAGCCAGTACTACAGTTAAGATAGGGACAATCAAAGGTGTTCCCAATGTTCAAGCTAATCATTCATTGAAGCAACCTGTCAAAGATAACACTGCTGACATAAGGGAACCAGATAAAAATGTTTATGCTTTCAATTTAGAACATGAAATCAACAAAATCAAGATTCCAGTACCATTATTAGAACTTCTGAAAGTAGAACCATTCAGAAGAACTGTCCTTAAGGTTCTAGAAGCTCCAGCTCATGTCACCTTCTCAGATACAGTGAACCTTGAAGATGAAAACCCTGCCATTACTATTGGACCTCACATTGAAGACAAAATTGATGCTTCTCCACCATTTTACATTTCACTAAATATCCATGACAAGATATTGCATAATTGATTAATGGATTCTAGTGCTTCGCATAATGTCATGCCTAAGGTGGTGATGGAAGAATTAGGGTTGGACATTACTAGACCATATCATGATCTATATTCTTTTGATTCCAAGAAAGTCAAATGTCTTGGGCTTATGAAAGATGTGGTTGTAACTCTTTCCCAATTACCTATGAAGAGTGTGGTATTAGATGTTATCGTGGCTGACAGACCACCAAAATTTGGGATGCTTCTTTCAATATCTTGGGATAAAAAGGTAGGTGGCACTCTGCAGATGGACCTAAGCTATGCAACCATACCTGTTTTTGGTGGTGAACAACGAAGATTATACGGAGCAATCAGACTGGCTTATTTGGTAAGTGATCACGATAATCCCACTAATCATCCTATATATGCTATAGAAGATGATTTGGGTTCTTCTATTTTTCATATGTATGAGGAAATGGCAGAAGTATCAGTCAGAAAGTCAATAACTGCAATAGGATATAGTGAAGACCATTTTGTTTGGAAAATGTATTTTGATGGGGCTTGTTCTAAAGAAGGTTCCAGAGCTGGTATTGTCTTAATTTCCCCTACCAAGGAGGTTATTCCAATGTCATATAAACTTGAATTTGACACCACTAATAACATCAGTGAGTATGAAGATTTGCTGTTAGGTTGAAAAGCCACAAGAGACATGGGAATAAATAAGTTGTCTGTTTTTGGAGACTCTGAACTTATTGTTCACCATGTTAGAAACATATATCAAACCAAACAATGAGTACTGAAACAATACATAAATGAGGTGTGGGATTATGTGGATAATTTCTTCTTGGCATTCAATATTACTTTTGTTCACAGGGATTTAAATCAACAGGATGACTCTTTGGCATTTGCAACAAGCAACTTTAAAACTTCGATGTTTCCTAATCTGAAGTTTCAAATTGAAGTCAGACACAGACCTTCAATTCTGGATAATATAAAACATTGGCAGTTTTTAAAGATGATGAGGAAATTCATAGATTTTTGAAAACCATTGAAGAGTTTTCTAATATTTCAATTGATCAAGATGACGAAGATGTAGAAGTAGAAATACACACTGCAGAAGTTCTTCAAGATACTATTGCTGGTCACAATATCATCAAATTGAAGACAAACCATTTGCCTAAGGGTTTGGTTCCATTAGAAAGGTTGTTCGATCATAATGATGTCTCCAGGAAGGCTGTTATACAAATAGAAGAAACAGATGTGGAAGACTGTGACATTAGTTCGGATGCAAATCCCAGGTTGGTAAAGGTATCCAGGAAACTGTCAACAAAACAGAAGGAAGCATATATTGAATTAATGAAACAATATTCAGATATATTTGCCTGGTCTTATGAAGATCTGAAAATGTTTGATACATAAATTATTTAGCATAAAATCCCTCTGAAACCTGGATCAAAACTTGTAAAACATAAATTCAGGCAATTCAATCCTTTACTGTTACCAATAATAGAAAAGGATTTGAAGAGGCTGCTAGAAGCAAAAATCATAGTGCCACTAAGATACTCAGAATGGGTAGCGAACCTTGTGCCCATCAGGAAAAAGAACGGAGAGATAAGGCTCTGCATAGACTTCCAGAATCTAAACAGGTGTTCTTTGAAAGACAATTATCCATTACCAAAAATGGATTATATCTTACAAAAGGTTGTCAGCGCAAAGAGAATTTCTATTCTTGATGGATATTTAGGGTACAATCAAATATCAGTAATGGAAGAAGACAAAAAGAAAACAACTTTTACCACACCCTGGGGCACCTTTATGTATGAAAATATGCCTTTTGGGTTGATGAACGCTGGAGCTACATTTCAAAGAGCTATGGATATAGCTTTCATTGGCGAGAAAGACAGGTTTGTGGTGATTTACCTTGATGACATCACTGTATTTTCGGCGTCAGATGAAGAACATTTACAACACTTGAAGTAGACCTTTGAGAAATGCAGGAAGTACGACATATCACTTAATCCCAAAAAATCACATTTTTCCATGGAGGAAGGTAAGCTTCTTGGAAACATCGTTTCTCCTAGAGGAATTAAAATAGATCCAGAAAGAGTAAAGGCTATTTAGCTAATCGACATTCCGAGAAATAAAAATTCAATTCAGTCCTTCATTGGTAAGATTAATTTTTTAAGGAGGTTTATACCTAACTTTGCAGAGATTGTCAAAAGCATCACCGACATGTTGAAAAAGGATGCAGAAATTAAGTGGATACCAGAGACAAGAGAATCCTTCGAAAAGATAAAAAAGGCTATTGTTCAGGCACCTGTTTTAATTAGCCCAGATTTTTCTAAAGAGTTCATGATTTTTTCATTTGCATCAGAAAATACCATAGCCGCTGTTCTTCTGCAAAGAAATGAACAAGGTCATGAGAAACCTATCTCCTTCTTTAGCAAAACCCTCAGGGATTCTAAATTGAAGTACGATCTAATAGAAAAACAGGCTTATGCCTTAGTGAAGGCCTTAAAATCTTTCAGAGTGTATATTCTTCAATAATTATGTCCCAAGCGATGCAGTCTAAGAAATAGTGGTTCATCCTGATTGTGAAGGTAAGAGGGGGAAATGGATAACCAAAATCTTGGAATACAATCTCACCATAAAGCCTACCTAGCTGATAAAGGGACAAGGCCTCGCCAAATTAATGATCAAATCCAATTACAAAGCAATTGGATTATACCATATTTCAGACATGACACATGACTCTTCTGTCCAGATTGAAGAAATTGATTTACAAATAAACATCAAGTATGTTTGTTCAGAATGGTACAAAGACATTGTATTTTTTCTGCTGAATTTTCAATCTCCCCTAGAGTTGGATAAATCAAAATATAGATCATTAAAGTTGAGAGCTGTAAAATATTGTATTGTTGATCAGATCCTATTTTGGAAAGTACCAACGGTTTTCTATTGAGATGTGTGGACGAAAAGGAGGCTAAAAAAATCTTTCAAGATCTGCATCATGGTGTCTGCGGAGGTCATCATCATTGGAAGGCTATTGCCTTCAAAATTCTTAGAGCAGGCTATTACTAGCCAGTTCTATTCTCAGATATTTTTGCTCAGGTTAGGGCATGTGAACCTTGTTAGAAATTTGTCGAGAAGAAGAAACTTATATCTTTGCCTCTGAAACCAATCATTGCCCACAGATCGTTCCAACAATAGGGATTAGATTTCATTGGAGAGATTAATCCCACCTCATCAGGGAAACATAGATGGATTCTTATGACCATCGATTATTTTACAAAGTGGATAGAAGCAATTCTGACTCGAAATACTACAGACAAGGTAATCATGGAATTTCTAGAGGGATATATTTTCCAGGTTTGGCTATCCTAAAAAACTGGTCACTGATAATGCACAGGCTTTTAAGTCGAATTCCATGCTTGAATTCTGCAATAAATACAATATCAAATTGGTTCATTCTACTCCCTACTACCCCCAGGGGAACGGATTTGCTGAATCTTCCAATAAGACATTGGTAAGGATTATCAAAAAGTTGCTGGCAGAAAATAAAAAAGCATGGGATTCCAAGTTAAAGTTTGCTCTATGGGCTGATCGCATCAGCAACAAGAAAGCTATTGGGACATCTCCCTTCCAGATGGTATATGGCACATAAGCTATCCTTCGAACTCAATTGGGCCTCCCAGTCTTGAAGCTTCTGCAAGAAGAACAGGAAGAACCCAATGGTGTACAAAAAAGAATTTTTCAGCTCATAGGAGTTCAGCAGGCCAGAGAACAGGTTAACCAGAAAGCTGTTGCTCTTCAGAACAAAATCAAGGCTACATTTGATAAAGGAACTAAGAAAGATGTTTTCAATGAAGGGGATTTAGTGTTGAGATGGGACGCCAGGAGAGAAGATAAAGAAAAACATGGAAAGTTCGATAATCTATGGTATGGTCCTTTCAGGATAACCAAGGTAATGAACAATAACACTTTTCTCCTACATAATTTAGACAACACTGAAATTTTTGGGGGCCCAGTGAATGGGAGTTTCTTGAAGCATTATTTCATATAAAGGCTCGACAGGTTAGAGTTATTATAGTAGGTTTCCTTTCAATAAAGACTCCATATACCCAATGGACTTGTTTTTATAGTTATGATGAAAATAAAAGACAGACAGTCGCAGGGGAATCAATGAATCAGAGATAAAGGAAAGGCAATGGTCTGCAGTTCTTGGAGTTTAGTATCAAAACTCCATCCCCAGAAGGAGCCAATGTTAGTCTATAATTTTGTCTTGGTTTAGTGGGAAACCCTTGTCCTAAACCCTCCTTACCCATTCCTCATTTTCCGTTTTGAATTGTTTTCCATTTTTAGACTTTGGTATTTCGTGGTTTGCATTATAGTCTTTGATGATTTATTTAAGTTTGATTTTGAAAAGACATTGTTTAAAATTGAAGTGTCTCCTTTTATGCCGTTTGAATTTTAAAATTTCAAGTTGTCAAACACGCTACGAGAATAAGCCTATTCTCGTAGTGCCAAATAATCATGCCATAACTTGCGCCTGCCATCCCGATTTAGTTATGATGACACGATTCATGAATTGAGAGTTTGTGTATTCCCACGAAAGCTTGGAAATCATTTCCAAATCCAATAGTTTCAGAATATAATTGCTATGCATGTGCGTAGGTTTCATTTCAAAATCACCTGTTGCTTGATGATCATTATATGTTACCTGTTCGAGTTGTCTTAATTCAGCCTTGCAGGGAGAAATGCAGGTATTCACTCAAAGAAACAAAATACACTAACAATTGTAGGTGGTGAATTTGGAACCCGAGAACGACGGTTGTAGAATTGAGTTTAATGGCGCCAAAGAGGAGCAGAAAAGTCACCAGAATAGAACCAGAAGGTGCCAAACTTCTTGAAGCCTATCCTCAGATTGCCCAAAGATTCAGAGACACTGGGTGGTTTGAGTTCCTCACCACATTTCAAGGTTATGATGAGTAGGTTTCTATGGAATTCGCTCTGAACTTCGATGGTCACGAGGTTGAAATCGGTAAGATGTTGATGCTAGTGACATAGCAGACTATAGCAAAGGCTGGTAGGCTTGTGGTTGGAGGGGAAAGATGGTGGAAGAAGGAGCACGTGGTTACTGAATTTGTAAATCAATTCCTCCTTCCAGATAAGTAGAATCCAGAATGGAGAAGGGGAATACCTCGCAACTAGGCTTGACCCGAATGGCACACTGCTTTGGTGGTGATTCACAGATACATCACCTACGAAGGGAGGTTTTCATTGGTCTACATCTACCATATAAAAATACTGATGCATCTAAACAGGTGATTACCCTTTAAATCTTCCTTATTTTCTGCTTAAAAGTTTGACAAAAATGTCCAAGAAAGTGCAGTCAATTTCCACTAATTCTAAAGGCAGTTTGTTCCATCAAGTCCTGATTAAAACCCTAGTCATGTCTGCCCTGAAGGAATTACAGAAGCCCCGGAACTATATTATGCAATCCTTAAAACCTATCACTCAATCCAATAAGCAGAAAAAGAGTAGAGGAAGGAAAACTATTAAACATAGTCGAGATATTTTTGATGAAAACCCTGTGAAAGATGAGTCTTCTGATATCAAGGTAACTAAGAAGAGAAGAAGTAAGAGACCTAGATGGGAGCCCGAAATTGAAATGCTTCCTGAGGAAGATGTTAAAGGAGATATAGATTTATATAATGATCTCGTTGCTCAAACTACAGTCAAGTCTGAAATGCCATCGACCAGCAAAAGGAGCATTGCAATCAAAGGAAAAAAGGATAAAGGTGTGTGTGTATCACAGAAACCTTGGAGAAATTCAACCAGGGTTACTAATAAGTATAGGCTGAAGTCAAAGGAAATGTTCAATCCATCAATCAAAGAAGAAAACACCATAATCATAGAAGATGATTCTGAGGATGTTGAAACAAGTACCAGGAAAAGAGCAAAAAAGACCCCATTTCCCAAGAAATCTGTCAGCAAAGGAAAGGGAATACTTACACCACCTACAGGCCCTATAACGAGAGCTTCAACTAGATTAGCAAAAGCTAAAGAGATGGCTAAAAGCATCAGTGAATTCCCCGAAGAAAAACAAGATTACTTGGAAGACTTAGATTACTTACCAGATGTACCTGGAGCTTTAGATTCATCAAGTTCTGAAGAAGAACATAGCTCAGAATTAATCTCAAAATACTAGGTTAAAGCCACAGAACCTAGTGTTACCTTAAATCTGAATGAAACTGCACCTTCTAAAGATTGTTTAGGATTCAGGGTTGAGATAAGAACTGATAAGGAAAAGATTAAGGAATTTCAGAAAACAATAAAACAATTAAAGAAGGAAAAGGTGCAGATAGAACAGTGGAATTCTTGCCAGCAAGAAAGGATTCAAAGTCTTAAAAAGAAGAAGAAGGAGCAAAGGCATTGCTTAAGGAACTCAGGGAAATTAATTTCAGACTTTACTGGCACAATGTTGTGCTAACCACGAAGCTCAAGCAGAAAAATGCCAAAGCCACTGCTGCAATTTTATCCTAAAGGTAACATGAAGATTTGTTACAATTTTGTTTAAAGGTTCTCCAGGAGATATGGCAAAATATTGTTCGTTTTGATCAGGGAAATGCTAAGACTTCGATCTGTTTTACAGAGTCAAACAAAATTGCTATTTTGTAGAGTCAAATGTAATGCTGGCAATGTTTGTTATATCAAGCTGTTGAGTTGTGGACTATTTTGGGGGGTAGAAGCTCATTTTGAATGAATTACTTTAGGAGTTGGATACTTTTTGATTCTAGTCATTTAAATCTGTTCTAGATAATAGGATCTGGAAGTTTTATAGATATTTTAAATAGACAGAAGACAGACGATGTGAGGGTCGAAAAATTGGAGATCCATGAGAAACTTTTTGTGGAGCTTATTGTAAAAGACATTTATGTTCAATTGACACTCAATAGCAAAGGCATATGGATGGTTAGACCTTCTTTTTTCTACTCTGTTATTTCATTCTTCATGCTTGAATTTATTATTCAGATTGCAATGCTTTTTGATTCTTGAATGTTAATTTATACAGTGAAGATTTTACTGTAGAGATAAAATTTCAAGTAATAAGGTCAAGCTGATACCCTTGTTTCTTTATAATATATCGAGACAAAAAACACTTGTGAAGTTGACATATTGAAGACTTCACTTTCCTTTTTCTTAAATTGGTTTAATCCATTTATGTATCTACCTATTATTCAGTCAGTGTGATATACTATGTTTTATTCTTGATTTTCATGTCATGCTGTAATCTTGACCCAGTTTTCAGCCACTCTACAAAAAAACCAAATCATAAAACCTTAAAAATACTTTGCAATAAATGAATGATGCCCTAGATTTCCCTCTTACAGTCAAGTGCAACTTTAGGGACTAACAGTGTCTACGAGGAAATGTGCTTGAATTACCTGCACATTGCGATGCATTGGAAATGAGGTATGTGATCCTCCAATGTATGATGGAATAACTGATGTAGCTTCTTTTATAAGAGAATTTGAATTGCAAATATTAGATAAACAAAGATTATTAGCTTTATACATTCTGTTGAAAGAAACCCCGACAAGATGGTGGTTTGCACATAAGGATGGGATACGAGACTGGAAGTAGCGCAAAAGGTTATTATAGGTCAGGTTCGTGACAAAAAATGAAGATACTATGAAGAAGTATACATGATTGAGCTGTCTGGTGGAGCATGTTACACAATGTATTATGACATGGAGTAAAGTACCTAGGCAAGAATGGACACACTTGTTTGTATACACCTTGGACACAATCCCTAAGAATTGGTACTTGGATCTAGAAGTGCACAGAGAAACTACATATTGGTAAGAATTGACTCGAAATTTTAAGGAAACTTTTAGTTTTGAAGATGATGCTCCTTTACTTGACTTAGCTTTGCAGGTCATCAAGAACAATGCTTTTTCATCAAAAGATTTAATAGAACTAGTACATGTATGTAGCATGCATAGATATTCTACGACATTTGAAGAAGTTTTGCACTGTTATAATGTTGTTGAAGAAGATCAAGAGGAGGAAGAAGATCCAAGAAATGTGAAAATACCAGAAACAAAAGGAGAGCATGCAGTAGAAGGACCATAGGTTGAATCGGTTGTATATGAAAATCCATTGAGAACACACAAAATAAATATCAGTACAAAAGATAATCACAAATTTGCGAACATAGGAGAGTATTGGAATGGAAAAACTCTAGAGAAGATAGTTGATTTACTGCGTGAGTACCGGGACCTGTTTCTAACTACTTTTTCAAAGATGAAAGGGATTTTGGGGGAGTTAGGAGAGAAGAAGATCCCCTTGCAGCCAAATGATAAGCTAGTGAAGCAGATGCCATACAGACTGAGCCCTATGTATAAGCAACAGGTAAAAGAGGAGATAGATAGAATGATGGAAGCTATAATTATTGAACCTATCGTAGAATCAGAGTGGATTAGTCCAATGATGGTTTGGGATAAGAATACAAGAGGGATAATTTTTTTTATAGATCTAAATAAATTAAATGATTCCTGCTTACATGATTAATTTCCTACACCATTTACAAATAAAGTGTTGGAGAATGTAGGAGAAAGAAGCTTATTCATTCATTGATGGATTTTCAGGGTATCACCAGATCATGATTGTGCAGAACGATATATATAAGAATGCATTTGTGACAGAATGGGGATGTTACCAGTACATAGTGATGCCTTTTGGATTGAAGAATGCACCAGCCCTATTCTCTAGAATGGTTGTAGAAGCATTTAAAGAATTCATCCATAAGTTATTAGAAGTATACTTAGATGACTGGACGATGTTTATCTTGTTGAAAGATCATATTGATATTTTATGCTTGATGTTGGATAGGTTTAGGAAGTTTTAGGTATATTTGAATTTGAACAAGTGCACTTTTTGTGCATCGTTTCATATCTTACTGGGCCATGTAGTGTGTAAGAAAGGAATGTTGGTGGATCCTGCGAAGATTGTTGTGATTGTGGATTTACCACCGCCAAATTTAGTGAGATAGTTATGAGTAAAATTGGGGCATACAGGGTACTACAAGAATTTCATTAGAGGATATGTGCATATTACATCCCTGATGGAAAAAATTCTAAAGATGGAGAACAATTTTAAATGGAATGAGGAATGTCAAGAATTTTTAGACACTTTGAAGCAGAAATTGGTCACCGCACCGATTTTGATATTTCTAGATTGGAAGAAGGAGTTTCATGTTCACATGAATGCATCATATGTAGCTTTAGGCACAGTGTTAGATTGGCATGGAGAAGGAGATATAGATAATCCCATTGCATTTGTAAGCAGGAAGTTTCCAACTAAAGAACATAAATATACTACTACAAAACATGAAGGATTAGCAATGCTGTATGCATTGCAGAAGGTTAGACATTACTTGTTGGGTTCACACTTTAAGATGTACACAGACCATTCTGCGCTAAGATATTTGGTCAATATGCCAGTGTTGTATGGGAGAATGTGCATATGGCTATTATTGTTTCAGGAATACGACTTTGAGGCAATTGTGAAACTAGGGAAATTTAACTCAGGACCTGATCACTTATCATGCATATTATCAGGAGAAGATGCAAGAAACTTGGACGAAATATTACCAAGTGTGCACTTATTTACAATAAGAATGGTTGATGACTATTTTGCAGACATAGTTCAGTTCTTGAGTACAAGAGTAACGCCACCTAAGTTTACAGTTGCGTATAAGAAGCAATTAGTAGTCAAGGTCGCAGAATATCAACTTATAGCAGGAAATTTTTACAAGTTAGGTACAGATGGTATTATGTGATGATGTGTATTAAAACATGAAAGACATATGATATTTTTAGAGGCACATGAAGGGGTTGCAGAAGGAAAATATGCAATAAAAGAAACACCTCAGAATATTTTGTGTGTAGGATTGTGGTGGCATACCCTTCATAAGGATTCTAAGGAATTTTGTAAGACTTAGGAAGATGAGATGTCATTAGTACCACATGTGACATTACAGGATTTTGATAACTAGGTCATTGATTTTGTTGGACCGATTAATTCACCAACAAAGAGGTCAGGATTAAAATACATCATTACTGCGACATATTACTTGACAAGATGGGTTGAAGCAGAACAAGCAATATATTATAGCGTAAAGACAATTGTGCTGTTTTTGTTTGAAAATGTGGTGACAATATTTGGATATCCAATAATTATTATGAGTGATCAGGGAACTCATTTTTTGAATAAGATGGTTGCATCATTGATAGAGGAGTTTTAGATTCATCATCAAAAGAGAACATAGTATCATCCTCGGGAGAATAGGATAGTGGAAGCATTCAATAAGATACTAGAACATGCAACGACGAAGGTGTGTAATTTAAGTCGAGACTACTGGGACTTGAGGATTCTAGCAGTGTTATGGGCGTATATAAATACAAGTAAGAAGTTGACAGGATAGACCCCATTTAGACTACTATATGGACAAAACATTGTTATGCCTATGGAATTCATTGTATCGAGTCTGCGCATTGTTGCACTGATAAAAAATATAGATTCTGGCGTAGTGGAGAAGAGATTGTCAAAAACTAGTAGAGATGGAAGATGATCGATTTGTCACATGTTTTCATCAACAAGTTTAGAAAGCATGTGAGAAATCATGGCATGTCAGGCACATTAAACAGAAGAAGTTCCAGACATGAGACTTAGTTTTACTTTATGAAAGCAAGTTTTTGCAACACCCTCGAAAGTTTCAAATGCATTGGTTGGGTCCATATGTGATCAGGTTTGTGACAAATGCAAGTGTTTTTCAGTTGGAGAGATTGAATGGAGAAGTTGTGGAAGGATTGGTTAACAATAGTCAGATGAAACTATATAGGTACAGTCGTACTTCCGCGCACTAGTCAGAGTGCACAATATGTGTACCATAATACTTGTAATATAGTGTACTATAGAAGAAAAAGAAGAAGAAAAGATGAAACATAATAAAATATTTTGAAGGTTGTAGTGATACATAAGGATAAATGAGTAAGGAAATAAAGCCATAAAATGTTGCAGAGAAGTAGAAAGAGGTAGGAATCGTGCGTAGGCAGGTGGATTGAAGTGCGACAAAGATCTTCCTAGAGGGAGGGCAACACATTAAAAAGCATACATGATCCAGATTATTTTGAGAATGAAATGAAGGTGGCAATATAACAATAAAATATACAAAGATCTTGCAATAAACACAGATATACGATAACGCATGAATTTTATTAATGACAGAAATGCACGTAAACTATAAAAATACAGAGTGAATGAACTCACTAGAATGATGGAATCTTATCTCTAAGAAGAGATGTGATGGCTACGCTCATTTGTAATAATGTGAAGATGATTATAATGAGGCTCTAGAGGCCTTTTCAATATAAAGAAAATCCAAAACCCTAACCACGGAAGATGAAACACCAAAAGGTTTACAGGCCTCGATGGGGCTAGTTGATACGTCGACTTCCCAAGGGTGTAAATTTTCCATACGATCTTTGTTTGGGTGCACAATATCTCATTGGAAAGATCTATATGAGGACTACACATTTTATCATCACACTCTAGCTAAATCCTAGAGTGTATTTGTGGCAGGTCTAAAAAACGTTGTTTAGGGCCTCAAAACTGCTCCGAAAGTTTAGGACCTGAAAAGTTGTAGAAACACAACCAAAGTGGAAACCCCTATTTGAGCTAGGGGAGTAGGTGGGAAGACATCGATTTATTCCTAGATCATTATTTCCCCCTTAGGAAGCAATGGTATCCATTACATCAAGTTCCCGAGGAATCTTTTGCTGAATCTGAACCTTGGTGAGTTGCTTGCCTCACTGAAGAAGTTATCCTTCTTAGCTTGTTGGAGGTTTTTATGAACCTATTGTTGGAGGGGTTGGATCCATTCAACCGATATAGCTGTATGATCTACTTGAGTGTGGGAGGACTCTATTGATGAATATGTAGCATGAAGGGATTTGTTATATCTTCGCTTGAATGGATAGTGTGGAGGCACCCTTGTAGGTGCAATAAGAATATCTTGGTGCTCTTCTACATTCTTGTTGATCTTATTATGGTAGAGACAAGGTTCTTGGGTAAAGGTTGCAGTGATTGAAGTTTCCTTCTCTTCTGAACATATCGTGAAGAGGCTAAACTTTACGGTATGAGAGAATACTTTGTGGCACTCTTTTTTCAGGACAAAAGTCAAAAATACTTATGGTATCCTGTAGAGGTGACCCCCCAGAGTAACATGATAAAATATAGAAAAGAACAACAACATGGTAGAAAAGGATCACTAGCCAACACTAATGTATTCAAATCAATGTTACATATTTATAGTACAATGGGTGATGCCACCTCATAGAGATATTTTCTCTAGATCCTAAAATCATGCATGATGATTAGGCTAGGCAATATTAGCTAACTCATTAGTCATCACTTGAGGATATATTACTAATATCCTAAATGAATAATACAAATATAGGTGACAATTTTGACTTAGTGATTGATTAAGGTAAGCCATAGGCTAACAATCCCCCCCTCAATCACAAGCCCAATCAATAATACCAACAATAAAGCATAAATTGGTATCAATTCCAAGTCTTCATACTGAAACTTCTGTGTTGAGCCTCAATGAAGAACTGCCTGAAAAAACCGCCAATCTGGATGTTGAACTTGTTCATTTGAAATGAACTGGAAGAGAGTTGATATATGGAAGTGAACAACTGCAATATCTGAACATTTCCTAATTGCTTGACAATTTGATCATTTTGCCAAGTATTTGAGTTAGAAGAATCTGATGTCTTCTGCTAATTGGTGAATATGTAGTATCACCACTCTAATATCAGTGTATCACTGAAGTTCTCTCTGAATCTGTGGTTTGGGATGACCAATAACCAATTGATACCATGTATCTGATGGTTTTTGGATAACCACTAACCAATCTTGACACTTTTAGGTGTCCAACAACATCCCAATGTATCATGTGTATGATTCAATTGAAAGTCATTGAATCATAATCCTACCAAATTCTGCCATCTCTGGAAACTCTCACTATGTAATCATGTGAGCTAGGATGCATGCAATTTTTTCACTTAATGTAAACTACAATTTGATGAGAGAGAACCAAGAGAAGTGAATCAACTTCTAGTCTGACACATCCCTGCAAATGCCTGATAACTCAATCAAATGCCAAGATGCAATGCAAAAGGATCCTCTTGTCCTCTACTAGGTCAAATGTGTTGAAATAATGTAACTACAAAGAGTATTCTAATCATTATTGATGTATTATTCATTAGATCAATCCCCTTTTTCAGATTGATCATGTCGGGTATTGTAATTGACCAAATCCCCTCTTGCGGATTGGTCAAACCCTAATTATAATGGGCTAAATGAAAAGTCATCCTCATAATATATTAAAGTGGTTATAACCACCCAGAATATATTAAGTAGTTATAAACACCCAGATTGAGAAGTAGGACCTCCCAGTGAAAAGAAACCTCACTCCAGCGCCTGTCAGATTGTATAAATAAGAGAGGCTAGCATCTCATTTGGACACACACTCACTTGTTCATCAGAGCGCAAGTCTGGAGCTGCAGTTGGAGAAGAAGAGAGAGAGAGGCACACTTCTTGGAGAGGAATTTCTATATTTGTTTGAGTTATCTCTTGGCATTGTATTGGCTATCTATATTAAGGAAGTTTTTGCTGGGTGTTCTCCCCCATGAGGGTTTCCCAGGATAAATGATGTGTCTCTTGTGATTGTGTATTTCTCAGTGATCCTATCTATGCTATTGTTATCTAATGAAATGAAATGAAACTCAATAATAGCTTAAACCTTAACATGGTATCAGAGCTAAGCTGAAGAGAGCATCTTTCAAAAGAAGAAGAAAAATGTCATTGTTGTCGTACATGCAAATTTGGGATTTTTATTGAAGAAGAGTTTCAGCCTCAAAACCATCTAGAAAAGTGCGCCCTAACCCAAGGAGTTATTTGGCACCTTTAGCACACCTTTTCAGTGGGTAGATCTCCTGGAAAGTGAAACCCTAGTTTTCACCGGTACCAGAAAACCAAAAAATGAGAAGTACCAGAAGTACCAGAAAACCAAAAGCACTAGTCCAAAAATTTGTTGGTCAAGTTTGAGGGGGTAAAAGTTGGATTTTCAGAAATCTGAATGCACCAGCTTACTCGCCTTAGCACAACGCATCTATCCCTTGGATCATAATTTCAAAATTTGAAGTTTTAAAAGTAGGGTTTCCTCATAAAACCTTAAGTTGTTGTTGCATTTGCAGTCTCAGAGCCAGTTGTAGTATCAATCGTAGTTGCAGTACTAGTTGAAGTATCAACCATAGTACCAATTGTAGTCACCCTTGAAGTTTTTAAGAGTTGGTGATCATTTCCGCTGCTACCAGATGGTGCCACTACCTGCAAATGCTATCGGAGGTATGTACTCACATATGTTTAAATTGTTAAGCATTAAAGGGTATTTGTAGGAGAAGGGATCTCTTGCCATAGATCTAGAAGGATCTCAAGATCCAACACATTCAAAGGAATAATGCAACCTAGGTGTGATTATTCTGATATGCATCTATTTGTTATGAAATTATTTTGATCAGTGTTGCATGTTGTAGCTATGACCATCATTCTAACCTTTGGTCAAAATCTGAGTCAAGGTATTATAGGGATTAAAGTAGAGATCATAGAGTTTATTCTCTAACCTAGCCTTCTGTCTAGAGAGCATATTGTCCTAGTACAAAAGATAGGTTGAAGAAAGCACTCGTCATCTTGAATGAAGGAGACTTGGAAGAAAAGAAACACACTGTTTGTGCTCTTTTCGTCAATGTGTGAGCAAAAAGTGAGCACTTACATGCCTAGTTGGGCTCTGCTAGTCATGACAGCTGTAATGCAAAAGGTTAGAAAGAAAACAATAAAGCTATTAACAAGAATTAAG
>JASDQU010100914.1:570429-583448 GCA_032191745.1 Picea mariana | reverse complement strand
ATTCCCAATTATTGTAAAAAAGGCCTCCATATCCTCATTGTAACCATCTTCTTGCAAATGCGAGTAGCCGTCACATCTCTTCTCAGAGATAAGCTGCCACCATTCTAGCGAGTCTTTCACTCTGTATTTTTACAGTCTCTATACATTTCTTTGATTAATAGAAATCGTGTATTACTGTATATATGTGTTTATGGTTGCATCTATGATACATTTCTGTTATATTATTGAATATCTGCAATATCTCTGTGCATCTCTTTATTATATCTCCGCTCTCATTTCGTGCCGAAAATAATCCCGATCATATGCTCTTGATGAGAAAAGAGGATTACCTAAGAGAATAGCAACAACATAACCTTACAAATGAATTCCTTAAAGATGTAGTGCACCCATGTCCTGTTTTTATAGCAAAACTTTGAGGTATTATGCAACTAGCTTTTAGTGTGAACAAGGGGCTATTTAGGGCACCTTTAGGTCTTTGACCAGCCACCCAGCCAGATTCAGCCGAGATTTGGATGTCAAATTGACTTGGAAGCTGAACTAGAAGTGGGTGGGAGGCCGACCAACATCATAAATGCACCGTTCTCAAGTGTGCATGACTTTTAGCATCCACAGTCACACATCGTGTGCATGTGCGCTTTTCCTGCGTTTCTTGATGGCGCATATGCGCATGCTCCCTGTATAGTCATAGCGCATTCTGATTTTATAACTGGTTGTATAGTTTTGGACCTTTTGGAAATGCGTTTTTGGTAATTTTGGTCCATGGGTGAACTTAATAGCTATTTGGAGATGTTGGATTCTTGTAACCATTTGCGGATGAAATTTCAGTGATAACACCTGATCTCAAAAAGGATCATATGAAGAGACAAATTATAGGATTGGGAGACAAATGCCGTGAGAATACTAGATCGTAGCTTCAGAAACTTCTAGGAGATATGGAGTTTCCTGCGAAGATTCCCTTGTTTCAGTAACATATTCAGAAAGATTAGGATGTGGATTCTTCTGTGAGAACTAGAAGAGAAGTCAATATTGACTTCCAAGATTGATATAAATAGATCAAGCATGTTGTAGATGAACAAAGCCTGATGTGTGTCCAGAGGATTCTCCCAGAAAGAGGGAGAAGACTATGCCGAGACACTTATTGAAGAAATAATTCCAATATTTATGAAGACAACCAAAACAACCATGATTCATATATAGTATGAGATGCAGGGGGAGCAATCCCCATATTTAAAATTGAGTGGCAGTTGGTGTAGTACATTAGTTGGGTCATGGAGACATGACTACAATGAAAGATAGAGTTACCTCCATGAAAGAAGAAGAGATATCTTCAGTATCAGTTATTGAGCCACCCTCAGTTTGTTGCTGTTATAGAACAAGAGGAGTTACTCTTAGATTTTAGCAGCCATAGTGAGGATGAAGCAATTATTCTCAGCTGTAGAGCAGGTGTAGGTGCAAAGTCCCAGTTCCAGAAGGAACAATTGCAGAGAGAGTAGAGGACATACTCCCAAACAGTGAGACAGGTAAGTCCTTTGCAGAAAGCACATAGAGCGAGCACATGATTGTGCAGATTGAGTTGCAGTTGAGAAAGTGTACCAGATTGGTACAATGTAATGACATAAATTGATTTGAAGATTGAATATAGAAAGACTCATGTCTTCCAGTTGAGGAAGGAACTATACATGTTGAAGAAAGATCCTAGAGATTGATATTGCGGAGGATAGACAATTTTCTGACGAGCTTGAGCTTTACCAAGAGTAAAGATAATTCTAACCTCTACTTCACGGTGATGAATGATGAGCCGGTGATATTGTTACTGTATGTGGATGACTTATTCTTAACTGGAGAAGACAAACTCATCACTGAAGAAGCTTGCTTCAGAATTTGAGATGAAAGACCTCGGCCTAATGCATTATTTCTTAGGTCTTGAGGTATGGTAGAGCCTAGAGAGAATCTTCCTCAACTAAGGGAAGTATGCAGTTGAAATCCTGAAGAGATTTGATACACTGGAGTGCAAGTCCATGAATACACCCATGGAAACGAAGGTGAAGCTTCTGGTCGACACTTCGTCAGAATTGATTAATGCCATGGTATATAGATAGATCATTGGATCGCTGATGTATCTGATGAACACCAGACCAAATATCTATTTTTCCATGAACACTTTGAGTCAGTTTCTGGTAGAACCCAGACATGTTCACCTAGTTGCTGCAAAACATGTGATGTGGTACCTTAAGGGTACATTAGATTATGGTCTCAGTTATGATGGAGATCATAATTTCACACTGAGTGGGTACACTAATTTAGATCAGGCTGGAAGTGTCTCTGATAGGAAGAGCACTTCAGGATGTTGTTTCAGTTTGGGATCAACCATGATCTCATGGAAGAGTAAGAATCAATCAAGCATTGCTCTCAGTACAATGGAAGCAAAATACATTGATGTATGTTCTGCCAGTTGTGAAGCCATATGGCTTCATAAGTTGTTGACTAGTGTATTCGAGCTAAAGATGGAAGCAACCATGATTCTATGTGATAACCCGAGCTGCATAAAGATGACATAGAATCCTATATTTCATGACAAGTCAAAACACATAGAGATCTGATACCATTACATCCATGACATGGTGCAGAGAGGAGCCATAAATCTCCAATATGTTATCATAGATGAATAGGTTGCTGATGTGTTGACCAAGCCTCTATCTCATGTAAAGTTTTAAAACTTTAGAGATAATATCGGTATAGTCCGAAAGGACCTACCTCGATAGGGGGAGTAGTGTTGTGTTGATATGCCAACCTAGTGCTATGCTTCTAGCTGAATTGTTGTGTCGAGATGCCAACCTAGTGCTATGCTTCCAACTTAATTGTTGTGCTGAGATGCCAATCGAGTGCTATTCTTCCAGCTTAATTGTTGTGTTGAGATGCCAACCGAGTGTTGTGCTTCCAACTTAATTATTGTGTTGAGATTATAGCTTAATTGCTGTGTTGTGATTCCATCTTAATTGCTGTGATGCTAGCCTCGTGTTGATGACATGCCAACCTCGTGCTGTGATGATGTGCCAACCTTGTGCTGTGATGATGTGCCAGCTTAAGTGCTGTGATGCCAGCCTCGTGCTGATGACATGCCAACCTCGTGCTGATGACATGCCAACCTCGTGATGTGATGATGTGCCAGCCTCGTGCTGTGATGACATGTTTCCAGGTTCGTGCTGTGATGCCAGCCTCGTGCTGAAGACTCTCAGCCTAGTGCTGATGTTGATGATGCTCCAACCTTCGTGCTATGATGTTGTGGTTGTTGGTGATGCTCCAGCCTTTGTGCTGTGATATTGTTGATTTTGATGTTGTATCAGCCTTGTGCTATTATTGACGATGATGATGTATTAGTGGTATACTAATCCATGTTGATGCAGTTTATGATGATGATGCCACTTCAGCTTCCTGCTGAAGTTGATGATGATGATGCCACTTCAGCTTCTTCCTGAAGATGATGATGATGATGCCACTTCAACTTCTTGCTGAAGAAGATGACGATGATGCCACTTCATCTCCTTGTTGAAAATGATTATGATGATGATGATGTCATTTCATCTTTCATGCCGAAGATGATGATGTTACTTTAGCCTCACGCTGAAGATGATGATGATATTACCTTAGCCTCTTGTTGATGAGGATGATGATGCCATTCCAGTTATTTGTTATGAATGATGATAATGATGATGAGAAAAAACTTTCGATGATTTATAGATATGCCAGTCAGTGTTCCAAGATGTTGTTGATGATGCTTCCCTCTCTCTCACCTGATGCTATTGTAGAATACCCTTATTGTTAAGGGGTAGTGTTTAAATATTGTATCTGCAAAGAGTATTCTAATTATTATTGATGTATTATTCATTAGATCAATCCCCTTTTATGGATTGATCACGTTGGGTATTGTAATTAACCAAATCCCCTCTTGCGGATTGGTCAAACCCTAATTGTAATGGGCTAAATGAAAAGTTGTCCCCATAATATATTAAAGTGGTTATAAACACCCAGATTGAGAAGTCGACCCTCCCAGTGAAAATACACCTCACTCCAATGCCTGCCAAATTGTATAAATAAGAGAGGCTAGCGCCTCATTTGGACACACACTCACTTGTTCATTAGAGTGCAAGTCTGGAGCAGTAGTTGGAGAAGAAGAGAGAGAGAGAGGCACACTTCTTGGAGAGGAATTTCTGTATTTGTTTGAGTTATCTCTTGGCCTTGTATTGGCTATCTATATTAAGGAAGTTTTTGCTAGGTTTTCTCCCCCATGAGGGTTTCCCAGGATAAATGATGTGTTTCTTCTGATTGTGTATTTCTCAGTATTCCTATCTATGCTATTGTTATCTAATGAAATGAAATGAAACTCAATAATAGATTAAACCTTAACAGAATGACCATCTATGTGAATCAAACATCCACATCATTGCTCTCAAAATCAAAATTAACATCCAAATTATATATGATTCAAATTAAACTTATTGAACCATAATTATGCCAAAGTTTGTTATCTACAGACCGCAGTTTCCCATTTGGAAAATTTCATGCCCATATGGCATACTTGATGTTTGTTGTTGTCAAAACTTTCTGTCTAACAACCATTTTCATCATTAATTCCCCCCTTTGTTAGCTGAAAGGAGAGACCACAAGTGGTTTCATGAACCATCGTCACTGGAATTTTGAACTCCCCCCATTAAGGTGTATGAGAGTCTCATCATTGTACTCCCTCCTTTGATTCTCAAGAGAGTGCCATACTTGTTCTATTTGAGTACAACACAAAGTGGGCATGCAGAAAAAACCACATGTTATCTCATCCCGTGAGGGCCATGCTCGAAAGATACGCCATAAGGGGACCACTTATGTGAGGTACAAAAAATGTTATGTGCTGTAAGATTGGTCTTTACTCGATATTGAATTCTTTGGTAAGACTTATATAATTGCTTGGTTGTTGATTACCATTTCCAAGGATCAATCCACTCATAGTGAATCTTCAATATTGTAGTTTTCTTCAGGGTTGAACATCTGTCTGAAGAATGGTTATGCTTTCCACAATGATGGGAAGGATGGAGATCAAAACGCTAATTCTCCTTGTTACCAACTCGATTAGAATGTTTTCACTTATCATTTTGATGTTGAACTAGAACAAGTGAAAGTGAATCTTCTTGAAGGAATCCATCACTTTGGACCTGGTTTGGTTTGGAATAATCGGGAATATGAAAGGTAACTTCCTTGTCATATCCAAGTCCTGTTCTCTTCTTCTTGTAGATGATTTCCTCCCAAGGTCTGATGATGGGATTGGAAAGTGTATCTTGAACCCATTTCTTTGAAATCCGTGGAAGTGGATTTACTGCATGTTGTTGCAGCATTGAAAGGTTTTCTTCATCAAACTCAAAAGAAAACTCTTGCAAAGTGGGTTCAAGAATAGATTTGTCTTTGTCTACACCTGGAGTTGTCTTATTGAGTTTATCCTTCATTGGTTGTTGATAAAAAACATCATCATCATCATCTTCATCATCATAGAGAGGGTTGTGCTGAACAAAAACTAGTTCAGAACACTTCACTGACAATTGATTTTTGAGATCCCTCATTTCATCATTCAATAGTTGGGATAGAGATTGAAGAAGTCTAAATTTATCTTGCGTCACTTGTAAACAAGTTATCATTGATTGAAGAGTTTCTTTGTTCAATATCATTGTGTTGTCTTCAATGGTTTTTATTAGAGTGTTCAGTAACTCTAATAATTCTAGATTTCGAGCCATTTCAAAACACTAAATGAGGTCTCCTTGTGCAGGTAGATCCTGATTACAATCTGACTCAACAGAAGAAGGATTATCTGAAACTCGCTCACTCAAATCGTTCGATTGAAATCCACGCTTGCTTGAACATTTATTTCTTTCTTCCAAGAAGTTGAGGGTGTCAGATACTACCAAAAATTCACCCAAAAACTTGATTACAATAATTTGAGTTTCAAGTACTCAACCTTGTCAATTTCGACTCAAAAATTACAATGAATCTTGGGTGTCGGGCTCAACCGAGAATGAACCTTATGACAAATTCAATTCAACTCAACTTGATTTAAAAAAGACAAGTAAACTTACAAAGGCATTATTCCAAGTACAAATCAACTTGATCAAGTAATTTGACAAGAAATATTGTTTGCAAGTTACAATTTAACTTCAAATGCTCCATGATGTGTTGAGTTCGAAGTCCTTTGATTTGTCCATTACTAATTTGGTTGATGAATTGAATTCTTGATAATGTTCTTCATAGATGCTTGATCATATGTGATTTGATTTTTTGTACTTCACTAGCATTAATTATGTGCTGGAATTAACTTGCTTGTACTCAATGTATGATGCGTTAAATGATACATTACAAACATGTTTTTTTCAAAATAGACATTAAACATCATAAAGGAACCATGTAAATATTCACCACAACACATTACACAAGGTGTATCTAAGATCCCCTTATTCAATTTTGGGCGGATATAGAACACATAGAAAAATACTTCAATTTTATTATAAGTATCTCTCTTACGAGACCACATACAATGGGATGGCTACAATGTACTTTCTCCTTCACCATGCTTTAACAAGGATTTCAATTCATAATATTTCTCTTCTCCTCTCAAAGACTTAAGAAAAAAATAAAAATTTTCTCAAGAAAATATTGTCTTACAACTTCCCATAGAAAACTCTTTAGTTCTCTTTTAACTCCCCCTTTATCACTTTTATGTAAAAAGTGAAAATATCATAAAGTAGTAATACTTCAAATTAGATTTAGAAGTAAATTACTTTAAAAAACTTTCAAAACATATATAAATATGCTTTGTATATCCCTTTTACACACCACTCTTAAACTTTAAGAAGTGTTTTTTGAAAGTCTGTGCATAGTTTTGTTTTATATGCAGAAATCATAAATGAAATCTAATTAAAAAATGTGCATTGAGATATCAAAAAAGAAGAGTGAAATTTAATACCCTTTGTTCTCGGTGATGAGATTTAATATTGGAATTTATCAAAAGTAGTGCACCATTGACGTGGAAAATAAGAGAGAGCTATTAATGCAAATCACCATGCATACACGTGAAGGAGCAACCAATTTGTGTCTAGGTGTTCTTTGCAGATCGCAGGCTCGTGGATCATATCAAATCTTCATTGCATGAATCTTCTGACTGGGTGGTGTTGATTTTGTTGTTGCATATTTGCATGATCTAGATTGGTGAAAACATCATGCTTCTCTCATTACTCTCACCCAGATTGCAGTAAAACAATTACAGGCTCTCATGACAAAGTTCATGTGCCCTCCTCAGATCTCAGGAACAAGGATTTGCATTCAGAGACAAAGAATATTTGGGCATGAATGATTTTGATTTTGGAAGAACACTTGTGAGTAGATCAGGGCCTTTGATGGTCTAATCTATGAAGAGTACATCAGATCGATGGTTTCCGGGCTCTCAACAACAACAAATTTCTCGAGACAATTTCCCGGATAATGATACGAATCTCTCTACAAATTGGGCAGATCAGATCACTTTGTTGGTGCAATCAGATAGCAGATCTGAAGATTTTGTGGTTTCCTTATTTATATGCACTGAAGATTTGGACCAAATCATGGGAAAGGTGGGAAATCTGGAGATCATGGGAGATCTACAAAATATTATGGGAAGATTGCTCGCGCATGCATCCTGACTCAAAATGGTGCTCCTCTTCTAAATCTCGTAACCCCCATAGCCCCCTTTTCTATTAGGGCCTCATCCATCGACTGGTTTCTCTAACTTGGTTATGTTGACCACCAGCTCATTGGACACCCAACTAATCAACTCGTCCAGGATTTTCTCCAAAATATCGCTTATGACAGAGATCTAATCGCACTTTTCCAAAACAAGATCATATGGCTCGGATCATAACGTTGCTTAGCACTGGACATTCCACTTTTCAGGTTCGATCTCTATTCAAACTCATCACCTGAGGTTGATGAAATCATCGATCCTTCCAATATCTGTACTCTTGTAACAAATAATTTTCGTACATGTACAGAGACCTCAACTAACATTATGCTCTAATGTTTGTACTCAAGGATGTCTTTCTCAACAACAATCAGCTCCGCATTGCAATAACTATGAAGTGAAGAAGCAATAATACAAGTGAATGAGCATATGATCTTTGTCGTTGGTTGGCCGTCAACTTCTCTCCCACAATAGGTTTTGGAACCAACAAAACTACCAACGGATTTATTCTATTGACTACCCATGACAAAATATTAAATCTGAAAAATTATTTCAAAGAAATACATATTCTTGTTGAGACAGTGACCATTTTTATGAACCGCAAATAAAAATCAAATAATAGGCAATCTAAGCCAAATCTGAAGTAGCACCATATTTTTGAATGTTTTCACACAATTGATGACTTCACCATCACCACTTGAAGATCCTAATCTTGACCTTAAACTTGCGCTTGGAATTTAAATCTAGGTTTGGCCGACTCCAAACGAGAAAAAAAATGAGTTGTAGCGGTGAAGCATCTCTCTCTCTCTCTCTCTCTTTTTTAAACAATGAGGATCAAATATTTAACAAGACATTGCCCATGATTAACATATAAAATAGAGATTGTGCAGACATGAACAATTTCGATATTGTAGATCTATTGGTGTGTTGATGCCAATATTGCTAGATCTTTAACAAATTGCTAATTGCAGAGGTCAATTGCCAAAACATTGAATGCATACCTTGGATTTGCTAATATATGATGAACAAAAAGCATTCAATATAGATTTCAAACACAGTTGATGTTGATGCCAGATTAAAACTTTAAAACTCCTATTGTCAGTCGTTTTCATCAATAACATCTCTAGCAAGTAACATTTAGTAATCCGACGCTACCAAAAACTAAATGGATCTTCTTGCATCAAGACTAAAGAAACAATACGAAAATTATCTTAACACCATCGCTCTTCAAAGAATATGAGAATTTTCTTATTTTCCAATTTCCTCTAGGATGGGCAAGAGCAAGAGAATAATAATTTCACATTTTCACAGGGCCAATGAACAATTACCATTGAGGATCAATCATATGCCCCTTAAGACTAAAGAGGCTCTGATACCAATTGATAAAATATAGACAAGAACAACAACATGGTGGAAAAGGCTCACTAGCCAACACTAATATATTCACACCAATGTTACATATTTATAGTACAATGGGTGATGCCACCTCATAGAGAGATTTGCTCTATATCCTAAAATCATACATGATGATTAGGCTAGGCAATATTAACTAACTCATTAGTCATCACTTGAGGATATATTACTAATATCCTAAATGAATAATACAAATATAGGTGACAATTTAGACTTAGTGATTGATTAAGGTAAGCCATAGGCTAACATAACAATGACGCTATGTGGTCGAGACTCATAAAAAACATGATGCTTCCACATATATGGCTTCCCTAACAAAAAATCATATACTTTCAATCGGGAAACATCACACAATACCATATCCTTGAAGGGCTTGATGTCGTATGAAGGGTGACACTGCTGGCTGACACGAAGATATCGTCCCTGGTGAAGCCATCCGATGTTGTATGGCTACGAGTGTGGTGTTGTCGGCAAACCCAACTGCTTGACGAAATCTACTAAGATGCAGTTCTTATGGCTTCCGCTATCAACAATAAAATGCAACATGATCCCCTTCACCCACATATGTGCATGGAAGAGGCACCCCCCCTCCTCAAGATCCTCTGGTTCTTCTGGTTGGATTGTTGCGGTTGTGATAGTAACAGTGGGTTCTGCATCAATGATTTGTCTCCTTTTATTATTGTCTGAATTAGAGTTTGAGTCAGGGTTCGACTCTATTTCTTTGAGCCCAGCCACCAATGACTATTTTGAGCGACATTCATCGGTGTTGTGCCAAGGGCTTTTGTGGAAGTTGCACCACTTCCTAGTGTCCTAGTTCATATTCTCATTGCTCTTCTTTTCCTGTAGCTTGGATTGGTTGTATTGAGGTTGGTTGTTTTGTGAGTTAGGGTTTCCTTTACCATACTTTGGTTGTTGTGTATTTGTAGACTTGAATTCCCGCTTGTTCTACTGCTTAAATTTTTGCTCGATTTTGACAACATATCGATAAGCGACTCCTGGTGATGAAATTTCCAGAAATTCCATTTTGGTTTGGATGTACCTGTGTAGATCCCCACGGTATTTTAGAACTAGATTCCACTTGGATTCTTTGATACCCAAATTGGTGCGCAAGTTATGGAATGTATTTGTGAACTCTGACATTATTTGGCCCCTCTCTTGATGCAACGTGGTCCATCTCATGTATTGGTTGTCATAGTTTCTCATAGTGTGATATTTCTCCTTGACCACATCCATAAAAAATCCCAAGTGGGATCAGCCCCAAATATTCCAGACTCCTTTGTGGAATTTTTCTCATAGTAGGTTTCCCACCAATGTTTGACATGGGGGAGAGCCTTAAGGAGTGCAAAGGTTTTCTTTTCTCTCTCGGAAAAATTGTGAACAAAGCAATAACCTTCTAGCAAATTTAACCATTTTTCCAAATCATATGCATTGATCTGGCCTTCAAATACAGAAATATCAAAATTCACATGTACCTCGAATGGGGTCACATCTCCAAAGAGATTGCTTGACGAAGATGTGACTTCTATTGTTCGTAATCATTGAAGGATTTGGAAAAAATTCTCCAACATCTCATTCCTCTATTGCGCGAGAGCTTCTACGAGCAACAACTTGATGGGATCTTCTGCTCCCTTGTCTCTCTTTTCATCCCCCATGGGAGGCGACTTGGGCTGGCGAGAACGGTCGTCCTCAAGAGAAAATAGCTCGAGACCCAACTCTCTGTACACTGACCTCGTCGGGGACATACACTAAGAAACAAAAAGGATTAGCCTACTCTGATACCATTGATCCGAATTATTTTGAGAATGAAATAAAGGTGGAAATATAACAATAAAATATACAAAGATCTTGCAATAAACATAGAGATACAATAATGCACGATTTTTATTAATGACATAAATGTATAGAAACTATCAAAGTACAAAGTGAATGAACTCGCTAGAATGGTGGCAACTTATCTCCGAGAAGAGATGTGATAGATACACTCATTCACAAGAAGATGAAGATGATTAAAATGGGGCTCTAGAGGCCTTTTTAACCTAAATAAAATCCAAAACCCTAACCCCAAAATATGAAATGCCAAAAGGTTTACGAGCCCCTATGGGGGTAGTTGATACGTCAACTTCCTAAGGGCGTAACATTTGCATATGATCTCCGTTTGGGGTGAACAATAACTTTTTTTAAAGGTATATTAGAGGAATACACATTTTTCCATCACACTTTGGATAAATCCTATAGTGTGACTATGGCTTGTCCAAAAAACATTGTTTAGGGCCTCAAAACGACCCTGAAAGTTTAGGACCCAAAAAGCTGTAGAAAAACTGCCAAAGTGGAAACCCTCGTTTGAGCCAGTGGGGTAGGTGGGTGACCACTAATTTTTGCATGGATCAATACACGAAGATACAAGCATTAAAGAGTGATCATAGCAATGAAGTAGTGGAGATGTGTAGTCTTAAATGAAGAGCAACACCAAAGATGTTAACAGACTGGCAAGATCCCAACCATGATCCGCAGAATAAGAAGAATTAATTACAGAGTATGGAAAGAATTGAATACAAGTACAAGTTCGATTAGACTATAGGTTTGGGGCACAGAAAGGGAAAGTAATGACTAACGAAAATTTATAAAAGCAATTGAGGGTTCGATGGAAAAACTTTATTGTCATTTGAGAGAAGCGAGAGTAGAGAGTCGAGCAAAAACACACAGAGCTCAAGGAGTTAAGTGTCAAGGGAAGTGTTTTGCAGAGAGCTATGGCACCACCCAAGGTAGAATAATCTGCATTAGGAATGAAGAAACTGTGCACTAAGCCACCAATAACAACTATATATCAAGGAACCCATGGAGCATTTTATTAAGAGACAAGGTCGAAAAACTTTCTGAAGGAGTATATACCACCCAGAAAGATGAAAACGAAGTCGGTCAGGTTACAAAAGGAAGGAAAGTGTGAGATTGTGGAGCTAGAAATTCCACCAGGTGTAATCATTAAAGAAGATATGCTAGGAAAAGTGGTGAATCTGAAGTTTGTAGATCATGACATATCACACGAGAATAATTTCCCATAGTTAGCGCCAAAGAAATACCTAAAGTCAATCATTTTCCCAGAGACATTGTTTATCCTAGTTGAGCTACAGGATTGGGCAACAGGGTTGGAGAAATCAAGAATTTTGAACTTGTTAGAGATCTCACAGTTTTGTAAGAGCGTCGAGATCAATGTCTATGTTAAGATGTTGTTAAGCTTCATTCATGGAGGATACCTATGGCTATATAGATCTGTGTCCATGGATACATAGTTGACTACAAAGATAAAAAGGTTTCCAATGGCAGGGGAGGAACCATTACCACAATTTACAAATAAGTTGAATGAGAAATATTTTTCGGAGAGGATGAAAGAAAATTTTGATATGTTTAGAGGAGCGTGTGGGCTCGATGTAGTGAGTATTAATGACAAGTGCTTCAGGTTTGCGACACAAGCGTTAGCTTGAAAATTGTTGAGGAAGTGTTGCAACGATCAAGTGATGACATGTGTGATAATAACAATGAATAAGTGCATAGAAGGTGTACAAATGAACTGGGAGACATTCCTATTAAATTAATTTTTGATGGATTGCAGAGAGGCACAGGAAAAGGGAACAAATTTCCACTACACATGGTTATTAATATTGATAGCATTATTGGCTTAGAGGGAGCCGAAAGACACAAAGTTTATTTCATCTACGAACAAACCATGCTTGCGAGCGTGATACACCAACTTTTGGCATACTGCACACAAGGAGAGATAGTTGGATAACAACATCACTTTTTACATCTATAAGGAGGTAAGTTGGAAATGCATTCAAGATACACCATGCATATTACGATAAGT
>JASDQU010100914.1:543960-563791 GCA_032191745.1 Picea mariana | reverse complement strand
GAGGTGTATGCACCTTGTCCTTTGTATAGCAAGCGTACATACGCGGTCTGCATAGTATACAACTCACATACATACGCAGGCTTCTTGTGCACAACACACGTCTCTTTGTTTTGGAAGGATTTTTTTTTTTTTTAAAGACTTTTTCTTTCCTAGCAAGAAGCTTTGTGCTTCTCAGGCCTTCTTGAACTCTTTAGGGTCTTTTTTAATTTTGTTTGGTTGGGTTAAAGATTCCGTTTATCTTGAAATTTGTAAAGAACCCTTGTTATTTCTTTATTTTCTTTTGTTTTCTTTGAAGGTTTATAGTGAACTTATAAACGCTAGATCCTCCTGTGGATTCCAATGAATCCCTGTGTTCAAGTAGTGGTTTAGGGTTTGTGTTAGTCTTGGGTTTGTTTTCTCTTTATCTTGTTTGTGCTTTGAAAAACAAAAAAATATCATTTACTTGTGATTTTATTTTCTAAGCATTCAAAAAATTAAAAATCGTTTCATTTAGTAATGCATTTTTGTTTGGTAGTTTTAGCATAGGTTGTTTATTACAAAGGAAAAGAGTTCCATTTCCAAAGTTCCTTCTTTGATATTTCCTTGAAAGTTTATTAGTTTTTATTTGCATTGTAAAAAAGAAAGTGAATTCTAGGAAATTTTTTTCATTTTGGGATCTTGGGACTACACTTCGAAAAGTTTGCATTTGCAAATATTTAAAAGCCATTTTTCAATTGTAGATCCTAGTTTTCATTTGCAAGAATGTTGTATAGCGTTTATTTCTTCTCATTCGTCTCTTGAAAACACCATAAGTTGCACGTCCATACCCTTTTGAGTAAGTAAAGACACTTAAAATCAACTAGACTTTTATTTGTAGGGTTCACCTAGTAGTCTAGGCTATAGGGCCTTGAAATAGGTGTTGAGAGGAAACTCTTCAAGGCCGCTTAAAAAAAAATAAGAGTATGAGATAGGGAGTGTCAGAGTCTAGTTTTGTAAGAGTTAGTCAGGACTCCCCTCTAACACAGAGGCTAAACACAAATTCGTGAGAGGAAAGGTAGAGGAGATAACCCCTCTAAAGCCGGACTGAGCATAGTGGGGATCGTATATTGAGGGTTGTTCTTGGGATTTATGATGATCACATTTGAATACAGAGCCTTGTGGACCTCAAATCCATTCGAGATCCTCAGTTATCTTATGGACCATTTTCCTTTGGTACCCTTGAAAGGCTTCATACTTTGTTATCCTTCTCATTATGATCAACCAGACTATCCACTGTACCTGCCTGGTGACTGACTGTGAACTAGTAACCTAGTTTCCTATCTTTAGGGACTTACACGGGTGACTGTGAGGGTATACTATGGTACCTAGGGCATATGTCATATCACACTTTTCAGAGTATACTCATAGGGTGTTTCCATGTTCAAGTTACACTTGCACCAGTAAGTTGCTAGAGTGTCGATTGGCATAACTGTTCTTCCTTCCAGTCAGTTGTTTGCTTGATTTTTCATTGGGAAGATTTAGTGTGTGCTTTATGTCTCATGCTAAATCAACCTTATAGTGTCGATAGATCATTTCAAAAAGTGGAAGATCAACAAATCCGTCGTTCACGTAGGCTTAAGGGCCTTCCACCGATTACTTTGGAGCGACCTCCACCACTGCTGAGGCACATGATAGATCAAGAGGGTTCATTTGAAGCGACTAGGCCACAAGAAACTATACCCAAGCCAACTCCTAGAGAATAATTTTTTGCACTGGAGGAGTCCACCGTTTTTGACCTTGAAGATGAATGATTCATGCCTGCAAACCCTACGATCACTGACTTATCTATGTCACTTCTTATTCAAATAGTCCCTCTTGAGGTGACTTCACTTGAACGTCAGTTTGTCAGACGAGCGACGATGGAAGCAACTAGTACTAATTCTTCTAGGAGTCTTCATACTCTCCTCTTGTTTACCACAGGAGGGGGTGTCATGCCTCCTCCCCCACCTCCATCTATTAGAACTATGGCTTTCCAGACACCCACTACTTCAGGCAGTGGCACAATCCCTTCAACGATTCTAAACACTATTCCCTCTATCCAAAACATGTATGGTGCTCTTTTTTCGTATGGGATGCCAAGTTTCGACTCTACTTCAGTCCTAACCTAATCTACTCTACAAATGGTTGGTCTAGGGGTAGGGAGATCTATTGCTCCATTACAAGGATTTGTCGTAGCCACTACCCCATTTAACACTATCCCTTATGGTGGGGTTCATATCCCTTCTCCATCCCCATCGCTCGAAGATGCTTTCTAGCAGTCGATCGGGCTTAACACCAAATCTAGTTTGTTCAGTGGGGGGAGTGAGGGACCTCAGTCCTACATGATTTCGGTAGGGTCTATGCCTCTTTATTTGTTTGGTGTGTTTGGAAATAACACTTTCTCATCGTATGATTTCTCGGCAGGGGGCTACCCCGTTTTTGGTCAACCAAACCCTATGCAAGGTTACATTCCTTTGCAAGGAGCAATGACGAGAGTTTACTCCTCACAAGGTGGTGGAAATCCCTCACAGGGCTCGTTTCCTTCACAAGGGATGTTGATCGGGGCAACCCCTCTCACACTTAGTGGAACCCCGGGTAGGGTTCAGTACCTATGCCAGGAGGGTTGGATGGGGGCATCCCCAACCAAGGTCCTTGGAATACTGTGTAGGGAGAAATCCCTACACAAGGCATGTCATCCAACTATGAGAATCAACCAATGATGTAGAATAAATCACAAATAGGGTTATATTATGCATGCAGATACGACCAAAAGAAACCTACTTTCTACCTTCGTCCCCAGACCTAATCCCCATTTCTTTTCACTGAATACATGGTTAGACCAACATACCTTATTTCGAATGGTTGATGTCGATCCTTCTTCATGCTTGACCGCTTTTGGGCAGCTCTCCTCCCAAGGCTGACCTGCATACAAAACAAGCAACAAACTATACATGCATTTTACCTACAGACTAGTGGGTTAAAGATTCAAAAATATATTTACTGAACTATGAAGAACTCATATAGTGGGATGGGAAAAGCATTTCTTTATTATTAACTTTAATGAATCAAATTACAATGTCAAGACCAGCCACTGCTCTGCAAATCCTGATCCTGGGCTCCTCTTCAAATGTCCTCCAACTTCTTTGCTTTGTATCTCTTCTTGCACAAGGATGAATAAAGAGTTGAGACAATGGGAATGTGCAATTGGGCAGAGTTTCTTTACTCTTATTCTCCTCCTCCAAATGGGACCCCTAACCCTTATTTTATAGGCTATAAGAAGCTAGGTATTTGGACGAACCCTTGGCCATGCATGGCCAAGAGTTTCAGTTAACTCACCCAAAGCTGTGTGTTCCGTCGACAACTTTCCTTTTTTCATGCTTTTGTCGGTCCACGCGAGCTGTTTTAGGTCAGCTAGTGTGTACATGCATGCAATAATGGAGTAGGGCACATGGGCCCTTATAAAAGAGGTTTTTTTAAAGAGTTGTTCAATAGTGCTTTGGCAGAGAAGGGATCTGAGATGGCCTGATGCCAGGTAAGAATGTATGGTGCAAATTAGGGTTATAATAGATGCCCCCTAATGTGTGAGGTCAGAAGCGCATCTGATGGCCGAAATACATTACCAATCTTTACTGATGTGCCGAATAGGTGATCCCAGGAACCAGGAACTGGGAGGCGCCATCTGCAAAATAAAAAATGTCTCACCGAGGTGGGCATACCCATGATTGGGATAAAATAGAATCATGCCTACCAATCAAATACACTGTAGATCCATGCCAAATAACTATATAAAGTGTAGTCACAAACAATACACAGTGGAGCTACATCTCGAAATCAAAAAGATATACATATAGAGTATCCATCTTCTAGAAGTTGATACGGCCCGATGGCTGGAGATGAGATCTTCAGAGCTCGAGAAACAACTTAAAAATCTTCAAAACTTAAGGTAGGAGTGTAATATAAGTGTACGAATTCACTACCGAGAGGTCTTCGACGGCTCATCAGTCTTGGACTAGATAATCTTGATGATCAGACTGAAGGCTTCATTGATTTCGAACAAGGACTTGATTGGACATTCATGATGGCCGGGTATGAGGGCAAGAGACAAAATGCAGAGGGGCCAACTCAAGCTTGGTAGAAACTTCCCCTGGACAATAGCATGACAAATGATGAGACTTAGGCAGCATGGCATTAATCATAAGTTTACGAAGCAGGAGGCAATGCAAACTCTCCATATGTTTGGAAGAATAACCAAATGGCAGAGGACACAACTCTATGTAGCGAGAAAAAATTTCTAAGGTCGTATTACATCCCATAGTTTGACGAACAAACGGACATATGTGCTTTATCCAAGGGCGACTCATTATGCTTCCAATAAATAAAGTACTTTTCCCTTCCTCTTTTTGGGGTATATTTGATTTTTTTGTCTTTTTCAAGAATAAAAGAATGTTACATTATAATGGAGGACCGAGTGTTACAAACATACAAGTTCAATGCACAGGGACAAGACTGATGTTCAAAATAATGATACTTAGGAAAAATCCTCTGGGGGCCAAGGGTGTTAAGATGCAGAAACAAAGTGCTACAAGGCTGGTGTATAAGGTATGCAAACATGGTTAACAAAACACACAATGGTAATGTCCTTTGATGTAAGTTTAACGAGACCAGAGAAGGTAAGCTCGGTGGTTTTTCATATTTAGAGAGTCTGAAAAATCATAAAAGGAGACTCCATTGGGGTACCTTTTTCGAAGATAGTCTAGTCAGTTTGAAAAAAGGGTAAACTAGCACCAACAAGACGTCTATTCAAAACCATTTTAACGAGTGTGATAAGGACAAGATCACTCGGCCATTTTTTCATTTTTAAGGAGTCTAAAAAAATCTTAACTATGGACTCCGTCAAGAATGTTCTTCTGGACCAGTTTAACGAGTGTGAAAGAATAAGGTCACTCGACGATCTTTTCAATTTTAGGGAGTCTGAAAAGAGCTTAACTATGGACTCCATGGGGGTTCCTTTTTTGTAAGTTTAGTCCCTCAGGCCCAAAAAAGGGATAAAATGATACTTGAGAGTACTCTTCCAAAGAACTAAAGTTCCATAGAGTATAACTTTGTTCGTACAGTTGACCGTCCGGATTGAAAAAGGGGTAAAATATCGTCGGACAAACGTGACTTCAAATTTCAGTTTAACAAGCATGAACAACCACAAGATCGCTCGAAAATCTTTTCATGTTTAGAGGGTCTGAAAAGGGATTAAAAGAAGACCCATTATGTCTTTTGGGAGTCTTGAGGGTGAGGTCAAGAGCGAAAAGGAATCGTGCAAATGAGGCTCAAACTCTTAATCAGGAAAAACTACAAGGACTTCCGAGCCTACGGTGATTAAAGACAACATAGATACCATAATGCAACCAGGATCTACCTAGGGCATCCATGTTCCGGTAAGCTCTACCACCAAATCGTGACACTTCTAAAGCAACTATGATGGTTCCATGTCACAACCTGATGGGATTGATCCTATGGAAAAGGAAAAATACAACGAGATACAAAAGTCAGGGTAGAAACCTAATCTATATGCTCAAGTTTATCCTCGGAAATTGTTTTTCATGGACAATCAAAAATTACTCAAAACTCCAAAAAAGTGTCCCAATACCCGATCATATCCCTCCTATGCAACTCTTGAATCACTCTAAATGGTTTTTGGTATAAAGAAAATGATAAGGGAGGCCAAAAAAGTGACAAAAAGAGGCCAAAAAGTCTATAAATAGAAGCCGACAGCTCATTATCACCATTGCTGATTAGGAAGTTGATTGTGGAGCCAAAAGACCCCCTTTGATAAAAGCGGTGATTCTAGGAGCTACAGTGGATGAAACAAACTTCTGTCTGGACCAAGTAAGTACAAACTCTCTTATCTTGCATTTTAAGTCTTTATTTTTGCATTGGGTTTCATTTTTTAGGGGGGCGTCGACCTTTAAAAGGTTATCCCTAGGTCCACGCGGGCTGTCTCAGGATAGGCCACGTGTACATTCGGGTAGAGTAAACTCTACACGCATGTACACGCGACTGCCACCATTAAAAAACACGTGGACCCCCTTATTGAATGAAAAAAGACTTAAAAAGCAAGGGTTAACCCTCCTGAACCTTGGTTTTTTGCAGGATGTATGTCCATTGGAGAGAAAGAGAGCATGCAGAGGTGAATGAGTTGGTCAGGGAAGACCCCAATGCTGTGGCTACTTTGATGCAATGTGGGTTACTCCAGTTTTTCTTATGTCCTTTTATGCGGGCACAACCTAGACTACTGAATGCCTTGGTTGACTACTGGCATCCGGATGCAGAGGCATTCATGTTAGAGGGGCAGTCACTGGTGCCCATGACTGAGGACATTTACTTTTTGACTGGCCTCTCCAGGAGAGGGGAACCAGTCAACTTCCAGAATTTTCCTTCAGGGCCTCATAACATAGTGGAATTGATAGGTCTATACTGTGCAGATGATACAGACCGCTCAAGCACGCAGGTTCCCATAAGGAAGATCACTAACTTATCGCTACATGTGATAGTATTGATTATTGGGCGAATTACTAGTTCTGTGGCTCTACATCAGAAATCCCATGCACGGATGAATTGTGCAGTCCAGTGCTTAAATGCACAAGTTTTTGATTGGAGTACCACATTGCTTGAATGTATGAAAAGGCAGTTGACAGATTGCCGTTTGCGGACACATAGGAACTTCAGGTTCAGGACCATTCTGTGTTTGTTCTTTTATGAGAGAGTTCCGAGTTTTAGTCCTCGGGTAGTGGTACGAGGACATCATGCCTCTCTTCCTGCTGTATGTAGATGGGCAGTATTACTGCCACGACAGGGTGGCAGAAGGACCAATGAGTCCTTTGATGATGACTTCTTCGCGTGGTTGTCACGACAGATCTTGGTTATAGAGGATTACCCCTACGCTGGGATTTATTTCTCGAGAGACTCTGAGATACCAGTACCTCCTGGTGAGGAGCGAGGGGAGATGGGTAAGTCTCCACCTTTGTGTTTTTTTTTTTGTTAAACATATGTAATTTTTATGTTGTTTTGTTATAAATATCATTTTTTTGTTATACTAGAGTATTTGATGGATACGTGTTCGTTGTGTGTAGATGTGGGACCAGTGCGACCGACTGACTATGTGAGAAACATATGTCATCCTCAACCAGGGGTCACACCTATCGCCGTAGGGGGACCTACAGTAGCAGGAGATCTTCCATCCGGGGAGGCTGAGAGGGTATTGAGACAAGTCGGGCAGAATTTTACTACGCTCACTCACACGATCCCAATGGCAGAGATTGAGGACTTGCCACAATATATGCAGCCTCATGTAGTGGGGGCACCACAGACCTGTGTTTGGTTGTTTCAGCATTTAGCCAACACTGTGGACCAGTATAACAGGGCCCACAAGCCCTGACCTTAGCTAGACATTTTTACATGCCACGAGCACTTCTTGTATATATTTTTTGAGGGCATAATCCCCGTGACTCGTGATTGGTTATATTTTTGAGGCGCTTGCGTCCATCTATGTACTCTGGCTACTTTATGATATTATATATGTTTTTTTTTGTCTTTTGTGTCTTATGGATCATGTATGCAAAAAATGTATTTACATGTTTATGTGAATGTTCTTTCATATGTGTGCGAGGCGCCAATCTAAAATTTGATTAGCTAGAGTATCTGTAACTTGGTTTAATCTCCTAGGAACATGAAAACATGTAATATAATCAAAGTTTCATTCTAAGAGGCGTACCCTAAGGAATTGTCAGTGTAAAGTTGGATCATGAACCTGGTATACTTTGTTTAACTGAGACACAACTAGTTGAGCATCAAGATAGACCTAGAGATGAGAGATACCCAATGACAAAGTGTCACGAAGCAACTCAATAACTGCACTATACTCGACGACATTATTTGTGGTGTCACCTAAGCATATACCTCCGGAAGATAATAACTGGCCTTGAGGTGTAAAGATTACCCAAGCTGCAGAGGCAAGCCTCCGAGTGTGCCGACTAGCAACGTCTGCATACCCAACGAACACCTCGGAATCACTTGACATCTTCCATAGTGACAAAAGATAACATCAATGAAACGTCCATAACACTAAAAGAAATTAAAAAGTAATAGTACAAAGACTATACATATGTTACAAAAAGTTACCCATAGTGACCTACCTATGAGTAATACTTCTTGAGGTAGAGCCCATTTCTAGGCTCCACCAAAGCATTCCCTTAAAAGTCAACCAGATGATAAGCGCCCTTTTTTAAAACCTCTTTTATGATGAAAGGTTTGAACCACATGGGTTTGAATTTTCCTACCCCTAGGGGGGTCCTTATCTTGGTCATAGACCAGGACAAGGTCGCCTTCAAAGAAAATCTGAGGACGAACGAACCTATCATACTGACACTTACCTTATGTTTGTGAGTCTCATTGGCTAGGGCCGCATCACAACGCTGCTCAAGGTATAGTAACCATTCTTCAAGTGGAGAAGTGTCTGGCAATAACTGTACTGCCAACTTTAGAGACGAGATCTGACATTCGATAGGAAAGACTGCCTCCAGCCCATAAATGAGTTGGAAAGGTGAGAAACCGGTTGTAGTCTTAACAGATGTTCGGTAAGCCCATAATTCCGAGTATAACATCAAATACCAATTTGACTTGGTTGAGTTGATCATTCACTCTAGAATGGTCTTAAGATTTTTGTTCATAGCTTCCACTTGACCATTTGCTTGGGGGTAGTAGGGTGATGAATGTTCCTGCTGTAACCCAAGCTTTGATGTTAACTCAGTCATCATCTGGTTTTGAAAGTGACTGCCATGGTTAGTGACAATCTCCCTTGGGACGCTGAACCTTGCTATTATCTGGTTGAATAAAAAGAGAGCTGCAGTCTCTCTATCATCTTTAAATGTTGACATAGCTTCAACCCACTTTGTGAAGTATTCTACAACTACGATGATATAGCGGTGCCCCCTTGCTGAAGGAGGGTTGCATGTAGTGTAATCAATCCCCCACTTGGTGAAGGGGCCAACTGTGATGATAGGAAACATGGGAGCGAGATGTGCCCTCATCTTCCAAGAGAAGATTTGGCATGGATGGCACTTCTTGACCGATTCGATACAATCTTTGATAAGTGTCGGTCAGAAGTAACCTGCTCGTAGAATATTTTGGGTTGTTGCCAACCCAAACAAATGACCACCACAAACTTCGGTATGGAAATCGTTAAGCACGATAACTGCTTCTTTGTGAGTGAGACATCAATGAAGGATGCGGTCTACACCTCTCCGATATAATGTATCATCGAGTATGAGGTAATTCTTAGCTTGATGGTGTATGCATCGACGCTCATCATGAGAAGAAGTGGTGGGGAACTTCAAAGTCTGGAGATAGGTAAGTATATCTCCATACCAGGGATCTGAAGGGGTGATTAAAAACATATCTCCTATGATAGGCGAATCTTTGGGCACAGGATCACCTGACTCAATCGGAAGTTCCGAAATAAGTTCTGCGAAGACCAGTGACTTTTTGGACTTCGCTGAAATGAAATCTATGTCAAACTCCTGGAGGATGACTATCCATCGACTAATTTTTCTGCCTATTACCCGTCATGTCAACATGTACTGAAATGGATTTACGACAACAATGACGTTGGTCTTGCGAAACAAAACATAATGACAGAACCGTTGAACAACATGGACTGCTACCAACGCAAGTTTTTTGATATGAGAATAATTGAGTTTCGGTCCTAAGAGGCCTCAACTCAGGTAATAGATGACATATTATGAGAACAAGTCATCTTCCTGAACTAAGACCATGCCAATGGTTGACTCTGCTGTGGCCAGATATAATAAGAAATCCTTGTTATAGTTCGGTGGCCAGAGCAGAGGGGCAGTTGTGAGTTCATGTTTCAATGTGGCGAAAGAGCGTTGAGTGACATTGTCTCAATAAAAGGGAACATATTTTTTAAATAGGTGCATAAAGCCCATGGTGATCTCGACGTAGTTAGCAATAAAGAATCTTAAAAAATCCACCTTGCTCTGTAGACTCTAAAGTTGAAGGATTGTGCGTGGGGGGGGCAACTAAATTATTGCCTCAACCTTGAGAGGATCGACCATGATCCCTGTTGTTGACACTATGAAACCTAACAAATGTCCTGACGTTACGCAGAAGATGCACTTGTTTGGATTCAAGAGAATTTGAAAGTAGCGACAACGTTCGAAGATAAGTCGGAGGTGTGTGGGGTGATCCGTTCTCTTGTGAGATCGAGATGCTAAATCATCTAAATAAGCCTTGACTATATGCTTGAGGTCATGAAAAGCAAAAGACATGGCCCGCTGAAAGGTTGCTCCAACATTTTTAAGACCAAAAGGAATCTTACGATATGCGAATGTACCCCATGGACAGATAAATTCCATTTTGTGCTGGTCTTCGGGTTTGATTTGTATTTTATTATATCCTGAAAAACCGTCCATGAAAGAAAAGGCCTCACAACCAGCACATTCATCAATGATCTGGTCGATGAAAGGTGTGGGAAAATTATCTTTGGGACATGCCTTGTTCAAATCACGGAAGTTGGTACATACACGAATCGTGCCTTGTTTTTTATTGACCGGTACAGGGTTTGACACCCATTGGGTCAAATGGATAGGATAGATAAAACCGGCTTTTAGAAATTTCTCAACCTCAACCTTAATGGGTGTTGCTTTCTTGGGGTTAACTGGACGAAGCTTCTTCCAGATAGGCTTGGCATGTGGATACGTTGTGATTTCATGTTTAACTATTTTTGGATCGATGCCTGGCATTTCCTCATAAGACCAAGAAAAAACGTCATGGAATTCTTTAAAAAGATCTGCGTAGATTTGAATCTCTTTGGGGGAGCATTCAGCTCCGATGAAAAAATTCTCCACGACGCTAGGGTTTCGGGAGATATTGATCGGTAAGGTTTCAGCGATAGTTTCCATATTACCCTTAGCATAAACCTCATGTGTAGCTAAGGGATTAATAGAACAAGACCGATTTCCCATCATAGTCACGGTGAATTCTCCCGCTTCAATTCGGCTTAACTCTGGGAGGAAGTATGATATGTGATGAAGATCTTCCCAGGATTTGTCTGGACTAGTCATTTATTCTATCATTGCTTCATCAGAGAGCAAGACTAAGTCTAATGAATCGGTGTGAGCAAGAGAACCCTGAGCCTAAATAGGCTCTAGAAGTGGATCGAACTCTTGTGCAGGAGTTGGATCAATGTGGGCTGAAGTTTGGTGGACTAAAGAGTACACTACTTCAGCTGTGGACAAGGGCATGGACATGCCCGGGTGCCTTGTCCCATCCATCATGGCTGATGGGGAAGGAAGTATCCATAGATCGTCGAATTAAGTCACGTGGAATGATGAAACTTGAAAAATCTCAACCTTATGGTGATTGGATATAAACTTGATATCACCTTGCAGGGCGGGTAATTGAAGGTACCCATCAAAGATGGGCACAAACCAACCCCTACGTTGACGACACTTGGTTGAGGATTATCAATCATTAGGACCGTGGATGCCCACAATGCAAGATTAGGTCTGGAGAAAGACAATTGATCGATGGTCACTATCCGACCCTCGTGTGGAAACAACAGGACCTGGAAAACTGTAGCAACCACAGCTTGCATGGCATAAGTCCAACTCCTTCCTAACAAAAGGTTATAGTCGAGGGGAGCATCGACTATCTCTACTTCGACACACATGGTCTTCCCTCCTAACTGAACGGGGAAAGAAGGAACGATACCATGTGGTCGAAACGAATGATCGTCGAAAGTGGTGAGGAGGGTAGGTGACAGAGACAAAACAAGCTGGCCAACGAACTTCCAACACGCCAATGACATAACGCATGTCGAGGCACCCTCATCAACCACCGTGCAGAAGATATTTCGAGTAAAAGTTTTCATGGGATAAGCCACTACTATCTAAAACACTACATGGTAAGGTAGATGAGGTTTTAAGCCGGTTGTATCTAGCATGATTGTACTTGGATTACAAGTGTCGGTAGAGCCTAGAGTGGTTAACAAGGCTTTCCTTTGGGAAGGGCAGCTTTGGAGGACCTCCAAAGGGGACATCGCATAAGGGGTTTGGCATAAATCTTCCACCACAGAGTAGTTCTGGGTGGCCCTTGCATTTGGGTTATGAGAAGCTCTTTTGAATGCACCTTTGGGAATGCGTGTCATTGTTTCGCCCAACGTCTTCTCAATTTGTAGAGGAAGAGATGGGAGTTCAGCTTCTTTACCTTCTCAGAAGTGCTTGGTTTATTATAGTCATGCACTCTAGTCGATATAAAAGCATCACTCTTCACCATATATACGTTTGTGGATGCGGGGTTGTTCACAGGTGGAGAATGTCCTTGGCTGCCCCCTTTCATGCTTACAGAGGTCTATGTTAGATTTTTTCCATGTTGGAATGGATTGGTTAACACAGCAGGCTGTTTTTGTGTCACAAAATTTTGGGACTCTGCAAGTCGGGGACAAAGGTGGGTCGGGTGGTCCTCCGTGCACAAGTTGCATGGATACCTCACCTTCCGTTTGTCAGTATTTCCCCTACCAACATTATCGGTGGGTTTCTTATCCCCCTTACCCTTCTTTCATTGTTTTTTCTTTCCTTTAGGTTGCTGGGTGGCCTTTGGATTAGTCGATTGCACTGTGTGTACATCTGACATTTTGGTAGGGGGAGTAGCCAAAGCAGTAGTTTGGCTGGCCGCTGTGTGTTGTATAGACAATTGTTGCAACTGAGTCGTTAGTTGCTCAATGAGCTTTGTTTGTGATGAACTGAAAATACCATCGGCATGTGGTCCAACTCTCTGTCTGGTTTTATCAAGTATTGAGTGTGGTGCATCTGGAAAGATCTTGTATAATAAACCAGACTGAGAATAGATTAACTCAAGTTGTTGAGCTCTCATGATGGTGTCTTCTTCGGAAAATACTCCCAACGTTGTGATGTCCTTGGACAACTGTGGGACCAAAGACTTAAGAAACCACTTGAGCAGGAATGCTGGTGGGATTGGTACCTTAATTAAACTCTCTCTACATCTCCATTCTCGAATGTGATTAGAGATATGGTCCACTTTAGTTTGTGAGAAATTGGCCAGCAATTCGGTGCCAGCATTGTATCCCACAGGCAACTGGAAATGGTTTAGGAAAGCCATCACTAGTACACTGAAGGAAGAGTATCTTGAGCAGTCGAGCTCAATGTACCATTTCATGACACTCCCAATGAGAGTACGTTGAAACAATCACAACTGTACAAAATCGTCTTTCAATGAGTTAGATGAGAACCAAAGATGGAAGGTAGTCACATGATCTCCTGGATCTTCGTTAGGCTTGGCTTCGAACTTTGGGATGTCTGAAGGCAACTTCATCGACACAGGAGGCCAATGTGGATCATGACAGATAGGGTCATTCAACAACCCTGTCAAGTCTGACAAATGCAAGGTTGCCAGGAAAGGTAGTTTGGGTTGTTGGTGATAACTTGGGAAAAAGGGGCCTGGAGTTTGACTAACACCAGGTTGCCAGGAAAAGTTTGGTTGCTGGCCCAGATTCTGGTAGAAACCATGGCCATGGCCAGCATATGGATTTTGCGTGTGAGGAGACATCATCAATGGATTTCTGAAATAGGACATAGATGGTTGGGCATGCATTACATTCGAAGGAATTTGGGAAGGATTGCTCCATGTCAGTCCCGTGGGGACAGGCATAGTGCTTTGTCTGGGGTTCCATTGATTATGAAAAGAATTACCCCAGATCAGCATTCCTGACGAGGGAACTGATCCCTGCCAAGAATTCCAAGGCCCTGCTACAGAAGAAGTTCTTGGGTGTGCCCCCTGTGCAGGAATAGTACCCTGCATAGAATAGGTTATCTGAAACCGGGGTTGCCCCCAGTTGGGAAAGTAGCTGACGAGAAGGTTTTTTTACCAAATGCACCGAACAAAGAAAATGGTGTTGACCCTACCAACATATTATGCGAAGGTGGTCCTTGAATCCCTGCTCCAAGTAAACTATGGTGTGTAGGTTGCCCGACGGTTTGCTGATGCGAGCCATCGAGTGAAGGGGAAAAAGGAGGTATATGGCCTCCCTCGTAAGGGAAAGAATTAAAAGGAGCAGTAGTGCCCCCCATGTGTCCTTCAGAGGAGCGTTACAGCTCCCTGCCCCCAGACCTATCGTCTATAAAGTGGAGTAGGAAAGTACAGGACTTGTACCTGAACTAGGCATCCTGTATGAGAACAGAGGGCCTGTCGCACTTGGTGTGAAAGGGGTTGTGGCCACCGCCAAAGATGGTATCGGACCACTCTGTGATGTAGAGGTGGTCGAGACCATGGTGGCTCAGACCGGTGACGGTGGGTTATGTTAGCGATATTTCTTGTCTCGGGACAAGAAATAGAAATAAGACGACGAAAGTCTCGAATCCCCGAGAGTTAATAGGGACCGTCCATCTGGAAAGGATGCGTGGCAGGAGATCAGTGTTATCGGGGAGGGTCTTGACAGGGAAGTGTCCATCGGAGTTGAAGCCATCGGGATATCGGGGATCTTGGAGGTGAGGGAGTCGTTGCATCAAACATTGCAATATCACGATACGCGATACCCCGACACCAAGAGTGTGGGGCCACAGAAGTCGACAGAGGACAGGTGGTAGGCTTTCACGATGGGGAACAGACCGTTTACAGGTCAATGGCCATCAGCCATCGGGGATCAGAGAATCACGAGTCCAGAGGATGCATGCACATTGACATCGCAAACCCCGAAACCCTGATGGAAAGATATATGGCTGCGGTCATATGGTAGCAGGTCACATGGACCATTGTATAGCTCGGATGGGCTAGCGCATAAGTTGCATCACTATATCAGGTATCGGAGTTTCGAGAAGTGGGCACCCCTCATTTCTTGCATTTTGAAATCCCGAACCCTGAATTTCCAATGGCGCCCAGAATCTGGCCCATGGTTTTGGCGCCTGGTCATCAAGAAGGAGGCTTGGGGAAGGGGTGTTTATGTTTTTCATTTGGCCACTCGGGCCCCAAAACGTCGAGCTAAATCACAGAGGGAAGGCACGGTGATGTCCCAGGTACCGATTCGATGTGGGCTAAATCCCAATACCTACTGGAGATTAATGAAGAAAAGAGAGGATGGCTCAAAACTCACATCACTCATTTATTGTAGAGTATGGAGATCCCGGTCGAAAGTCTACCCAGGAAGGTCCCCTGTACCGGTTCTCTTCAGGAAGGTCGCACCAAGTCTTCAACTCACCAGAGGAACCTGCACACGCCAATTCAACATTCAAAGGGCTCAGCTACTCCCCTAGCGTGAGCCATGCTAAATTAAAGAGGTGTATGACAGGGAAACAAAGGACAGATTTGATTGAGGAGATGTCACCCTTTGAAAGTTTTGAGACGCCTCCACTGGACGAAAGGAAGGGAGGAGTATATGTAGGAATTTTTTCCATTTTTGTAAGGATCGATGGTTGAGTAGAGCTCCCTACTGTAATGTTTTAACAGCTATTCTAGCTTTCAGCTTATGCATCTGTATATGAGATTTCTTGTTTTATGACAGATAGTTCTTCTTACTCCATCTAATTTTCGTCTCATGCTAAGAGAGTTCGTGATTGACTGATTCACGCGAGTTATTGTGGTTATGTTATGATAAAAGATTTATTGTTGCATTGTTGCATTCTCTGGCTTTGCATTTGAATGTAAGATGATATCGCATTTGGACATCTTCTTCCTCAGTCTGTTAGAAACCTGCTGTTTATAACAGACCTCCGCTTTTCTCTTGTACAAGTCTTCCGCCTGTTCATCCTTTACTACAACTCACTATCTAAAGTTTATATAAGACCTCACTCACCTATGCATGCCTGGCCTAGTTTAAAGTTGAAATGATATCATTTTGAGTTGGCTTCCATTCGGTCACCCCATCTATAAACAAACTGTGACATAAAACTGATGGGCGTCGGGCTCTGCTCCTGCTAGCAATCCAGGAGTGACTTCCATCTCCAACATTTCTGGCACCGTTGCCAGGGACGAAGTTGAATATTTTCCCCTGGATTGAACGACAACGATTAGCTGATTCTGAAGGTGCATAAGATATCAGAACTATTGAGATTGCTGCTGTGCACCTGGTGACTCCATTTTGACGACTCTGCTGGGGAGAACCTGCTCTATCAATTGTGGCTTTCAGAGGCATACACACGCGGTCTCATCCACAGCTGCCCCTAGCTACACCTGAAACCGATCCAGAGGTGGTTCTCAGAAAAGGAAAGGCCCTCGAAGAGGAAGCTTCCACCGCCGAAACAGGTAATCCGCCATCTCCTTCTGTAAGAACTCCGTTTCCTCCTCCTCAGTTTCTTGATAGACCTCCTTCACAAGTTTCCCATTTCCTGAATTTTGGGAGTGTTCCTGCTGAGTTTTCCCCTCCTGGTCTGGGATTGGAGGGAGAAATCCTTGTCACTCCCCTCTCCTCTGAAGCTGTACCTTGGCGTAGACCCATGACCACAGAAGATTTCCCCACTCCTGCACAAGGAGGAGCACCTGCTGACTTGAGCTCGGTAGCCTGTTCCTTGAATCACCTCTTGTTTCCCACCCCACTCCGAGACTCATTCCCGATAGCCCCTTCGTGAACTCCTTCTCCTCCAAATTCTCCTCCACCTAATATTCCTATGGTCAGTGCTAATCCCCCTATGAATAGAGTGGACGCCATAGTTACTGCTAGGTATGCTCCCTTGATCTTACATCATCCCATGAATCCTTTCCCTGCTGGAGATTACTTGAAATATATGCCCAAGTTCACCGGGGAAGGGGACATAACTGCAGAAGAACACCTGGTTTCTTTCTACAGTTATGTTGACAACCTGAACATTGGAGATGAAGATGTCTGGATGAGGGTTTTTGTCCAGAGCCTAGATGGTGAGATAAGGAAATGGTTTAGAGGATTAGCTCCCCGATCTATTTTTGGAATTGACGCTCTGGATAATGCTTTCCTAAGGCAGTGGGGAGATAAGAAGGATTTCATGTATTACATAACAGAGTTTGGGTCGTTGAAGAGAAAGGAAGGAGATTCTGTTCTCGACTTCTCCAAGAGATTTAATAAAATGTACAACAGAATCCCTACTGAGATAAAACCCTCCAAAGCCTCTACAATGATCACCTACTCTAGTGCTTTTGATCCTGATTTCTGCCTACTGCTGAGAGAGAGAAGAGTTGCTATGCTGGCCCACATGTAGGATGCGGCCATGGAAGTAGAATCTAACATATTGGCTGTCAACCGACTCAGGAATGCAGGTGATAGAAATACATCCAAAAACAAACCTGAAGCTTCCTCGTCCAGTTCCTCTCCCCTGCCCCATCAGACAGATGAGACAGCTAGAACGATAAAATCACTTGCTGCCAAGATAGAAAGGTTGGAATTAGAAGGGAAGCCCATGTACAGAAATCCCCAAAACAATGATAATAAAGGTTTCAGACGACCTGCTAACAATATGCCTCAGGTTTTCCCGAGGGAACAAAGGGGAAAGGACAGAGAATATCAAAGGGTTCAATCCCCCCTCCAAAATAACCTAGTTGATCATGAGGAGAAAGAGGAGATAGACGAGTTTGGCCCTGAAATTCACTGTATTGAGGAAGCTCCCCCTTTTCCTCATTTGACACAGTACGCATATGAATAATCACTGATGAGTGCTCAAATTCATGAGTTGGGGAAAGAGTAGAGGGCCGGTCACACTTCTAACAGATATAATCTCAGATAGAGAAGGAAAGAAGGAGACTTTGATAGCCCAGACCATCCTCTCATAGCAGATAGGCCTACTAAAACTGCAGCAGCCACAGCTAAAGAAAAGAAGACTCAGAGTGCTTCACCAGCAACCAAAAAGCCTGTCACTGAGGTAAGAGAAGCTCCTAAACGTAACCCCCTCCTTCAATTTTGAGCATGATATTCATAAGATTAGGATTCCTATACCTCTCTCTGAGCTAGTTAAAAATGAGGACTTCAAAAGGTCCCTCTCCAAGCTGCTACAATCCAAGTCCCCCCAGCCCCCCGCTGATTCAATAAACCTTCAAGATGAGAAGCCAACCGTCATCTTAGGCCCCATGGTAGAAGACAGAGATGAATCATCCCCCCCCTTCTACACATCCCTGAACATACATGATAAAGTGTTGCATAACTGCCTCATGGATTCAGGGGCTTCCCACAACCTTATGCCAAAAATAGTCATGGAAGAATTAGGACTGGAAGTGACAAGAACTTATCATGATTTATATTCCTTTGATTCAAGGAGAGTGCAGTGCCTAGGAGTCATCAAAGACCTGGCAATTTCCCTATTTCAGCTGCCCATGAAAAGTGTGGTCATGGATATTGTGGTAGCCGACGTTCCCCCCAAGTTCGGTATGCTGTTGTCTAGATCGTGGATCAAAAAATTGGGAGGGACACTGCAGATGGATCTCACATATGCCACCATTCCGATCTTCGGAGGGGAACAAAGGAGATTATATAGAGAAGCTCATTTGGCCTATATTGTCAGTGATGAAGCGGACCCTACCAATCACCCCATCTTTGCACTTGACACCGACTTAGGGTCTAGTTTGTTGCAGCTTACCGATGCCCCTGAAATCTCTTTACTAATCAGAAAACATCCCAGCCCTGATCATCCGATTTTCCCTCAAAGCTCCTTTGTGTGGAAAATGTTTTTTGATGGAGCTTCTTCTAGCAAAGGCACTGGCGCTGGAGTGGTTCTCATATAACCTTGTCAAGAAGTCGTGTCTCTGTCATACAAGCTGGAATTTGAAGCCACCAACAACGTGGCAGAGTATGAAGCCCTTGTTCTGGGTATGAGGGCCGCAAAGGAAATGGGAATTGAAGAAATAGCAATATTTGGAGATGCTGAGTTGATTATTCAACACGTAAGGAATGCTTATTGTGCCCATAATCCCTGACTCAGAAATTATTGGAATGAAGTATGGGACCTTATTGATAATTTTTTCTTGGCTTTTAACATTTCTTTCATTCCGAGGGAAGAAAATACTTTGGCCGATTCTTTAGCTGTCTCAGCTAGTTTGCTCAAATTTCCTCTGCCGCCTATGGTAAAAAGTGAAGTTGATATAAGATATAGGCCCTCGGTTCTGGACAATGTCAAGAATTGGAAGGTGTTCAAGGATGATTCTGAACTCGAAAGGTTTCTCCAATCAGTGGACAAATTTTCTGCATTGCATATTTACCAAGATCCTGATTTGGAAGGTGACCCTTGTCCTGAGGACTTGTTAAATAAAATTGCTAATCATTAGATCATTCAGCTACCCAGTAATCACATTCCAAGAGGAATTGTCCCTTTAGAGAGATTGTTCGATGGGAATGATGTGCCAGTACAGGGCAGGGTCTCAAATGAAGATGCTGAGACAACCAAATGCAACATTGGCACACCTGAGGAACCCAAGTTTGTCAAATTGTCAAGTAGCTTGACCAGAGAACAGAAGGCCGAGTACACACAATTGCTCAGAGAGTTCGTCGATGTGTTTGCATGGACATACGAAGACCTCAAGAAGTATGACACATCTGTCATCGAGCACAAGATCCCGTTGAAGGAAGAAGCTAGGCCTTTCAGGCAGAAGCTAAGATAGATAAACCCCATGTTGCTTCCCGTCATGGAGAAGGAAGTGAAGAAATTGTTAGATGCTCAAATTATTGTCCCCTTGAGATATTCTGAATGGGTGGCCAATTTGGTCCCAGTAAGAAAGAAGAGTGGAGAAATCAGACTCTGTGTTGATTTCAGGAATCTCAACAAAAGCTCAAAGAAAGACAATTACCCCCTACCTAAGA
>JASDQU010100914.1:481286-537578 GCA_032191745.1 Picea mariana | reverse complement strand
CGTCATCAGGGAAAAGGACTAGTTCGTAGTGATCTACCTAGATGACATCACAGTTTTCTCCAGGTCTGATAAGGAGCACCTCTGCCACTTAAGGAGAGTTTTCTCGAAATGCCAGAGATTTGGTCTTTCCCTAAATCCCAAGAAGTCCCTGTTTGCTATGATGGAGGGCAAGCTGCTGGGCCATATAGTATCGGCGGAAGGAGTAAGAATCGATCCCAGCAGAGTAGAGGCAATTAAAACCCTGTCACTTCCCAGGTCGAAGAAAGAGGTTCATGCATTTCTAGGAAAGATTAACTTCCTGAGGAGGTTCGTCTCAAATTTTGCTGAGCTAGTGAAACACATCAAGGCCATGCTTAGGAAAGGGAACGAAGTGAGATGGACCGCTGAGCCCCGAGCATCTTTTGACCAAATAAAAAGGGCATTGATTGAGGCACCTGTGCTAATTAGTCTTGATTATTCCAAAGAGTTCCTAATTTTCTCCTTTGCATATTTTGATACAGTGGCGGTGGTCTTATTGCAGAGAAATGAGGAAGGGCGTGAGAAGCCCATCACCTTCTTCAGCAGGGCATTAAGAGACGCAGAGAGCAGGTATGAAATCATGGTGAAGCAGGCCTATGCCTTAGTGAAAGCTCTTAAATATTTCAGAGTATATGTCTTGCATTCAAAAGTAACAACATATGTTCCCTTAGCTTCTGTGAAGGACATCCTTGTGCATCCCGACGTAGATGGGAAAAGAGGCCGATGGATCACAAAAATTCTGGAATTTGACTTAGAAATAAAACCCACCAAGTTGGTCAAGGGGCAAGGCTTAGCCAAGCTACTAGCTGAATCCAACTGCGAAGCCTTGGGAGTTAGTTTCATCAATACCCGCCTAGGATCTCAGCAAGCTGAATCGCCCAGCCAAGGCTCTCAAGATGGCTTATCGCTGGCAGAATGTGCCTGGTATCGTGACATTCTGTATTTTCTGTAGGAATTGAAGCCCCCCGATGGGATGGGAAAAAGTAAAGCGAGGGATATTAGGCTCAAGGCAGTCAGGTATTGCCTTATTGACCAAACCTTGTACTGGAAAGACCCTCTAGGGGTATTTCTTAGATGCCTGAACCCGCAGGAGGCCCAGAAGGTTACGTTTGATTTTCATAGCGGCCTTTGCGGAGGTCATCATTTCTGGAAGACCACAGCCCACAGGATACTTCGAGCGGGGTATTATTGGCCCACATTGTTCCCCGATGTTTGCAGGGAGATTAGATGTTGCACCAAATGTCAAAAGTTCTCAGGAAAGTAACAGCTCAAATCCCTGCCATTGAAACCCATAGTAGCTTCGACACCTTTTCAGCAGTGGGGGTTGGACTTTATTCGAGAAATTCATCCTCCCTCAAGTGGTCAGCACAGATGGATCCTGACTGCAATAGATTATTTCACCAAGTGGATAGAAGCTGTCCCCACCAGAAGCACATCACACAAAGTAGTTATCAGCTTCCTGGAGGATATCATAGCCCGATTTGGCTATCCCAGCAGGATCATCACTGATAATGCTGCTTCTTTCAAATCTGAACCTCTTATTAAATTCTGTGAGCAGTTCCAGATCTCACTAATTCACTCCACCCCCTACTATCCCCAGGGAAATGGTTTAGCGAAATCCTCCAACAAAAGCCTGATAAAGATCATCAAAAGATTGTTAGAGGATAACAAAAGAGCCTAGGATTCAAAGTTGAAATTCGCTCTGTGGGCCGATCGTTTCATGACGAAGAAGTCTCTAGGCTCTTCGCTGTTTTAACTAGTCTACGGAGCAGAGGCAGTTTTCCCTACTCAGCTCGCCTTACCTGTGGAAAATTTCTTTCAAGACTACGAGGGAGAACCAGATCATATGATCAGAAGAATTCATCAGATAGTGGAAGTGCAGCAGATCATGGAACAAGTGAGGGACGCAACTTACAGTCATCAGCAGAAGATCAAGTAGGCTTTCGACAGAAAGGTCAAGAAAAAGGAGTTCGAGATCGGGGACTGGATTTTTAAGTGGGACACACCTAGACAGGATAAAAGCAAACATAACAAGTTCGACGCCCTCTGGATCGTCCACTTTAAAATCTCTGAGATTTTCTCCAACAACACATATGGGTTGCAGGATCTGGAGGGTGAAGAGGTTTTCAACAGCCCAGTGAATGGGCATTTTCTGAAAAAATGTTTTATTTGAGCCTTAGACGGCTCCTCGGTTGTAAATATTGTCTTTTAGTTCTTGTTTAGTTTCTTTTTGTATGTTTTCGGCCTAATAGGTGACTCCGTAGCCCAATAGAAAGGCACTGAAGCTGCGGAAGGAGTTCTTAGAGCATCGCAGGGATGACTCTATCCCCCATGGAGCCTAATGTTAGCGATATTTCTTGTCTCGAGACAAGAAATAGAAACAAGACGGTGAAAGTCCCGAATCCTCGAGAGTTAATAGGGACCGCCCATCTGGAAAGGATGCGTGGCAGGAGATCAGCGTTATCAGGGAGGGTCCCGACAGGGAAGCGTCCATCGGAGTTGAAGCCATCAGGATATCGGGGATCTTGGAGGCGAGGTAGCCGTTGCATAAAACATTGCGATATTGCGATACGCGATACCCCGACACCAAGAGTGTGGGGCCACAGAAGTCAATGGAGGACAGGTGGCAGGCTTTCACGACGGGGAACAGACCGTTGACAGGTCAACGACCATCAGCCATCGGGGATCGGAGAATCGCGAGTCCGGAGGATGCATGCACATTGATGTTGCAAACCCTGAAACCCCGATGGAAAGCTATATGGTTGCGGTCATATGGTAGCAGGTCACATGGACCATTGTATAGCTCGGATGGGCTAGTGCATAAGTTGCATCGACATATCGGGTATCAAAGTTTCGAGGAGCGGGCGCCCCTCGTTTCTTGCATTTTGAAATCCTGAACCCTGAATTTTCGATGGCGCCCAGAATTGGGCCCATGGTTTTGGCGCCTGGTCATCAAGAAGGAGGCTTGGGGAAGGGGTGTTTATGTTTGTCATTTGGCCACTCGGGCCCTGAAACGTCGAGCTAAATCACAGAGGGAAGGCACGGTGATGTCCTAGGTACCGATTCGATGTGGGATAAATCCCAGTACCTGCTGGAGATTAATGAAGAAAAGAGAGGATGGCTCAAAACTCACATCACTCATTTATTGCAGAGTATGGAGATCCTGACCGGAAGTCTATCCGGGAAGGTCCCCTGTATCGTTTCTCTTCAGGAAGGTCACGCTGAGTCTTCAACTCACCAGAGGAACCTGCACATGCCAATTCAACATTCAAAGGGCTTAGCTACCCCCCTGGCGTGAGCTATGCAAAATTAAAGAGGTGTATGACAGGGGAACCAAGGACAGATTTGATTGAGGAGACGTCTCCCTTTGAAAGTTTTGAGACACCTCCACTGGACGAAAGGAAGGGAGGAGTATATGTAGGCATTTTTTCCATTTTTGTAAGGATCGATGGTTGAGCAGAGCTCCCTACTGTAATGTTTTAACAACTATTCTAGCTTTCAGCTTATGCATCTGTATATGAGATTTCTTGTTTTATGACAGACAGTTCTTCTTACTCCATCTAATTTTTGTCTCATGCTAAGAGAGTTCGTGATTGACTGAGTCGCGCGAGTTATTGTAGTTATGTTATGATAAAAGATTTATTGTTGCATTGCTGCATTCTCTGGCTTTGCGTTTGAATGTAAGATGATATCGCATTTGGACATCTTCTTCCTCAGTCTATTAGAAACCTGCTGTTTATAACAGACCTCCTCTTTTATCTTGTATAAGTTTTCCGCCTATTCACCCTTTACTACAACTCACTGTCTAAATTTTATATAAGACCTCACTCACCTATGCATGACTTGCCTAGTTTGAAGTTGAAATGATATCGTTTTGAGTTGGATTCCATTCGGTCACCCCATCTATAAACAAACCGTGACATAAAACTGATGGGCATCGGGCTCTGCTCCTGCTAGCAATCCGGGAGTGACTTCCATCGCCAATAGGTTAGGAGGTGGAAACTCTCCTATGGTGACAATTGTAGTCGGAATTGAAGAATTCCCAGAAGGAGTAACAACATTTGTTTCCATTGCTGTGTGCAACACTGTCTGGAACTCGTAAGGATGAATCGGTATGATGGTGGATGCCGAAAGATCAGTGGTGGAGGTTTCAACCAGACCAAAAGCTTGCGCTCCAAGGTCTAAAATGGTCGATTCCTCTAGATGTTGGTTGGGTACAATTTCTTGTGACCCGGTCGCTTCAAAAGACCCTTGTTGGTCTAGCTTTCACCTTAGTGGTGGCGGGGGTGGCTCCAGTGTAACCGACAGCAGGCCAAGAAGCCTTTATGACCAGCAAAGCTCGTGATCCTCCACTATGTGAGAAGATAAAAGACACACTAGGGTAGTCTAACCATTCATAAACAACACACACTAAAAAAGTCCCTAGAAGATAACATAGGCAAACACCAAATTAATTGGAAGAATAGTTACAACAACCAACACTAGAGAAACTTACCGGTGCAAGTGCAACTTGAAAAAGGAAGCACCCTCCGGGTATACTTTGCAAAGTGTGGCCCTATGTCTATCCTAGGTACCATGGTATACCCTTGCAGTCATCTGTGTATGTCCCTAAAAAAGATAGGCAACTAGGTTGCCAGCGTGCGAACAATCACCAGGTGGGTACAGTCAAAAGTCGGGTAGACCACATTGAGCAGGGTATCACGCTCGAAACCTGTCAAGGGTATCGAAAGAAAGTGGTCTAGAAGACAACTGAGGAACTCAAATGGATTCAAGACCCATGAAGCCCTGTGGAAAATGCAATCGATGGGATCCCAAAATAAGCCCTCTATATGTGTTCTCCACTACGATTGGTCTAGCTTTGGAGGGGCTATCTCTACTACCTTTCCACACAAGACCTTGTCTTTATCCCCTATGTTAGAGGGGGGTCCTGGATAAATTTCACGATACTGGACTTGGACACTCCCTAACTCAGACTCCAATATTTGATTTTAATGGCCTTGAAGAGTTTCCTCTCCAACCTAATCCAAGGCCCTAATCCTGAACTAGTTGGTTAACCCTACAAACATAAAATTCTAATAAATTTTAGATTTAGCGTTAATTTTATGGATTATCTTATTTCAATGGGTATGAAATTGAAACTGATGATGTTTTGAAAGACGAATGTAAAAGATGAACAGAAAGCTGGAAACAAAAAATTTCACTTAACGCAAATTTTCAACAACTTTTCGATTTTATTTTTATTTTTTTATTTTTATATTTCTAAGATTTGTTGAATCAACAAACTTAAAGAAGGATTTCACTCGACCATGAGCTACTTATGATCTAAGTAAACTATCAAGAACTTAAGAAAACAAAGATTTTTCCCTGGCTACTAATGCAAAATCACACTTTTCAACCAAACAAGAAAATGAAAGAGAATTTTTATTTATTTAAATGCTGATAAAGAAAAAAGGAAAAATACCAACAAGTAAAAAAGCAAGAATTTTTTTTTTGTCCTAATCGCAGATTGCAAATAATCACTTCAAGAAATCACACCCTAGCAACTTAAAAAATGACTCTCACACTTGTCTAAAAATCCTAAAGAAATTTTTTTAATGACAACTTTTTAAATGAAAAAAAAAGAAGCAAGCTAAGGCTAAGATCAACCCTAAGCTACTGACTGCTAGGACAGAGATTAAAAATCTGAGAGGTATAACTCTTTTCAAGGGAAATGATGACTGCCTTACCCTAAAAAAAAACTATCCTGCACAAGCACGCTACTGACAATCCAACAGGAAGCGTGTGAACGCGGGCTGTATAGAGCTAGAGGGCGTGTACACGCGTGCTGACCTTCTACAGGCTACATGTATCTCTAAAAATCATAAACAAATAACAACAGACAATCCAAACCAGGAAGAGACCACTGATATTGAGAACCGGGATCTCTTGAAGGCTTGGACACTCTCTTTAACAGAAAAAACAAACAATGCAAGGAAAAAATTCGTAAAACAAACCAATCTGAGACAAGACTGTAAACAACCAAGACTTAGAAAGAATTCTAGAAAAACCCCTGAGAATGTCTGATTCTGACAGGGAAGAGGATGACTGCCTCAAAATTTTTTCTGGAATCTACATGCTACTGCTACTTCTTCAGCTAGCGTTTAAAAGCGGGCTGTAAGAGAGTAGGGTGCAGGTACATGCGTGCAGACCTTATGCAGGCTGTGTGTACCTCTGTGGGTCTCGAAAAAACACAGTCAAGCAAATAATAGAGACAGTTGGTATGGAAAACTAGACTCTCTGCTAGCTCAGACTTTGCATAAACTACAAAAAACAGGCAAGAAAACCAGTCTTTTAAAACTACCCAAAAATACTCCTAGGAACCCTAGAGACTTCTCCAGAATGGTCACCAATTCTGTTATGCTGGGAAATACCCCTACGGACTAGCAAATAGGGTTATATTATGCATGAAAATATGACCAAAAGAAACCTACTTTTTACCTTTATCCCCATACCTAATCCCCATTTATTTTCAGTGAATACATGGTTAGACCAACATACCTTATTCCGGATGGTTGATGTCGATCCTTCTTCACGCTTGATCGCTTGTTGGCAGATCTCCTCCCAAGGCTGACCTGCATACAAAATAAGCAACAAACTACACATGCATTTTACCTACAGACTAATGGGTTAGAGATTCAAACATATATTTACTGAACTATGAAGAAATCGTATAGTGGGATGGGAAAAACATTTCTTTATTATTAACTTTAATGAATCAACTTACAATGTCGATACTGGCCATTGCTCCGTGAATCCTGATCCTGGGCTCCTCTTCAAATGTCCTCCAACTTCTTTGCTTTGTATCTCTTCTTGCACAAGGATGGCTAAAGGGTTGGGACAATGGGAATGTGCAATTGGGCAAAGTTTCTTTCCTCTTATTCTCCTCCTCCAAATGGGAACCCTAACCCTTCTTTTATAGGCTAGAAGAAGCTAGGTATTTGGATGAACCCTCGACCATGCATGGCCAGGAGTTTTAGTTAACTCACCCAAAGCTGTGTGCTCCATCGACAACTTTCCTTTTTTCATTCTTTTTTCAGTCGACATGGGTTGTTTTAGGTCATCTAGCATGTACATGCGTGCAGTAATGGAGTAGGGTGCGTGGGCCCTTATAAAAGAGGTTTTTTTAAACAGTTGTTCAGCAGTGCTTTGGCAAAGAAGGGATTTGAGATGACCTGATGCCAGGTAAGCATGTATGGTGCAAATTAGGGTTATAACAACAGGGCCACCATGGTTTCTACCAAAACCCTGGAAAACAGCCAAAATTTTCCTGGAAACCTAGTTCAAGCCAAAATCTAGGCCCCTCTTTTCATTTGAATTCACCATAACCTAGACTACCTATTACAGGAAAATCCCCTTGCAGACAGGTGGATTCCCTCTTGGACCCTAAATCTCTAAGATCAAGACATAAAGGTGCTAACTTTGGTAATTGACATCCCTTTAAACCTAGCTAAGCTAATCTATAGAGAAGAGGAAGAAGATGTACCTTTTTTACGATGTTTGTCCTTGCCCAGTCCAAGTTGAGCTCTGATCCTCAAGCTCTTAAAAAATTCCTGCAATCCAATCAAAGACAAAGCATGCTTCCTATTCTACTACGATTAGTTTGAAACCAGATCTATCCATTAAAGAGAAGTTCATGTAGGTATACACAATCGTGAAGGAAACAGGCCAAGCACATGTATTAATGAGAACTCAATAGAGATACTTACAGACCTTTTGTGAAGCTGCAACAACCTCTTCCATCTCTCCTTTTCCAACCCCTTGTTCAAATGATCCATAAACAAAATGACTATGCTTCACTGATTATCTCCCTAATGACATCATAAGTTTGATGCCTTCAATGTCTCCTCTTTTCACCATGAGTAGGCCTCTTTATATAGGCTTGGAGAGGCCTAACCACCTTAGATATTCTTGGTATAGGTTGAGGATATTTCTCCATCAGTTGTGGATCCTCCCTAAGATCCAACCTTGGCCTTAGATTCTAATCAAACTAAATTCAGAGATAAGGGGGATCTTCCCCTAATTTTCTCAACAACATAACAGTCCCCCAGAATGGTGCACAAAGCGCTACAACACTCCCCCAAAGGAGGGTAAGGAGCTCTAGCACTCCCTGCTAGTGGGTAGGGGAGTGCTACCCTTCAAAATTCATTTTTAAATGGTCTTTCTCAAGGCAAAGACTTTGTACTCTTTTTCAAATGATTTCTCCTTCTTTAACCAGTCTTTGAGGGTGTCTTCAAGTGTTCCTTGTGATGTTGTTTGAGACATGACATAGGCAAGATGACAGTATGATTTTTGTGACACCTACGACACTTGCGGCCAAAATGTGACACTTGTAATGATGACAATAGGTCATCATTGAAGTGATTAATTTTGATGTGTAACATATTGCCCCCCAAAGTGTGAAGTTAGAAGACAAAAACTGATGACTGAAGTACTTTGTAGACTTTTTCGAGCAAGGGTATGGACTCAGAGAACCTGGAAGAAGTTGCAGACAACCATCAAACAAATATTATGATATGTTTCAAACCTAAGGCATGCATACCTATGCTTGGGTGATAAATACTTGCAAGGTATGGCCGCCATAAGGTACACCGTGGATCCATAATTGTATTAACAAAAAGGTATAGCCACCAAATATACAATGTGGATTTATACTCCCATGACATGAACTAATCGTAGCCACAAAAAATACACAGTGGATCTACGAGACAACAAGACATAGCCACAGACCAATACAAAGTGGATCTATGTGACAATATATGTGTCAATATTCAAGAGAAACTTCATCACAACTTGGGCAAAGTACATATTAGCGTGATTACTCAACCCAGGGTCTTCTTACAGATACTGATGTAGTACGAATCTAACCATGTGAATATATGTCTTGATGTCGAACATGGCATAAACCACTTGATTACCGGTCAATGAGGTAAATTGTTAACAAGTGCGAGGGAAATCACCATTGATGTCAATGATTCCCAAGGTACCTTAGTACATTCCAGCAAATGTGAATAGATGAGATGAATTCTAACATCCATGGAATCATCTGATCAGAGGTCAACGATGTAAACCGACTCTCGAAAGAGAGGAGGCCTGCCATTGAGGCATGTAGGTCCCAAGGTACTAATTGGTTTCCAAGTCTGATTCCTGGATAATGTGCTGAAGTTGACAGGAAAAAACTCGTCGAAGGAGGGCCTTGATGTATCCCCCATCAACGACACGAAACTGACACAGAGATGTAAGTTGGTGGATCAAATGAACATGAACTGACACAGGTGTTGAAACAAGATATTTGTGATGGTTGAATCTCGAGGCAGATACTTCCCTTGAACACTGAGGCACAATAACATAAACATGACATGGACCAAAACATGATAATGCAGTGGATACTGTGACTTTCGTCGGGTGAACCAAAGGAGTAAAGAAACTCAGGGGATTGGTTCAATGCAGAGGTTTAGCGGATGAAAATGTATGCAAAGACAAAGTGTCGTGTTCAAGGGCGACCGTAAGAGTGACTAGTGATGTTTTCAAAAACTGCTTGGCTTGTTTCCTTCAATTTTTTCCCCATATAGGTAGATGAGTACCTCTTTTTATTTTAACGAGCTTGAGGAGGATAACACATGCTCGATATAACTCACCTTCAGTAAGTCCCTCTTCCTTTGTTTAACAAACTATAGGAAGTAAGGGTTCGGTCCCGTATGGGCCCTTCAATGTATATTTTTTAATGAGTCCAGAGAAGGTAAACTCAGTGATTTTTCATGTTTAGAGAGTCTGAAAAGAACTTAAAGGTGACTCCATTGTTGTCTTTTTTCGTAATGTTAGTCTCACGAGTTCGATAAAGAGATAAATTATCACTCGAAAGACACCCTTTCAAACCTTTTAATGAGTGGGAAAGGAAGCAAGATCATTCGACAATCTTTTCATGTTTAGAGAGTCTAAAAAGAGCTTAAAGATGACTCCAGGGGGTTCCTTTTTCGTGTATCCATGCTAGTCTGAAAAAGAGATAAAAGTTTACTCAGTGCATTCTCGTGTTTTTTCCGAGCGTGAGAAAGAACGAAGACCATGCTCGTTAATGCGACAAGATAAAAATGGAACAAAATTTCTCCGAAACCTACCAATAATGATAACACTGCACACCAGGGTATTAATAATACCTCCAAAAATGATTTTCAAAAACTTAAAATAACTACGGTTTTAGCAAAAATGAAATTTTATAATAGTAATATAGGGTAAAAATGTCTTTTACCAATTCATTTGTGCCAAGACTTTTAGTAGTGGAGAAATTAACTTTGGAGGGCGATTCTTGGACTCATCAGTGCCAGAGCTATGATCATCCATTTTCTTCTTCGTCTGGATCAAGTTGGTCCTCTACTTCTTCCAAACATTTTGTATGGTTTACAATTCATTTTTAGGTAATTTTTTTTCTTTAAAAATGATGCCCTGGGAGTCTCTAAGCACCGAAGAGGCTCAACAATCCCATAAAAGGCTAGAGGGAGTGATGCTTGATTTTTTTAGTGCTCTTATAAGATTTTTGGGAGGGCGCTAGTGCTCAGTTCAAAGGGTTAAGGGGGTGCTACCAAAAATGCACGAAAAATTTCCAAAAAGGGCTCAACATACTCCAAAAAGATAGGGGAGTGCTTCTTGAAATTTTAGTGCTCTGGTAAGCCCATTGGGAAAGTTCTCGCACTCTGATCAAAGGCTCAAAGGGGCGCTACCAAAAATACAAAAAAATTGCCAAAAAGGGCTCGACGCTCCTCCAAAAATCTAGGGTAGTGTTGTTTGAAATTTGAGCGCTCTGGTAAGCCCATTGGGAAAGCGTTGGCGCTCTTATCAAAGACTCAAGGGAGCGCTGGCATAACAAACAAAAGAAAAGCAATTTTAAAGTTTGAATTATCCAAAAAATGTTAATGTGGCATGACTAATGGTCTTTTGTTGATGAGGGTTGCAGGTTATATTTGGAAAAAGACATGATCAAGTGGAGGGAGCGTGAGCATGGGCTCAATGATGTGGCTGCTTTACAAATCCCCCGATCAAGGGCCACATTGAGGAATTGCGGTCTCCTCAAGTTCTTTAAGATGCATAAGATGAAGAAGGCAATTATCCTCCTTGAATAGATGATCGGGTTATGGAACACTGCGGAACATGGATTCCAAATTGGGACACAACTACTTACCATTGAGTTAGAGGATGTTTATTTCCTGACCGACCTCTCAAAGAGAGGGGATCCTATTATCTTATCTAGACAGAGGTCACTTCCAGTGCCTATAGAAGAATATTTGGTGAGTCATTGTATTCTGGGATCGATATTGGTGGGAGGTAGGATTGCCATAAAATATGTTAGGGACCTATCCCTTCGATCTATTTTATTCACCATTACAAGTTTAGTAGGTAGTACCAGCTCACACTTGGTTTCGAGATCACAGGTGGCTTATGTTTTACAGTGTATGGAGCCAACTGTATTTAACTAGAGCGCATGATTGCTTTAAAACGTGAAGGAGCAGATTTCAAGATGTAGGATGGGGCAACAAAGGCAGTTTGGATATGGTTTGTTTATGGTTTTGTTCTTCTTAGAGAATATTCCTCAGATGCAACCATATATTTCACTAGAAGTATGACCAGTGGGTGAACCACATATGGAGTGTTGGACAAGTCTATATCCAAGGCTGGGGATGGAGTCAGAGTTCAGATTTACAGGTGACTTCTTTGCTTGGATAAGATGCCAACTGATCGTCATAGAGGACTTCCCATATGCCGGAGTGGATTTTCGGGGTAGCATGGACCTGGTTCTTCTAGATGGAATGGACTGGGACACATCAGGTGAGAAACCAAAACAATCTTGTCAAGTGTTTTTTTTTTTTTTAAAGTTTATATTATGTTTTTTTGGGTACCTAGAAGAGTTTTTAACAGACGTATCATTTCATCATGCAGACAGGGGAGCAACATGTCCGGTAGAGATAGTGACACTGGGGCATCATGGAGATGATCAGATAGTAGTAGATCATGAGGTAGAGGTAGGGGGTATCCGAGAGGTTGAGAGAAACCTCCGTGGTCTAACGATGGGTGTCCCTCCTCTTCAGAGGTGGGATGTACCCTTGCATCTGTAGAGACATACAGTGGGAGTCCCTGAGAGCCTAAAATCCCTACTGAGACAAGTAGCCCACGCAGTAGTGTGCTACTTAGAGCACAGTGCGATTGAGGAGGATTATAATCTTCCTGATAATTTGTATAGTCTGTATGACGATGTTATGGGCATGGGGACCCAAAATTTTTCCCTTCTATGTACTTTTTTGATGTAATGGAATATTTTCTATCACGTTGTATATATATACATATCTGAGTTTTGTAGCTCCAAATGATGTTTGCAAATAATAATGTCTTTTATGTGATGTGCTTACTTTACATATGATGTATTTTATATCATTTTTTTTCTTTATGAAACATCATCTATGTGCGAGATAACGATCCATGATATCATTGGCTAATGAATCCGAAGTTGTATTGAGTCCTCTTGGTACGTGTCTGTATTCGACAAAATAAAACATTCTTTCAAGATGATGAACTCGTAGGTGGAGACGCAATAGGATAGGATTGCGAATGGTGTAGATTCGATTAAGTTGACAGACCCCGAGTTGAGAGTCTAGGTTAATAATCATGCAAGATATACCTAGGGAGGAGGCTTCGGTTAAAAGTCTGATGACATCATGATATTCTGCCATGTTGTTAGTTGCCGATCCTAAGAAAATACCTCCTGAACTCACCAAATCATTAGATTGGTAAATGACCCAAGCCGCAGAAGCAATATTCTGGTGTGTCGACTAGCACCATCTGCAAACTCGACAAAGATAGGAAAGGAAGATGTCATCTGTGCACACAATCACAAGACAAAGTATAAGCAACTAAGACAAAACTCGTGCACACAAGAGAAAAAGACACACCAAAACTAAAATACAATAGTGTACAAATCATGCATGCTAGATGTTCTATAAATAATACTTCTTAAGGTAAATCCTGTTTCGGGGTTCACCTAGGGAGATTCCGTCATAGTCAACTAGCTCGTAGGCGCCTCTATGTAAAACATTTTTCACGATGTAAGGACCATGCCACAGAGATTCTAACTTGCCTGTCCCTAACTTATCATGAGCCTAATCATAAACAAGGACTAGGTCTCATTCTACAAAAGTACGAGGGTGGACGAATTTGTCATATTGAATCTTCATTCGCTTTTGATACGTCTTGTTAGCAAGAGCAGCATCGCAACGTGTTTCATCCAACCTAGTCAGATATAGGAAATGTTCCTCTTCATCAGAAGTAAGGGGAAAGAGTTCTACTTTGAGTTTCAATGAGGGAATTTCACACTCGATTGGTAATATGACTTGTATGCCATGTACTAACTGAAAAGGAGTGAATCCAGTAGTAGTTTTCACTGAGGTACGGTAAGCCCAGAGAGAGGAGAAAATTTGTAGATGCAAAGATGCCTTGTTTTCCCATACCATACATTGAATCATGGTTTTAAGGACCTTGTTGATAGCTTCAACTATTCCATTTTCTTTAGGATAGTACGGGGATGAATTCTCATGGTGAAAACTCAACTTGGCATGCAACTCACTCATCATTTGGTTTTGAAAGTGTAAACCATGATCAATGACAATAGCTTATGGAACACCAAAGCGAGTGATGATGTGGTTGAAGAAGAAGAGAGCTACAGTACGACCATAATTTAGAAAGGTAGGCATAGCCTCAACCCATTTTGTGAAGTAATCAATGACAACGATGATATAACTGTGCCCCTCGGCTGAGGTAGGCTTAAACTTTATGAAGTCAATGCCCCATTTGGAAAAGGGGCCGATGGAGACAACAGGATGTAGCAGAGCGGGGTGGGTGCATGCCTTTTTATAAAAAACTTGGTAGGGTGGGCACTTTTTGACAGCCTCGATACAATATTTGAATATGGAGGGCCAAAAGTAACCGACACATAAAATTTTCTGAGTTGTAGCCATCCCAGAAAGGTGATCACCACAGGCTCCAAGGTGACAATCATTAAGAACACGTTTAGCCTCTTCATTAATCAAACAACATCGTAGGATAGTGATGATACCACGGTGATATATAGTGTCACTGATGATAACATAATGCTGAGAATGGTGATGAATACGATGACATTCTTCATGGGAGATATTGGGCTGAAAACACTGGGTTTGAAGATATAGGAGGATATCTCCATACCAAGGATTGGACGTGTTGATGAGGAACAAAGTTTCATCGGGGAGAGAATCTCGGGGCTCAATATCTTCATTGGCATGGGGAAGGTCGCAAATAATTTCTGCAAACACCAAGGATTTTTTGGCTTTGGACTTAGAAAATTCAAGATCGAATTCCTGAAGGATGACAATCCATTTGGAATATTTTCCCCCAAGAACTTGACATGTCAAAATATGATACATGGGGTTTGAGTCCGCGATAACTGTAGTGGTGTGTAGCAAGATGTAATGGAGAAATATCTGGACAACGATGATGGTTGCTAGAGTGAACTTTTCAACATGCGAATATTAGAGCTTGGGAATGGATAGACTTTTGCTCAAATAATATATCACATGTTCTTCACCGTTAGGGTCCTCTTGAACTAACACCATAACAATAGTGGAAGTAGAGGCTGCTAAGTAAAGGAATATTCCTTCGTATAATTCAGAGGATACAATAGAGGCACGTTGGTCAATGCATGCTTAAGATCATCAAAAGATTGTTGAGCAGTGTCATCCCAAATGAAAGGAGTGACTTTCAACAACAATCACATAAATCCTTTGGTAATCTCAACGTAGTTACAAATGAAATGACGAAGAAATTTTTCTCTCCCTACAAACTTTGGAGTTGTGTCAGATTTTTAGGTGGAGGTAAAGCAAGAATAGCTTTGATTTTTAAAGGATCCACCCGAATCCCATCTTTGGAGACAACGAAACCGAGGAGTTGACCTGATTCGACGACAAAGATACACTTGTGTGGGTTCAAACGAATACAGTAGAACCCACATCGAAGAAAAATAGCCCGTAGATGACCAAAATGGTTGGATTGAATGGATGAATGGGCTGGTAAATCATCAAGGTAAGGTTCTGCAATATGTTTGATATCGTGGAAGGCATATGACATGGCCTACTAGAATGTAGCACCAACATTTTTGAGGCCAAAAGATAGTTTTCGATAGGCAAAAGTTCCCCACGGGCAGATGAAGGTTGTCTTATGCTGATCAGTAGGTAAAATGTCTATCTGGTTGTACCTTGAGAAACCATCCATGAAAGAGAAAATCACGCTACCAGCACAATTATCAATAATCTAGTCGATGAAGGGCGTAGGGTAATTGCCTTTTAGACAAGCCTTACTGAGATCCCTATAATAAACGTAGACACAAATGGTCCCTTTCTTCTTAGTGACCAGAACAATATTCGAAACCCATTCCGTCAAGGGGACAGGATAAATGAAGCCAGATTTCAATAATTTCTCAACTTCTGCCTTAATAGCCACAATATTCTTAGGATGGACCGGGCGGAGTTTCTGTCGAACAAGTTTAACACCTGGGTAAGTTTTAATTTCATGCACAATGATCGAAGGATCGATCCTTGGCATTTCTTCGTAGCTCCAAGCGAAGACATCACATAATTCTTTAAATAAAGCGGTGTATGAAAACACCTCCTTGGGCAAACAATTAGCACCGAGATTAATATTTTCCATGACACCTTCCTTGATCAAAATATCAATAATGACCATAGAAGAAATATTGCCTAAATTCCCTTTATAAATAGTATCTTGTGTAAGTATAGGAGATTGTGGAAAGTCGACAATATTAGGGGGAAGATAGAGTGTATATCTTCCTGGATTTCTTCGAGAGGTGGAAGAAAAGAAGATCGATGATGGTTATCATCCCAAGGTACTTCGTCAATGATAATCATTATGTAGTCAAAAGCAGAAGACAAGGAATTCAACCACGATGGCATCGAGTAGGTGTCGGGTGCCAATAGATGTTGGTCATCCAAGGAGGGAGAGGCAGATTTAATAGCAATGTATGAAGCCTCGGCTAGAATAAGTGGTATGGTGTCACCTAGTTCACCGAACTCTAGATGACTAGGTACAATCTAGGGATCAGATGATTCCAAAGATTGATAAGTCGTAGTCGAAATCATATTGACTATGGAAATATGATGCGTGGTAGGAGGGAGTGGTGCAAGGAAGGTACCCATAAGGGTGGAATCTTTTAACAATCCTACACCAACACTTTCATACATGATCTTGTGATCTCCCAAGAAAGGAATATTATTGGTAGTGGGAGCATGAGCAATTGGTGTACATAAATCTAACTGATCGATAGTGAATATTTTTCCTTGATGAGGAAATTGTACACATTGAAACACCGATGAAGCAACAATAGTCATAGCATAAAACCAATTTCTTCTTAGTAACAAATTGTAATCAAGGGGAGCATCGACCACCTCAATGCCAATAGAGACGGTTTTGCCATCCAATTGAATGGATAGGGACTGCAAGAGTCCACGAGGATGAAAAACTCACCCATCGAATGCACGTAACATCGTTGGGGATTTGTTAAGTGCAAGTGATTTTAAGCCTTTCCAACAAGCTAAATACATGACACAAGTAGAGGCTCCATCATCCAAGATAGTGTGGTGAATTTGTTGATTGTGAACAACAACATCAATTTGAAAAGCAAGTTGGTGGGAGAGTCGAGAATTAAAATTGTCTAGGTTAAACGTGATATTTTTGGATGACTCAGGATCAAAAGTGCCAATAGAATCCAAGAGCATTCTACATTGACTTAGGCAGTGCTGTAGAACTTCCAACGTAGACATAACACACGGTGTTTGAGCTAAATCTTCAACAATGTTGTAGTTTTGTGTGGCACGTGAACTAGGATTAAAAGTAGATTTACGAATAATGCTCTTGGGAGTGCATAATATAGAGTCGAACGTAGATTTCTCTATCTGAAGTGATATAGATGGAGGACTAACATATGGAGGACTAACGGAGGATAGTGATGGATCCGGTAAAGTACCATTAATGACCTTTTCTTTGTCAGTTTTAGCTGGCATGTCGTATGTCATAGAGTGAGTGGTTAAATCAATCCCATTGAACATATAAATATGGGCACTTGTTGAGGATTCATCATGAGGAGGGTGGCTAGAAATGCCCCTTGGAGAGGGGGTTTGAGAAACCATGGATTGCTGCTGAGGAAAAGGCTGTGTTAACACAGCCGGTTGGGAATTCCCTTTGAAATTTTTTTCCACTTCATCGCGATGTGGATAGTCTCAGGTGTAATGATCGTCACCACAAATAATACATGGGAATTTCGATTTCCACTGTGGTTGCTTTTCGATAGCAGGTGATCGAGTTTGAGTTTTGGGTTGTTCATTGTTATTATTCCTTTTGGGTTTATTTTTTGTCTTCTTCTTACCTCTGAATTATTGTGAAGGGGTAGACTGAACTGCATTCACCTCAGAGACTTGATTTTGGGGGGAGGTAGAGGAGAGTGAGGTCGAATTGGGAGTGGGTGCCAAAGCAAATCGATTTGCAGTTCTAGTCGACTGGGAAACATATTGGGTTTTGAATGAGCCGATAACTCCATCTGCATGTGACATGGATGAGGGTTTAGATGGATTAGTAGTGGCACGAGTAGCATTTGGGATCAACACATACAAAGTACCAGATTACGAATAAACCAAATCTAAGTACTAAACCCTGACAATGGCTTCTTCCTCCCTGACTACACCGCCCATGGCGACATCATGAGAAATCAGGGGTAAAAGTGATTTGGTAAACCATTCTACAAATAACTGGTCATAAATGATTGCTTTGATCAACCTTCATCATCGTCTCCATTCATGAATATGATCAGAGATATGTATGGAGTTAGTCTGACGAAGGGAGGTCAATAGTTCGGTACCCGTCTCATATCGAATGGGTAGTTGAAAGTGCATGAGAAAGGGCATGGCAATGGAGTTGAAATCTTGGAAAGAACCACTTGGAAGTTCAATATACCACTTGGCTACAGAGCCTGTAAGTGTTCACTGGAAAAGATGTAAGTGTATAGAATCATCCATTAAGGAGTTTGATGAACACCATAAATGGAAAGTCGTCACATGGTTGTTCAGGTCTTCTCCAGGTTTACCATCAAATTTTGGAATATCTGAAGGTAATTTAGCAGGAATCACTGGCCAAGAGGGATAATGTAATATAGGATCATTGGTCAATCGAGACAAGTCTGGGAGATCTAGAGTTGCAAGAAACAATAGTTGTTGGTTAACCTGAGGGTGATACTGGTGTGGCATAAGGACACCAGTAGGTCCGTAGACTAGGTTAGGTGGATAATTATGTCCAGTAGGTCCTTCTATATACGGTTGTTGTTGACCAGGATAAATAGGATTCAATGATGGTTGAGAAACATGTGCAAATGGAGGATAACCTGATGGGTTTTGAGGATTATAAGTTGGATGATTTGTTTTCCCATAAGGGGGGTAAACATTTTGTCCATGAGGAGGATACACATTAGTTCCATGAGAAAAATAAGGTTGTTGTTGTCCTTGAGAATGTTGTCCCCCAGAGAATTATGGATTCCCTGGGAAAGGAATGTTCTAAGGATTTGGTGTTGCAGACTCATTCTATCCATATAATGGATGATGGACTCCAGTCTGAGGTTTCCCCCAAATCTGAGGTTGTGTCCCAATTTGAGGTTGACCCCCAAATTGAGGTTTAACCCCAACATGAGGTTGAGTGCCTAGAGGGATCTGGAAACTAGAACTGAATGACTGACCGATGCTTCCAACTGGATTAGAGCCACCAAGACCATCTCCTCCAAATAAAAGTGTAGGTATAGAAATAGTAGCAACATTATATCTAGGAGGAACAAAATGTACATGAACTCTGGGTGTAACCTGGGCAGTGTTGGCAACGGAAGAATTCAGAGCTCTGAACCCAGGGGGAAGTGACAGATTAGGTCTAGATGAATGTGGTGTACCAATGAGATCTTGGTTAACCACCACGTTCCTGGTGGGAATAGTTGTAGCATGAGGGACCATAGTAGAATGGGCCATCTGGAGAGAAAAATTCGAACTAGGACTAACTGATTATGTGTCTGGACCAACGAACTATGTGTCTGGACAAACTGACTGTGTGTCTGGACCAACGGTTGTACAAAACAAAATGATCTAAATTTATCATGTGGGTAACATACGTATGGGGAAATTGTGATATGACAGGTATATCAACACCTTCCCTTGAGCCATAAAGGTCCCGCACCATTCGAGGCGAGCTTCTAAATATGTTGGTAGTCCAAAGAGGATCCTCGATTCCAGGACCTGAATGGGGTCCGGTCGACATACCGAAAGTGTAAACAACAATATATCCTAATAAATTCATCCAAAGAATATGTCTCTCGTACCTAAGAGGTATGCAGAAAGCCTCTAGAGAATCAGAAATACGTCAAAAATTTTCTAAAGAGTTAGTTCTTTCCACTTATGGAGTTACAGTGTCCTGTACCTCGTTCTATTGAGGTGAGCCCTCCGGTGAATTAGGAGTCAAAGGTTGGTAACCCTCCAGATATTCCGGGGGTAGTCCTTGCATTCTAAGTGAATGTCGTGTAGGGTCAATGTTGGCCAAACCAAAAATTTTACAGAAAAAATCTATGGCCAACTAAAGAAAAGAAACAACATACACTAATCAAATCTAGGAATCAAACCAAACAAACAAAACCTTCTTTTGATGGTCGTACTAGTTGGTGATGAAATACAACATTGTGTGACCAAGTCAAGAAGGGGCCAGGATATGAGCGGGGTGGAACAGTTACGATGACGACCTGCTTAACGGACTTATGCCTTGGTGCAAGTTTCTACGCAGTAATTGTGGATTTACCCTCCAAGAAGCCCGAGTGAGTTTGACCACCATCTATTCCAGGTACAACGAAGACTTCCCTTCACTGTCACCTTGTGTAAAGACACTAAATATTATGGATACTAAGGACACCAACTCGCAGTCATCCCCTGGGCGAGTACAGTCGACAGTCCAGTATGAACGTATGGGCAGGATAACAAGTCCAAAATCCTTCGAGAGAACTGAGGACAAGTGGACCAGTAGAACTCCAGAGGACCCCGAACAGATTCAGAATTCACGAAGCACTGAGACCAAATGAAGACAGTTGAACCTTAATAAGAACCCCTAATATACGATCTGACTACTACGAATGATTGAACCATGGAGGGATAATTTCTGTAACTCTCCTGAATGTGAGCTCGTGCTTAACCCCTGTGTGACAGGGGGATCCAAGAAAGATTATACGAAAATTGGATTTGCTCTCCCTATCGCAAGATGCTAATGTTTGTTTTGAATGATTTAGAGAGTTGTACTCACAGCCTAATCCAAAGCACTAATCCTAGTCTAACGTTAGTGGAGGATTTTAAAAACAAAAGTTCTAGATCAATTTTAATTAGCATTGATTTTGCAGCTGTTCTTTACTCAGGGGTGTATAAGAGTGAAACTGATGATATTATGATTCAATTCCCAAAAAATGCATAAGAAATGATAAAAAGTCTTTTAAATCAATGAATGTCTATTTAAGGGAAGGAGAAAATTTGTTTTTTCACTGTCAAACACTAAGATGCAGTAACCTCATGTAATTGTTTCTCAATCAAGAATCCTATATAATGCTAAAATATTTAGAAATTCGTTCTAATATCTAAAAACCAATCATGAAAAAATATCCTTTTGTTTAAATGTGAATGATAATCAACTTGGTGTAAAGCTTCCTATGTTAATCAGACTTCAAGATCTATGAAATTTAAGCAATCAGAAGCAAACTTCACATAAACAAAACACACTCTCGTTGTGATCAAACAAGAAACAAAAAGAAAAACCAAATTTGAAAAAAGAAAACCAAAAAACTCAAACAGGAGAAAATGCCTGAAAAACTGACCTCAAAGATCAAATGGAAAGGTGCATAGATCTCTGAATTTCCTTACAACAACTTTCATTCAATCAGATAAATGAAAAAATAGTAAACTGACTCCAAATATTCAAAGAAGAAGAGTGATTCAAAGTAAGGAAGAAAGATGTCAAAAATCCAAACAAAACCTCATCAATTCTTAGAAATCAAAAGGTTGGAGGCTAAAACAAAGACACATTGAGATGATGATAACCCTGAGCAGATGAATCAACAAAAAACTACACTCAAAGATTAATTCCCAAAAGGATTTTTAGCAGAAAAAGACTAACGCTTTGGTGTTAATGGCACTAGGGCATTGAAGAACTCTGTGGGAGCCTGCAAGGGAGTGCTAGTGCTCTGGTTGAAGAGTTAGGGGAGTGCTAGCCTCTGAGAAGAACAAAAACTTGCCCAGAACTAAAAAAAAACTCAAGAAAATCCAGAAATTTAGTGTGTTTGGGATGAATCCAAGGGCCAAAAACACATCTAAGAATCATAAACACAACATGAATAAGATCTAAAGGTGAGAAGAGGCTAAAAAAAGACCAAATAAGGAAACCAAAACTAAAAGATTCATTCCCCAGTTGAGTCGTCAATTTATATTACAGGAAAATCCCCCTGTGGAGAGATGGATTCCCTCTTGGACCCTAAATCTCTAAGATCAAGACAGAAAGGTGCTAAATTTGGTCACTGACATCCCTTTAAACCTAGCTAAGCTAATATATAGAGAAGAGGAAGAAGATGTACCTTTTTTATGATGTTTGTCCTCGCCCAGTCCAAGTTGAGATCTGATCCTAAAGCTCTTCAAAAAGTCCTACAATCCAATCAAAGACAAAGCATGTGTTACACATTATTTTCGTCATCCCTATGACCGCTAATGATGTAAAGCTATTTGTTGCCTTTAGAGGGGTCAATGGCCTAAGTTCTTGAAGAAAGAAGGGAGAAGAACTTTTCCTGAGAAAAGAAGTTTCATTTTCCTTTATGAAAACCCTATTAAAGATGATTTTCACATGTTGCACTATGTCTAGGGTGCGAGAATGCCTGATTCTCGTAGGCTGCACCATAGCTGGGTTGTGAGAGGTTCACAGGTTTCTTTATAAGTAGGGTGCGAGAATGCTCATACGTGGGAAAAATGAGCATCTTCTCAATGCTTCTAGAAGGAGAAACTTCCATGGTGAGGTGGCATATGAATGGTTTGGATCTTACTTGCTTTCATGATTTAGTGGGATCATCCTAACCTCCTCACCTTATCCTCTTCAACTTATAAAAGGAGAGGAGCTCTCATGGAGAAAGTTATCTTTTAGCTTTGGATCTTTTTGGATTAGCTTGGATTGGATTGAGCTTTGGAGATTGTTAGCTTGGCTAGATGAGCCACTTTGTCAAGACAGATTGTGAATATTATCAGATCAATGCTCTCACAATTATTGGAGTGGAAGTGTGTGGGGAACGAAGGACAGTTGGAAGGGACCTTACGACATCAAGGCCACAGTTGTAATCTCTCTTTCACATTTAATATGATACAATAATATAATTCTTTCCTATAAAGCTTGTTGTGTTTTATTGTATGATTCCTTGATCACATACATAGGTTTATATTGAGTTTATGCTATTGCTACCACTTTGGTTGGTTGCATTATTTTGTAGGATCATCATTGTATGAGTGTTGGATTGGATCTAGTATAGCGGTGGCGAGAGGAAGCAACGTTTAGACGATATGCCACCTATCCCTCTTTAGTTAGTAAATTCAATATCTAAAACTTAAGGAAAGCGTCATGTTCTGGTGTGTTTTTTTCTAGATCTAGGTGGATCTAGGGAGATCAGTTAGTGTCCGCACCTACCGATTTATCCAATAACAAAATTGGTGATTCCACTGGGGAACAAATTGTTTCCTAGTTAGTCTAGTTTCCCTTACTTTGAATGCTTGTTTTCTGGTCTCTGAGTCTGTGGGAGATCCATCCAGAATCTCTGTACCTAAAAGTTCACTTAGACTCTTTGTCCTTTTTCCAAATTCCTTTTGATTACAGACATTCCCACACTTCACCTGTATACAGCCTACAAAACCCCTTGATTTTTGCACTCTATTGTTCAGTCCAGTGCGACCTTCTCGCACCCTACCTGTGTATAGACTGCAAAAATGCCTAAGTTTCACATTGCACCTCACTACTAGGCTACGAACTTGTTTGTAAATTTTTTTGGATTGGGTCTTGTTATATTTTGATGCCCAATTTTTCTTTGATCAGCTAGATTGAACTTTTGGAGCCTTTATTGATCTGTTTACAGTCTGCTTGACATTATTTGAGTTTCTTTTAGCCATCTTTGCTTTGTTTGGTTTTGAAGGATTAGTCTCTTGCTTTGAGTGTCTTTCAATTCCAAAGCCTATGTTTTCTTTAGAATTGTTTAGGGAAAGATCAGATTTCTTCTGAATAGTTCGCTTTAAAAGAAAACTTTTAGTTTGGGTTTCTTTGTTTTAAGAAATTTCATTATTGCTTTTAGTGAAATTTTTGAAACATAAATATTTAATTTCTTTCTTTATATTGGATTGGGGGCATCCTTGCATTTGAAGTAGTGGAATTGCATGATTCTTGGCATTTTTTGATTCATGGGGGGGCCATGAATCGTGCATTGGTGTACAATCTTTTTTGCTCATTTCTTGAGAATATTGAAATTGATGAGTTTTAAGATTTTGGGACATTGTGCATTTGGGAATGATAAATGTTTTCTCCTTCTTGTAGCATAGCTTTCATCGAAATGAAAAGATTGCATCTTCATCTCTTTGCATAAATTTCGAGTCGGTCAAAACACCATATTGTTCACGCCATTTTCCTATTGAATAAAAACAACCATAAAATAAAGCGCTTATAAAAAACGGATTAGATATTTTTTATACTTTCTGGTAGAAAACCTACATTAGATTAGTTGTAGGGCTTTGGAATAGGTGTGAAATATAACTTTCCAAAGTTACAAACAAACATAGAATCTTGAGTTAGGGAGAGGTTAAATCCACTTATTACATTTTGTCCTGGCAAGCCCTTCTAACACAAGGGTCAATCACGAGGTCACATATAGACTGACAAAGTTACTCACCCTGCTTTGTTGGTCTTGGTGTAGAGGTTGCACGTATTATGGGGGTCTCTTGAGAGGTATACCCACAATGATGAATGGAAGCCTTTCAAGTTGATTTTGGGCTAGATACCTTGTCCTTGTGTGTGGATCGGACTTTCGACTGTTTCCCCAGGCATTATTGTTGTTTGTGGTAAATTTAGTAGCCTATCTTCTTAGCATCTTACACAAGGTGATTGTGGAGGGGTAAGTATTCACAGTACCTGGAATCGACATTGGACAGACTCACTCATGCTCCTTGGAGGGTATACCCATGATTATGTGTGGGAGCTTGCACCAGGGTGTAAGTTCGTTAAGCAGGTTGTYAATGTAACTTTTCCACCTGCTCTATCTCAGCCCCTTCTTACTTTGTTCCTGCGAGTTGAAATTCATCACCAACTAGTGAGTTCATTGCGAGAAGGTTTTGTTTGCTTGCTTGCTTACTAGATTTTTAGCATGTGTTGTTTGTTTTTCCTAGTAGACTCTAGGTTGGATCTTTGTTTTAATGGCGTCAGTTCCCGAAATTACCAATGAAGGAACCCCTGCTCCAGGGGAACCTTTTGTTTTTCCTTCTTATGGAAACATTGGAACTCCTCACATTGCTACTTTGAGCCTTTTGGGTCTCACAATTGGATTACCAGTATGGTTTTTTTCCACTCAGGTAATCCCAAATGCATTTAGTGCTTCAGTCACAAGCACTTCCCTCCAAGAGCATCACCCTCATCTTGATCCTTCACCTTCGTCACCAGTAAGGTCTTCTTCACCTTCTTTGCTTGCAAGGTCGCCTCCGTTTCATCTTCTTCGTCGAGTGAAAGTTCTAAAGCTAGTAACCCAGTGAATAAGAAGAAGAAGAAAAGGAAGATTAAGAAGAAGAAAGATAAACAAGGGTGAAAACCTCCAACCACTGTCAAACATGTTGGAAAACAACCAGTTACTGTTAATCGTGTTGGGAGTGTTGATGATGTCAAGATCACCCAAACAAATCGTAATCCCAAGTACCCTTGCAGGCTTTGTAAGGGTAGCCATCTTCTTAAGGATTTCCTTGGTCTATACAAGGTTATAGAAGTATGGTCTACACACCCTGACCAACCCATGTCGTCAGCCTCTGAACAACATGCTGATGACCTCCCGTCAACTAGTCACGATACCATTGGGAAGAAGAAAAGTAGAGTCAAGTTCCTGTGTATGTTATGCAAAGGGAGTCATCTAACTCACCTTTTCCCTCATATGGACAAAGCCTCGAAATTACTAGAAGACATGACTGTTTCATAGCCTCAAATTCCAGCTGCTTATCATAAGTTTTCTCTCAACCCCCCTGTAGTTGATGGAATGATCACTCCGGACCCGTTGCCGATCAATCCGATTGATCATGTCGTCAATCTGGTCACTTCCTTAATTGAACCAGTTGAAAAAGTGGTTGATCCGATACCATCCTCGGTCAATCCCGCTCTCCCTCAGAGAGTGAAACTAAAGAAGTCGATCCGATCCCATCCTCGGTCGATCCCACTCTCCCATTAGAGAGTGTCACCTAAGTGGTTGATCCGTTTCCACCTGTTGACCCCATTCTCCCCTTGGAGAATGCAACCCATGTGGTCAATATGATCTCATCATCGATCGATCCTACTCTCCTGCTAGAGAGTAAACCCGATACTTCCCATGTTTTTCTCGTTGATATAGACTCTGCCATGTCGGGGGGTATTCCTCCTTCTTCTGTGAAACCCCCTCCAAGTAATGAGGCCATCCTTTTTAATTGGGGTGTGCTAACCGGACCTCATTTTCCCTCTCACATTCCTTTCCATATTATAGTGCAAGTTTGTGGTCGGGGTGTTCCTCAGACATTGATAGATGAAGGTGCATCCGTTATCATTTTGTCCTCTTTTGCTTGGAAAGATTTGGGTTGTCCTCAGCTTGCCCCAATTACGTAGAATTTGTTAGCTTTTAACAGAAGAACCAGTCAACCTTTAGGGACCCTTCCTCAGTTTCCTGTAACTTTGGGAGGGAAAATTTTCTTTATTGATGTCATAGTTGTCCAAGACCCCTTGGATTTTTCTTTACTCCTTGGGTGAGATTATGTCTATGCCATGAAAGATATTATGTCTACTCTTTTTCGTGTGATATCTTTCCCTCACGATGGACAAGTTGTGACTGTTGATCAACTTTCATTCATTGACCCCGACTAGATTGCCTCCCTAAATGGTTCTTATATGCAGACGGTATCGCCCCTGCCACAAGTCAATTATGTGGCATTGTCTCCCATGGCTTCAACTTCTGATGAATTAGATCCAGTAGTTGACATGGTGATCTCTTCGATAGGGTTGTTAGAGCTTGATCTCTTTACTCCTGTCGCAACACTCGACATGGTGTCCTTCCAGAGTGTGTTTCTTCCTTCCAGTGAAGACCTCTTGGAAGCCATGATTGAGTTTTGTCCCTTGACATGGTGTCCTTCCAGAGCATTGTCCTCTTGGAATCCATGATAAAGAAGAGAGCCGAGGATAGTTTTTTGCATCTCTGAGGAAACCTCATTAAAAAATGAAACAAAGGTCTTTGAGCATAGTTTTCTAATTTCAAGCTCATTAAAAAATGAAACCAGTTATGAAGATAGTTTTTTGCGTCTCTGTAGCAACCTCATTAAAAAATGAAACAGAGGTTATGAGCATAGTTCCTATTTCTGTGTTAAGCTTGTAAACAAATGAAACATATGTCTAGGGATTGAACCTGGNTTTTTTGCATCTCTGAGGAAACCTCATTAAAAAATGAAACAAAGGTCTTTGAGCATAGTTTTCTAATTTCAAGCTCATTAAAAAATGAAACCAGTTATGAAGATAGTTTTTTGCGTCTCTGTAGCAACCTCATTAAAAAATGAAACAGAGGTTATGAGCATAGTTCCTGTTTCTGTGTTAAGCTTGTAAACAAATGAAACATATGTCTAGGGATTGAACCTGGATCTCGAGCATAGATCTTATTCTGTGTTAAGCTCGTTAAAAAATGAAATAGTTTCCCGCCTCTCTATTTGAGTCAAGTCCTTCGTCTAGTATTTGAAGCATCATTTCATTCTCCTTTGCAGTTGGATGAAACGAAGCTTGGGGGGAATTTGCCTCAGCCTCTGAACTTCATGCTGAAGTTGAGCCACTAGTTTCTTAAGATGGGGGCTAAGTACCAACCATGTGAATTNGTGGATAATGTGTTGGGAAGTTCAAGCATAGTTTTTACTTTGGTTCAAGCTTGTGTAAAAATGAAACCACCTACCTCAAGCATAGTTTTCCGCTGGTTCAAGATTGTGTAAAGATGAAACCAGGTCCAAGCATAGTTTTGTTTAGTTTTTAAGCTTGTGTAAAAATAAAATCTATCCCAAGCATAGTTTTGTTTTGTTTTAAAGCTTGTGTAAAAATGAAAACAATCCTGAGCTTAGTCTTTGTTCTTTCTCATGCTTGTAAATACATGAGAATAAGTTACCGAGCTTAGTCTTTGTTCTTTCTCATGCTCGTAAATCAATGAGAATGTAACCGAGTATACTTTTATCACTTTTTCGGACTCGTAAAGGATATATGAAAAAGGAACCCCTTGGAGTTCCCTTTAAGCTCTTTTCAGACTCTCTAAACATGAAAAGATTGCCGAGTGATCTTGTTCTTTTCACGCTTGTAAAAGTATTTGAAGAAAATGTTTGGTGAGTGATAGTTTATCACTTTTTTGGTCCTATCAAACTAATTTACGAAAAAGGAACTGGGAGAGTTATCTTTAAGTGTTTTTCAGAATCTCAAAACATGAAAAACCCCCGAGTTTTCTATCTTTGGACTCGTTAAACAAACATGGAAAGGCCCATGTGGGACCGAACCACTCCTTCCTAGGGTTTGTTAAACATACTCTGAGGGACTCATCCGAAGGATGAGCTTACATTTCAAGCATATGTTATCCTCCTCAAGCTTATGTAAAAATAAAGAGGTACTCACTATAAATGGTGGGGGAAAAATTGGGAAAGAAATGTATCTAAACCTATATTCTGTGGAAGAGTCACTTTTGAACATGACACCCTTTCACTCACTTTGTGTCTAGGTTGGAAAATCTGCTTGTCTCTTAATCATACTCCTTATAAGATTACAAATTGGTCTATGATCCCTGTTGTTGAGTCAGTATTTCCAAGACAGTTGTTTTGTCGTCAATACGTTCAAAAAGATGTCCAACCCAAAAAGCCTTCTATTGCGTTGGCCATTTCTGCATTCCTTAAGCCTTCTATTGCACCGGCCATCCCTGAGTCAGTCCTAAATCACTTGTTACTCTGATCTACATCAAATCTGGTCACTTGTTTCGTGTCATTTATGGGGGATACATTAAGGCCCTCCTGTGACGAGTCTTTTCCTGTCGACTTCAACTCATTATCCAGGAATTAGACTTAGAAACCAATTGGTACCTTGGAACTTGCATGCCTCAATGGAAGCTTTCCTCTCTTTCGACAATGGGTTTTCATCATTGACCCCTGATCGGAAGATTCCACTGAGTGTTCGACTTTAGCTCATTAATTCACATTCGTTGGATTGTACTAGTGTACCTTGGAAGTCATTGACATTAATGGTGATTTCCCTCACACTTGTTAATGGTATACACTAATGACTGGTAATCAAGTGGTTTCTACCATGTTTGACTTCGACACATGTATTCACATGGTTAGATTCGTACTATAGAGTGGTGGAGATGAAGACCCTGGATCTTTTCTGACAGATTCAGGTTGTGTTGGAGTATATTCAGTTTGTACTGTTGCATAGATCCACATTGTATGGCTCATGGCTATGTTCAAATTTGAGTCTTTCAACACATAGATCCACAGTGTATTTTTGGTGGCTATGTTCATATTTGAGTCATATTGGCATGGATCCACAATGTATGTTTGGTGGTCATGACCTGTCTTACTTGACATGGATTTTGCATGTCGACATTTATGCTCTGATTCATTTGTATTCTGAGTATGGGAATTCCTACCTCAGTGATGATATATTATTGTATTGTATTTCTTTGTTTGTTGGCAGGTTTCTGACCGACTGTGCCTTGTTCCCTACACACATTCGACAAAGTATTTCAGCTATCACTCTATTCTAACTTCATACTTTGGGGGGCTCTCTATTATAGATTATTTTCATCATCCCTATGACCGTTAATGATGTAAACCTATTTTTTGCCTTAATAGGGGTCAATGGCCTGATTTCTTGAAGAAAGAAGGGAGAATAACTTTTCCTGAGAAAAGAAGTTGCATTTTCCTTTATGAAAACCCTATTAAAGATGATTTTTGCATGCTGCACTATGGCTAGGGTGTGAGAATGCCTAATTCTCACAGGCTGCACCATAGTTGGGTTGTGAGAGGTTCGCAGGTTTCTCTATAAGCAGGGTGCGAGAATGCTCATACGTGGGAAAAACGAGCATCTTCTCGATGCTTCTAGAAGGAGAAACTTCCATGGTCAGGTGGCATCCGAATGGTTTGTATATTACTTTCTTTCATGATTTAGTGGGGTCATCCTTACCTCGTCACCTTATCCTCTTCAACTTATAAAAGGAGAGGAGCTCTCATGGAGAAGGTTAGCTTTTAGCTTTGGAGCTTTTTGGATTAGCTTGGATTGGATTGAGCTTTGGAGATTGTTAGCTTGGCTAGATGAGCCACTTTGTCAAGACAAATTGTGAATATTATCAGATCGATGCTCTCAGAAGTCTTGGAGTGGAAGTGTGTGGGGAACGAAGGACAGTTGGAAGGGACCTTACAACATCAAGGCCATGGTTGTAATCTCTCACATTTAATATGATATAGTAATATAATTCTTTCTTATAAAGCTTGTTGTGTTTTATTGTATGATTCCTTGATCACATACATAGGTTTATATTGAGTTTATGCTATTACTATCACTTTGGTTGGTTGCATTCTTTTGCAGGATCATCATTGTATGAGTGTTGGAACAGAGCTAGGATAGCGATGGCGAGAGGAAGCGACGTTTAAATGGTATGTCACCTATCCCTATTTAGTTAGTAAATTCAATATCTAAAACTTAAGGAAAGTGTCATGTTCTGGTGTGTTTTTTTCTAGATCTAGGTGGATCTAGGGAGATCAGTTAGTATCCACACCTACCGATTTATCCAATAACAACATGCTTCCTATTCTACTATGATTAGTTTGAAACTAGATCTATCCATTAAAGACAAGTTCATGTAGGTATACACAATCTTGAAGGAAACACTCCAATCACATGTATTAATGAGAACTCAATAGATATTCTTACAAACCTTTGATGAAGCTGCAACAACCTCTTCCATCTCTCCTTGTCCAACCCCTTGCTCAAATGATCCACAAACAAAATGACTATGCTTCATTGATTATCTCTCTATGACATCATAAGTTTGATGACTTCAATGTCTCCTCTTTTCACCATGAGGAGGCCTCCTTATATAGGCTTGGAGAGGCCTAACCACCTTAGATATTCTTGGGATAGGTTGAGGATATTTCTCCAGCAATTGTGGATCCTCCCTAAGATCTAGCCTTGACCTCAGATTCGAATCAAACTAACTTTAGAGATAAGGGGGATCTTCCCCTGATTTTCTCAACAGCATAACAGTCCCCTAGCATGGTGCACATAGCGCTACAACACTCCCCCAAAGGAGGGCAAGGAGCACTAGCACTCCCTGCAAGTGGGTGGGGGAGTGATGCCCTTCAAAATTCATTTTTAAGTGGCCTTTCTCAAGGAAAAGGATTTGTACTCTTTGTCAAATGATTTCTCCTTCTTTAACCAGTTTCTGAGGGTGTCTTCAAGTGTTCCTTGTGATGTCATTCAATACATGACATAGGAAATATGAAAGTATGATGTTTGCAACACCTGTGACACTTGCGGCCAAAATGTGACACTTGTAATGACGACAATAGGCCATCATTGAAGTGAGTAATTTTGATGTGTAACACTACCTTTCCTGGAAACTCTACATTTGCTAGACTTGTCAAGACTATTGAACGACCCAATCTGTCATGATTTGCGTTGGCCCCCCATGCTGAATAAGTTTCCCTCGGACATCCCTAAGTTCAAAGGAAAGCTTGCTGAGGATTCAGGTGATCATGTCACAACACAATATTATAGGGGGGGTCACAAAATGGTATATTGATATTGATATCTCGAAGTAAACTTACTTTATCGACCTGGATATGGTTTTCTTAAACCATTTCCAGTTACTGGTAAGATACTATTTTGGTACCGAGTTGTTGGCCAACTTCGAGAAAACAAAATCTATCTATATCTCGGATCACATCTGAGAATGGCATAAACGAAAGAGCTTTATCAAAGTTAAGGTCCCTCCCGCATTTTTTCTCGATGGGATCCTAAAGTACTTGGTTCCTTGTGTATCAAAAGACATCATGATGTACAGGGTTTTTCTGAAGAAGAGACTATCATGAGAGCCTAGCAACTGGGGTTGATTTAATCTCAATCCAGTGTGTTGTATGAGATCCTGCCTGACGCACCACAATTGACTTTCGACAAGACCAAACAGAATTTCGGGCCTCATGTCGATGGAATAGTAGGCTAAAAACAGATAAATCCCATAGATCAGTTGACTAATAAGTTACAAAAATTATCGATTCAATAGACTGTGGCCAACTGAACTCCTAGTTTGGATGCCCTCATAACCCAAACGTCAGATGTACACAGTGTGCAATCAACAAATCCCAAGGTTAACCAACAAACCGAGGGAAAGAGGAAATCTAAAAACAAGAAGGGTAAGGGGGATAAGAAGGCTGCGAATAATGCTAGAGAGAAAAAAAAAATGAAAAGAGGAAGGTGAAGTTTCCATGTAAGCTTTGCAAAAATGACCACTTGAATCATCAATTCCCTTGGCTTGAGGAAGCCCAAAAGCTATTGGCATAGAAACAATTTGTCGTGTTAACCAACCCTTTTCCACAAGGGAAAAATTTGGCTCAAGCTTCTTCATCCACAAATGTGCCTGGGGGAAATCAAGGATCCCCCACATCTAATACTAAGAACAAAGCCGCAAAAATTTATATGATGAAGTTTGAATCTCATATGGAGACCAGTGCTCATAATTACGGAATGCTAGAATCTACTGAGAAGGGAAAAGAAGCCTCCAACCCAATGCCTCCTCTTCAAATTGAGAATATTGTGGGAGAAACTATGACTCACATCCCTAAGGGTGCATTTAAAAAGGATTCTCACAACCTGCATGCAAGGGCTGCTCAGAATTACTCCATCATGGAGGAGCTGGCACAAACGCCTTGTGAAATGTCTTCTTTGGAAGTCCTCTAGAGTTGCCCCTCACAAAGGAAATCATTGTTTTCTACCTTGGGAGCGACTGAGAATTCTAACTTGGGAATGATTGTTTTTGACCCTACAGATTATAAATATTGTCTTCCTCACAAGGTCACTTTTCATACAGTAGTGGTTTATGCCACGAAATCATTGACATTGAACATTTTCCGTACGGTGGTTGATGAGGGTGCCTCAACTTGTGTGATGTCTTTGGCATGTTGGAAGGCTATTGGCCAACCTGAGTTATGTCCTTCACCCACGTTGCTAACCCCATTTGACGATTGATCTTTTAGACCACATGGAAAAATTACCTCCTTCCACGTGCAGTTGGAGGGAAAAACCATGTGCATCGAAGTAGAAGTAGTCAATGCACCTCTCGACTACAATATTTTGTTAGGGCAGAGTTGGACCTATGCTATGACAACGACTGTATCCACCATTTTTTTGGTCTTATGTTTTCCTCACGAAGGCAGGATCATAACGATTGATCAATTATCCTTCTCTTGTCTCGACCCTTCATTAGGGGCATCTATGGTGCCGATGATTGACAACCCGCAACTAGGTACCGTCAACTTAGGTGTCATATTGTTTCCATGTTTAATGGGGACTTTCAATTATCCACTGCCTACTAATGATGTCAATTTTATTTCAACTGTCCTTGACCAGCCAAAGGCTGCGATCTTTCAAGTCACGTCTTTTAGAATGAGTTACTTTAACAACCCATGGATTTGACCTTCCCATTGGATTCGATGGAAGGGGTAGGGAACCCTGGAATGGATATTCCCTTATTTGTTGTTGAGGTTGCATACATAATTGTCCAACAAGCATTGGACAACCTTGATCTGGCTTCTCCATAAGAGATAGATCCCTTTCTTGAGCCTATTTGGGATGAAGACTCTCTCGCCAGTTACGATCCTTTGGACTTATTCTTGCCTTCTGACGAGGTGATTTTGGAGGCAATGACTGGGCCATACAGACCTTGGCACAATCTTCACCATAGATCTTATTTCTTACCCAAGCTGAAGATAATAGAGGAAGGAGAGTTCATTACGACCATGAATGGAGATTCCCCTTGTCCTATTAACCCTATGGCCACACATGAAATATATGTTGAGGGAAACATGGCAAGTATAGATGAAACAATTCCTATGAACATCTGTAGAATCTCTGGCATCATGGAAAACATCTTCGTCAGAGAAGAATGTTCCTTTGAAGAGTTTCAGATCTACACTGAATTATTTAAATAGTTTTGCGACGTCTTTGCCTAGTGTTATCACTGAAATTTCGTCCGCACAGGGCGACAAGAACTCAACATCATCAAACACAGAAAAACAATCATCCATGGCACAAGGATTAACTCCACAGCACATCAANATGTCAGGCATTGACCCATGTATAATTGAAAATGAGGTCACAACTTACCCATATGTTAAGCCTATCCCACAAAAGCTTCACCCAATCAATCCTTGCAAGGAAGCGATGATCAAGGTTCAGGTAGAGAAACTCATCAAGGCTATTTTCATCTATCCAGTGCAATTGATAGAATGGGTATCAAACCATGTTCTTGTAAAAAAAAAACAAGATACAATCCATGTGTGTATGGACTTTCATGATCTGAACAAAGCTTGCCTGGAAGATAATTTTCCAACCCCATTCAGTGACCATATTGTCGATGAATGTGTGGGTTGTGAGCTCTTTTCTTTTATGGATGGTTTTTCCAGGTACAACCAGATTCAGATCAGGCCTGAGGACCAAAATAAAATGACATTTATTTTTCCTTGGGGTACATCCACGTACAGGAAAATGCCTTTTGGCCTTAAGAATATTGGAGCCATTTTTCAATGCGTCGTGTCATTTTCCTTCCACGACCTCAAGCACATAGTCGAGGCATATCTTGATGATCTAGCATCACATTCTCATAAGAGATTCGATCATCTTGCCCATTTACAACTTATCTTTGAGAGGTGTCTCTACTATAGGATTCGCTTGAATCCAAATAAGTGTAGTTTTTGTGTGACATAAGGATGCTTGTTAGGTTTTATCGTGTCAACTAAAGGGATCATGGTCGATCCTGTGAAGGTTGAAGAAATAGTTCAATTGCCTCCCTCGCTGATCCGGATTTTATGAGAAAAATGAAATGAATACACATTATTAACAGGTGCTTAACACGAAATAACAGAGATACAGTAAAACCGGTTTTCTATTCAATAACAAAATAAGCTGAAATGTAAAATGCAGCGGAAACAAGCTTGCTGGAATGGTGGCATCTTATCTCTGAGAAGAGATGTGACGACAGTGCGCATTCAAAAGAATAAGATTACAATGAGGTTCTGAGGGCCTTTTTACAATAAGAAAGAATTCCAAAAACCCTAGACATCCAAAAACCTAACCCTAGGAGATGAAGCGCCAAAAGTCATGTGGGCCCCGTTTGGGTAAGTTAGTACATCAACTTCCCGGGGTCGTAACTTTTGCATACGATCTCCGTTTTAGGTGTGTGATAGCCCGTTGGAAAGGTATCATCGAGGAGATTCATTTTGGGGGATCAATTATGACTTTTTATATTATTAAGGAGCTCTATCCCGAAAAACTTTCATTTAGGCCCTCAAAATGGCCCCAAAAGTTAAAACTGCTAAAAATAGTAAATTGCCAAAATTGTCAGAAAACTGTTTTGAGACAGTTGGAAAAGGTGGGTGGCGACCGATATCCATATTGATCAATCCTCCCTTCTTAGGAATTAATGGTCTCCATTTCATTGAGGTCCCCCATCAGATGAGGAAATTTCTACTGAATTTTGCCCTGGGTGAGCCACTTGCCTTGGTGCAAGAGCTGCCTTGCTTTGATGACTTGATAAAGATGGATCCTTTGTTGTCAAGTGCCCTTGATTTGTCTATCCAAAATCTGATCATTGGATGCCTATTGTAGGCAGTCGGGGTTGAGCTCTGTTGGTGTCAGTTGTTCTGCTACTTATGAGGTGTCCAATAATGGTGGGAAATAAGGGCGAAGGAGATCCACGTTGAACACTGGGTGCAGACCAAGGAAAGGAGGAATGTTGAGCTCAAAAGAATTATCCCCCACGGCCTTGGTGATAGTGTACAACCCATAATGAAATGGGTGAAGCTTCCGATGGGGTCTTGTAAGGCATTCTTTCTGCAAGTGCAACCAAACTTTATCGCCCACCTAAAACTTATGCGGCACCCGATGNCCCCATGGCCTTGGTGATAGTGTACAACCCATAATGAAATGGGTGAAGCTTCCGATGGGGTCTTGTAAGGCATTCTTTCTGCAAGTGCAACCAAACTTTATCGCCCACCTAAAACTTATGCGGCACCCGATGTTGATAATGGCATTGTTTGTACTTGTCATTGGACTTTTGTAGGATATCTTGAACCTGTTGGTAGATGTGCTGGATCCACTCAATGAACCAGGTGGCTTTGTCAGCTTCAGTTGGAGTAGGAGATGAGTCGGTCGAGGTGATCGCAAGGGGAAGTGCAACATCTATGGGTCCCAATGGTTGGAATCCCAACCCCACTTGAAAGGGGCTATGGTCGGTTGAGGTATGCAGGGCTCAGTTGTAGCTATGTTGGACATAGGGAAGGCTCTCATCCCATGTGCGAGGGTGATTTGAATTATACATGCGAAGGATATGCATAATCATTCGATTTACAACCTTGATTTGGTCATCTGTTTGGGGGTGGAAGGCCGTGGATTTGGTGAGCTTGGTGTCCAGCAGTGACGAGAGGCTCGACCAGAATGTGCTGAGAAATTGACTATCCCAATCTGAGACAATGGTTTGTGGGATTCCAAAATGTACCCAGACTCGTTCAAAGAAGAGTTTGGCAGTGGCCTCTGCTTTGATGCTCTTTTTGCATGCAACCAGAATCGCAATCTTAGAAAAGCGATCAACAACCACAAAAACATAGTCATTTCCCCACTTGGTGGACGGGAGGCCCAACATGTAGTCCATTGAGATGGATTCCCATGGCCTGTCAGGAGTAGGAAGAGGGGTGTATAGGCCCTATTTCTTAGTGGTCAGTTTGGAAACAGCGTAGGCAGTGCAAGACCTGATATACTTGCTGACCTCCTATCAAAGTTTTAGCCAGTAGAAATGTTTCTGTAGCATCACCACTGTCTTTTCAATGCTGAAGTGTCCTGCCACCTGACTGTAGTGGGATTCCTAGATCAACTTCACTTTCTCACTTGATGGAACATAGATATGGCCTAGATGACACAACAACCCATCCTGAAGATGGAAATTATCAACAACTATGTTTGCACCCAACATTTTCTAGGTGGTGGTGAAGTCAAGGTCTGTCTCATAGAGTTGGGGCCATCCAAATGTCTCATGGACGCAAGAATCTATCACCATGGTGAGTGCCGTGATTGGAAGTCTACTGAGGCAATCAACAATGTGATTGGTGCTTCCTATTTTATACTTGATGTTGAGGTGAAATTGCTGCAAATATGTGGACCACTTTTGATGGCGATCATTCTATAATTTTCCATGTGTCTGCATGAACTGCAGTGGCTTATGATCAGTGTGGATGACTATCTCCTTCCCAAGAATATAATGTCTCCACTGGCAGCATGCTTGCACAATGGAGTAAATTTCTTTGTCGTAAGTAGGGTACTTATGGACAATATCTGATAGTGTCTCACTATGATAGGCCACGGGGTGGCCGTACTGAGTGAGAATGGCACCCACAACATAGTCTAAAGCATCTATCTCGATCTCAAAAGGATGATGTAGGTATGGTAGTGAAAGTACTGGGGATGAGCACAAGTGATACTTCAAATCATCGAACGCTTATTGTTGGGACCGACCCCATGCAAATTTCACCTTACCACCACCCCTGTTTATTTGGTTGAGGGCCCATGCAATATGGGAGAAACCCAACATGAACCTGTGGTAGAAATTCACAAGGCCCAAGAAGCTCTTAAGCTCAGTGAGTGTTGTTGGGGCTGGCTAGTCACGGATGACTTGGATCTTGGCTGGATCCACATGTACGCCATGCTGATCAATGATGTAGCCCAGGTAATGGACCATGTCCATGATGAAGGATCATTTTTCCAAGTTTGTGTATATCTTGTGCTGCCACAGGGTGTGTAGAACCTGCTGAATATGCTGCAAGTGTTCGGCCCAAGTCTTGCTGTAAATTAGAATTTCATCCAGATACACCACTACAAAAGTATTGGTGAATGGACACAAGATATCATCCATCATCCTCATGAAAGTGGCTGGAGCATTTGTCAAACCAAAGGGCATGACCAACCATTCAGAAAGGCCTTCCTTTGACTTGAAGGCGGTCTTCCATACATCTGTCTATTCTATCAAGACCTGGTGGTAGCCAGACTTCAGATCAATATTACTGAAGTATTTGGCCCTCATGAGTTGATCAAGGAGGTCATCGATTCAAGGAATCGGGTACCGGTTTCTGACTGTGATTTAATTCAGAGCCCGGTAATCAATACAGAATCACTAGGTTCCATCTTTCTTCTGTACCAGCATGATTGGGCTCTCGCAAGGTGATGAGCTGGGGAGGATGTGCCCCTTGTGGAGAAGTTCTTGGATCTGTCGCTTGATCTCCTCATTCTCTAATGAAGAGAGACAATAGACTGGCCCATTGGGTAGCGATGAGCCAAGGGTCAGATCGATGGGGTGGTTGACCTGGCAGTGCAGAGGTACCCCTGTAGATGAGGAGAAGATATCCGAGTATTCTTCCATGACCTTATCTACTTTCTTCTGCTGTGTGAAGAGGTCGACCACAAAGACCCTGGATGTGGTTGTGATCTTTCGCTTATTCTGGGAGTGAATCAAAAAGAATACAAACTTCCCTGTCTGAGAGATGACCTTCTTGCATTGCTTAGCAGAGATCAAGGAAATAGCACTAGGTGGGACTGCCTCGGGTATCTTGTACAATTTCCTGTTCAAAGTAATAATAACACTACGATGCCTAGACTCACATACAACATGACATTTCCATAAATAAGGTTGTCCCAAAAGAACATCACAAACTTCAAGAGGAGAAACATCACACAATACCTCATCTTTGAAGGGCTTGATGCCATACGACTGTCGACACTGTTGGCTGACGCAGAGATCGCTTCCTTGGCAGAGCCATCCAATGGTGTGCAGTTGTGGGTGCAGTGTTGTTGGCAGGGCCAGCCGCTTGATGACCTCTGCTGAGATGAGGTTCTTCTAGCTACCACTATCAATTATGAAGTGTAGCGGGGTGCCTTTTACCCACATCTATGAATGGAAGAGGTGCTCTCCTTTTTCTGGCTCGTCTGGTTCACCAGGCTGGATATTGGTGGTAGCAACAATGGCATTGGGTTCTGTGTCAATGATTCATCTTCCCCTTTATGGTTTTGGCTCAGAGTCATAATATGCATCTGATTTAGAGGTTTTCACTTCGGCCACCAGTGACTTCTTTGAGCGACAGTCAACAGTGTTATGCCAAGGGCTCTTATGGAAGTCACACCACTTCCCGGTATTGTTCTTTGTCTTTCCGGTGTCCTTCTTTGCTTGCATCTTGGACTGGTTGTCTTGATGTTGTCCATATTTGCTCTGCCCTTTGTTCGGTGGGTTGGGGCCGCCCTTTCCTGGATTTTGTTGTGAGGGGTTCCCAGGCCCAAATTGCTGCGTCTTTTGTTTGAGCTTCTGCTCGATTTTGATGACATATCGGTAGGCCACACCCAAGGATGAGATGTCCATAAATTCCATTTCAGTCTGGATGTATCTATGCAGAGCACCATGATACTTGAGCATCAAATGTCGCTCTGAATCTTTGATACCCAACTTGGTGCGCAAGGTATGGAAGATATTTGTGAAATTTGGCACTGCTTGGTCTCTTTCTTGCCGCAGTGTGGTCCATTTGGTATACAGGTCGTCATAACTTCCGACAGGGTAGTATTATTCCTTAATAGCATCTCTGAAGGATTCCCAAGTGGTCATGACTGAAAATAATGAGGTTTTCTCTATTTCCTTTTGCTCACAAAAATTTTCCCACCAATCTTTGACATGGGGAACAACTTTGAGGAGCGCAAAAGTAATATTTTCTTTATTTGAAAAGTTATGGACAGAAAAATACCCTTCCAGTAGATTCAACCACTTGTGTACAACATCTGTGTCTATATGACCTTCAAATATAGGAATATAAAAGTTTATTTGTACCTTGAAGGGGGCGATGCCTCCATTCGAATAAGATGCATCGCATGTTGGTAGCCGCCGAAGGATTTGCATGAAACTATCCATCATCTCATTCCTCTATTGCGTGAGGGCTTCCTCAATCAACAGTTTGAAAGGATCTCCTATCTCATCATATTTATTTTCTCCTACCATGGGAGGTCACTTGGGCGTGTGATAGATTCTTTCCTCAAGAGAAACAAGCTCGAGACCCAACTCTTTGTACTCCGACCTCGTTGGGGACATACATTAAGACGACAAGAAGCAGACCGCTCTGATACCACTGATCTGGATTTTATGAGAAGAACAAAATGAATACATATTAATAATAGGTGCTTAACACAAAATAAAAGAGATACAGTAAAACTGGTTTTCTATTCAATAACGAAATAAGCTGAAACTGTAAAATGCAGCGGAAACAAGCTTGTTGGAATTGTGGCGGGTTATCTTTGAGAAGAGATGCGACGACAATGCGCATTTGCAAGAAGAATATTACAATGAGGTTCTGAAGGCCTTTTTACAATAAACAAGAATGCCAAAAACCCTAGACATCCAAAAACCTAACCCTAGGAGATGAAGCGCCAAAAGTCATGTGGGCCCTATTTGGGTAAGTTAGTACATCAACTTCCCGGGGTCGTAACTTTTGCATACGATCTCCATTTTAGGCATGTGATAGTCCGTTGGAAAGGTATCATCAAGGAGATTCATTTTGGGGGATCAATTATTTATTTAGATATCATTGAGGAGATTGATCTAGAAAAACCTTCATTTAGGCCCTCAAAATGGCCTCAGAAGTTAAAACTGCTAAAAATAGTAAATTGTCAAAATTGTCAGAAAACTGTTTTGAGCCAGTTGGAAAAGGTGGATGGCCACCGATATCCATCTGGATCACTCACGCACAATCCACCAGATTCAAAGTATACAGGGGAAAGCCAAATTTCTTTGGAGTTTTGTTTCCAACTATGCCGAGATTACTATGGGGTTTATGCATCTCTTGAAGAAAGGGGTCCCATTCTATTAGGATGAAGAGGCTCAACCCTCTTTAGAAGCGTTGAAATGTGCTCTGACGTCTACCCCTCTGCTCAATCCTTTGTATTATGGAAAATATTTATGTTGTATTTGGATATCATAGAGTCTATTATTGGCATGGTCTTGGTCCAAGAGCATCATGCACTCAAAGAGCATGTTATCTACTATCTTAGTCAAGGCTTGGTAGGACCAGAACATAACTACACACATGTTGAGAAATATTATTTGGGAGTTTTTCATGTTGTCCAATGGTTCCATCATTACATCTTACTTCACAAGAACATCATCATAGCGGTCATGACCCATTTTCATTATGTGTTAACACGACACGTCATTGGCGGAAAAATCAACCAATGGACAGTGATCCTGCAATAATTTGAATTGGATTTTGTTTAGGTGAAGTCTAGAAAGTCCTTGGTCTTTGTTGAACTAATCTCAGAACTTCTAGTTGAGAGTGGTAATAATTTTCCCAAAGAGTCACTAATCAATGGGAATCTTTTCCTTAATGCATCTTCGAACCCTTGGTATGAATATATACTTGTGTATCTTTAGACCCTTAAATTTCCATCTTCTTCTTCTCGTGATGAACGTCAACGAATACACCATCAAGCATGAAACTATCTTATCCTCGATGATACTTTATATCACTGAGGGGTGGATTGCATTCTCTGTCATTGTCTCACTCATGAAGAGGAAGAACTTGTATTGAATGACTATCACACAGGATCATGTGGCGGTCACCTATCTGGGTTGGAAACAACCCAGAAGATTCTTTGCACTAGATACTTTTGGCCCTTATTGATTAAAGATTGTGTAGAGGTAGTCAAATAGTGTCAACCATGCCAGATCTTCTCTCGGAAGATGTAGGAACACCCTACTCCCATGTTTTTAGTTATTGTTGTTGGTCCCTTCACCAAGTGGGGGATTTATTTTACTGCATGCCACTCAGTTTCAACTAGGGGGAATTGTTATATCATCGTAGCGGTATAATAATTTACTAAGTGGATTGAGGCTATGCCGATGTTCAACATTGATGGGGAAACAAATACACTTTTCATTTTTAACCAAATTGTATCCATGTTCAGTATTTTGAAGGAGATTGTCACAGATCATGGGAGTCACTTCCAGAACAAGATGATGTTTGAGTTAACATCGAAACTAGGGTTTAAGAAGGAACATTTTTCACCTTACTACCCACAGGTGAATGGTCAAGTGGAGGCTATTAATAAGTCTCTCAAGACTATTCTTCAGCAGATGATCAATTCATCCAAGTCAAATTTTCATTTGATGTTGTACTCAAGACTTTGGGCTTATCGAACCTCATTCAAGAATTCTACTAGTTTTTCTCCTTTCCAACTCGTTTATAGGCTGGAGGCAGTCTTTCCCATAGAGTGCCAAATCCATTCTCTTAATTTGGAAGTGGAACTACTGCTCGAAACTACTCCACTTGAAGAACATCTTTTATATCTCGAGCAACTAGATGAGTAACATCGAGATGAAACCTTGGCCAATGAGGCTCACAAACAACGTGTCAAGTGTCAGTATGATCAATTTGTCCACCCTCGATTATTCTCTGAAGGCGATCTTGTCTTGGTCTATGACCAAGATAAATATCCCTTGGGGGAAGGAAAGTTAAAACCCATGTGGTTCAGACCGTTCATTGTTAAGAATTTTTTAGAAAATGGTGCCTATCAACTAGTTAATTTTGAGGGTAACACTTTATCGAAGCCTAGAAATGGGCTCTATTTTAAGAAGTATTATTCTTAGATTGGTCACCTGAGTGTCACTTCTTGTATATAATGTATAGATTTATTTATACAGTCTTGTTTTTTTGTTTTATGGTCATGTAATTTATTGTGTTTATTTTCACTGTGGAATATTAAAAGTGAATCTAAGGTCTATGTTGGGTTTGCAGATGGTGCTAGCTGACACACTCAGAGGCTTGCTTCCACAGCCTGGGTGATCTTTACACTTTTTGGTCAGTTGATGTCCTCTAGAGGTATTTGTCTGGGTGAAGCAATCAATAATGTTTCTGAGTACAGTGCCATAATAGAATTACTACGTGATGCCTTGTCACATGGTATTTCTCACCTACGGGTTTATCTATATGCTCAATTGGTCATGTCTCAATTAAATGGAGTATATAGTGTCTACAATCCCGCCCTTCACTGATGATTCCTTAGGGTACATCTCTTAGGACATTATTTTGATTATATTACTTATATTCATGTTCCTAGGATATCTAATGAACTAACTGATACATTGGCTAATCAAGTATTAGATTGGCATATCACTCACATATAAAAGTATAAGCACACACATACATGCACATGTAAATACATTTGTACAAATTTTTTATCCATAAGATAAAAAGATGTATATATATAATAATGTGTCCCAAAAATAATGTCTTAAGTACAAAAGTGGGCCATCAAGCCTCAAATAGAGCTGGTATACATCACTTGGCTTAAACCCTCACTATATAATAGAGTACAAAAGGTTCCCTCAACACATATGTGGTCTAGTACTAACTATGGACTAGGCCTCTTGGCCCTAGTATAATGAACTACGACATTCACAAGACACCAGAATAGTTGAACCCAATTCCTGGGTACCCTTACAACATGTGGTTGCATGGTTGGGGGAAGGTCTTCTATCTCTGCCATCAACACTGCACGAGTGAGAGCTATCAAGTTCCTCTCTACTCATCATAGTACTCTCTCAGCCTCTCTAGATGGTATTCCTCTTGCTGCTATTGGTCTAGCATCCACTCAAGGAAAACGCCTGGTCCTAGCTAAGTTGGTTGGTCGTACTGGTCCCACATATGTATATGAAAAATCATTGAGTTAGTACTTTGAAATTACCATAAGAAGGATAACATTTAAAATTTTAAAAATAAAATAACTTTAAAATGTGTTTACCTATCTCTCCGCGCTCCTCACCAGGGAACATAGGATTATCAGGATCCCTCAGGAAACTGATCCATGCATAGGGGTAGTCCTTGATCACAGAAATTTGACGAGCTCACCAGTCAATTTTTTTTTTGTCAAAGGCCTTATGTACTCTCCCCTCATCCTGTTGAGGTAACAAAGTTTCCCACCAACATAATGCCAGAAAGGAGGAAATATAGCCTCATACTCTCTCCCTCGGGATAAGGATTGACACTCTCTCGAAAAAGAAAGCACACATCATGGTCCTGAACCTGAAGTTCTTGTTTGTTCTTCTTTGGCAGTTAGTCAATTGTTTTTTCATATATGTGAGAATTGTAGTGCTCCAATAAAAAATGGTGGCATCTAGACGCTGAGCTGCATAATGCATCTGTTCACGTGAAGCCTAATGAAGTGTTGTGTATCTCGTGATCTGCCCAATCATGTAAAGTACTATCTGAAGATTGAGGCTTGTGATCTTATGAATTGGCACCTGGGATCCTCCTTTCTTAGTGTCAGCCTCATAATACATCCCAATGCAATATTCTATGTTGTGCGGTCCTGGAGGAAAGTTCCTCAAGTTGACTGGTTCCCCCCTCTTGGAGAGGCCAGTCAAAAAGTAGATATCCTCCGTTGTCAGAGTCAATGATTGGCCCTCTAGCATGAATGCCTCTGCATTTGGATGCCAATACTCTATCATATGGTTCAGTAACGTGGGTTGTTCCCTCATGAATGAACACTGAAAGAATTTCCACATACCACATTGCTTAAGCATGGCAATGGCCCATGGATCCTCCTCTACCAAGACATCTAACTCCTCATGTTCTCTCTCTCACCAGTGAACATACATTCTGTTGCATTTTTTTTTTGTCAGGTTAGTCCCTTTTTTCATTGTTTTTGAAAGCTTAAAGAGATGCACATGGGCTGTCTTTAAGACAATCATGTATGTACACGGGCTAAGTGTTACTTTTCCTGCGTACATATGCGTGTTGAGCATGGACAACCTATGTACACACAAGAACGAGTTTTTTAATAGGGCCTGCACCCTATCAAAAATAAAATAAGCATTAAATAATGAATGAAAAGGATGAGAGAGGTCATTTGTACTTACTTGGTTCAGGTTTGAAAATCTTTCATCCATCGTAGCTCCTCGAAGTCATGTTTCAAAGAAGAGGGTTTTTTGGATTTTTGGTTATTTTCCAATTTGCAATGGTTAAAATGATGTGTCCACCTCTATTTATAGACTTTTTTGGCTGTTTTTGCCCGAATTTGGTCCTCTTTTCCCCTATTCTTGGCCCGGTGGGTACTTGAGTTTATTTTTGAGAGATTTTTGGGTCATTCTAATGAATTTTTTCTTTTGGTTTGGTGTTTTTGTGAGACAGGTTACACTCACATCATCCCGTGGTAAAGTTGTTTTTTAGACATTTGCATATAGGTTAGGTTCTCATCACCTTACATATTGCATATTGTTGACTTTTTTCACTTTTCCATAGGATTGATCCCACCAAAGTGCGACACAAAACCTTCTATGTTGCTTTAGAAGTGTCGTAATTAGCTAGTAGAGCCTTCCTCTACATCGATGCCCTAGGTAGATCCTTTGCTGCATTTTGGCATCCATGCTGTGAGTTTTTTTTTTCCATAGGCTTGGGAGTCCTTTTAGTCCCACCATGATTGTATATCGAAGACCCATTCTTATTCATCTTTTCTGACTCATGCACAAGGGAATCCCTATGAGCATGGTTTGTTGTCTTTCAGGCTCGCTTAAAATTTGAAAGCAACATCTAATGAGAGATTATTTATTCTTTTCGGTCTCATTTGGATTACTTAAGAAAAGAAGCCCCCCTGGAGACTTCTTTAAGCCCTTTTCAGACTCTCTAAAATTGAAAATATTGTCGAGCGATTTTGTTTCCCTTCACGCTCATCAAATGGTCCGACGATAGTTTAACCCTTTTTCGGTCCGGACGGTTAATTTATGAATAAAGGTATGCCCTAGGAGATTTGGTTATCTATGAGAGTATTCTCAAGTGTAAGTTTAACCATTTTTCGGGCCCGAGGGACTAAATTTTCAAAAAAGGGCCATTCTCCTTGGTTTTGGTTTATCTCTTTTTTCGGGCCCTAGATATTATCTACGAAAAAGGAACCCCTCAGAGTCCATAGTTAAGCTCTTTTCAAACTCCCTAAATATGAAAAGATCATCGAGTGACCTTGTTACTTTCACGCTCATTAATTGGTCCAGAAGAAATATCTATTTGGCATAAGTTTAACCCTTTTTCTAGCAAATAGATTATCCAGGAAAAAGGTATGCCTCATGAGACATGTCTCACTGAGAGAGTTCTCCTAAGTTATATTTCATACTTTTTCAGGCTAATGAGACTAAACTTAGAAAAAGATTGTGAGTCCATAGTTAAACTGTTTTCAGACTCCTCAAAATTGAAAATATATCTGAGTGATATTGTCTCAGTCACACTCATTAAAATGGTTTTGAAGAGATGTCCTTTCGGTATAATTTTAACCCTTTTTCAAATCGACTAGACTAATTACCAAAAATGAACAATTTGGAGTCTTCTTTTAGTGTTTTTCAGACTTTCTAAATGTGAAAAACCACCAAGATTACCTTCTCTGGCCTCGTAAAACTTCACATAGAAGGAGTCTTGTTGTGTCATACTTAATTGCATCATATGTCTCATCCTTGTGTCTTTGGCCTAATGTCGACTTCATGTTGCTATTAACTGAACATTCAAAGCATTCCTTAAATGCAAGCCTTGTAGCACTTTTTCCCTCACGATTTGACACCTTCACCCATGCAGGAATTTTCTCGAGTATCCTTATCCTGCACATGTTTCCTTGCATTGAGCATCAATATGTTCCATGCGCTTAGAACTAGTTTACTTGCCTGCGACACTCGTTCCTCCTTTGTAACGTAGCATTCTTTTATTCTTTTTCAAGCTCGTTAAAAATTTGAAAAAGACAAAAAAATCAAATATTCCAAAAACATGGGATGGGATATACATTCTCTTTTTATCGTCAACAAGATAGTCACCCTTGGACAAAGAACACACTTCTATTTGTTCCCCAAGCATTGGGATCTAGTATGACCTTAGGAAGTTGTTCTCGTTACATACAGTTGTGTCCTCCTCTGTTTGGTTACTCTTCCAAAAATATGGAGAGTTTTTGGTGCCTCCTGTATCACAGAATTATGTCAATAATATGCTTCCTGAGTCTCATCATTTGGTCGTGCTTTTTTCCAAGGGAATTTTTATCCAACCTGAGTCTACCATTTTGTAGTTAATCTCTTGAATTTCATGAGTCGACCATCCCAAGAGTCCAATCAAGTTCATAATCAAAATCAATGAAGTTATGTTTCTGATGATCAAGATCCTCCAGTCTTTCCATGACGACATGTCGAAGACATCAGGGTAGTGAGTCTTACACTCCTATTGTATTCCTACCTGAGTTTTGAAGATCTTGAAATTTTTTCTCGAGCTATGAAGTCCTCAGCCATAGGTGTCAATGCCTATTGAATATGCATACCATGTTGTACTTTTATATCTTCAGATGATCTTGAGATGTAGATCCGTTTTGTATTGTTCGCGGCTACACTTTATACAAACATTCATATTTTGTCTCATAGTCATATATGACATGGATCTGCAGTGTACTTGATTGGAAACCATGCGTAGTTCATCTTGAGCATGGGTATGCCTGACTCAGATAGATTATCATTATTTTGCAGATGACACACTCACGCACACTCATCTTGGGCTCACTCAACTCCATTCCTTCCCAATGTTTAAAGATACTGTAATGTATTCTGACCATCACTTGTTCTTCTGACCTCACACATTAGAGGGAATTTGTTATAGTCTAAAATTCCATATTTGGTCATACAAGAAATTGGCCCATCTATTTGCATACTTTGCCAAAAATATTGTTGAGGATTTTGTTAGCAATGAGAGTCACACTTATACCATTGTGAGTGTAAACCCAGTACGCATAATAATATAAATGGATTAAATTGGTTTGAGTAGGTGAATCAATAAGACCGGGAAAGAAAGGGAGAGCTCAAAAAAATGTCTACAGAGGCATTCCATTGGGAATGGAGTCATAACATTATGCAGATCAAAGGAAATCAGGCTACCTACCAGATAAAAGGCTTATGCAAAGATGGGTAGAAGAATAGAAGGTAAAAAAGAAGAAGAATATCCACATAATAGAGATCCTTTCTCCAAACAGATAAAGATTGCTTTGACAATAAATGATGATTTAATAGGAAAACTATAGTAGATCTTATGATGTTCATGAATCCATCCATCAATGGCATCTATGATCCTAAAAACCTGAAATATGTTCAAGCAACAAGATAACAAAGAAATGGAAAAACACATAAGACAATCTGATAATAGCTCTCATGAATCTTTAATGGCAGAAAGTGTCATTACAAATAGGACCTCGGGCTTACAAATGAGCAACTAAAACTACCCCTTCAACTCTCTCCTCTCTTGGCTCATGAATCCAACCCTTTCCTTCTCAAAATCCCTTTAATTTATAGTGAATGATCTCTATCTACCCTAAGGAGGTCAAAACAAAGGAGATACATGGGATCCTCCTCCATTTAGGAGTCTTGTTACAAAATATTCCAACCAAAACCTAACAAATTCCTATTTTTTTGGGATCTTGCCTATTGTGACAAATGCCTTTTGAAACAGGTCATTCTGCTTGATCTGGAGATGGAAAACATGTCCCTCATGTCCAAATAACTCCTAGGAGACCATTTGAACCTTCCTTGATAGCTGACATCCCTCCCATAGCTCGAATTTGTCAAACTATTAGATTTCGTAGTGCCTATGACAACATGCGCTGCAAACTTTCCTGTAGGTGATTTTTTTTTATCTTTTCTCCGAAAATACGAAGTGGGTTAGGATGAATTGGTTTCATCAAGTCAAAAATACCATGTTTGTCCTCCACACCAAATTTTAGAGGAACCCAGATGGGAAATCAAAAGTTACAAGAAAAACAATCCTCTATTGTGTGCTAATTGCTTACAAATTGTCATAAATTACCAGTTCCCAGCGCTGGTGTTGTGAACTTTCCTGTAGCACCTTGTTTCACTTGCCAATTTTTAGCACCTCCCAAAACATGCTCAATTGTCCCAAAATGTTTTAAAAATGCATAACATAGGAAACTTGACCAAAACTGATGCTTGGTTATGGAGGTTCAACATCTTCATTTTCTAATCTTATAGCTTCTCCTGGTAGCAACATTGGCCAACATTTCATAGGGATCTTTCCTTACAATATCCCCTCCCTTGTAAGTCTTCCTATGCTATTGATGTCCATAATTGTTGCTGAAGGATGTATTTTCTGTGAGTTTTAATGGCAGCTATATGTGTGAATAGAGGGAAAATAGGAGATTAGGATATTGATGACATAATTGTTTTCAATAGGATAGAATTAAATAGAGTTTTATGGACTTTATCCTATACACATGAGGTATAAGAGGAGACACTCTTTCAATCAGAAACATTAAGGAATGACAATTGGGATTTATAATAAAATGGAAGTGCAAGCAAATTCTCAACTTAAACATGGTTTACTCATCAATACAAATATCAATTAATCAGCATGATAATGCATTCAATATTTAAACCTGCTTGAATAGCTAATCAACCACCCGTTTCAAGTGTCAGAGGGGTGCATATTTACTCTTTAAAATTTGAGCTTGTAAAGATGCAAAAAAATGGGGTTTTAATAACACTGGAACAAAGGGTTCACAATGCTAGGTGAAAATGATGGGAGCAAAGAAATTTTGAGCAGGAGGAAAACTGAATGAGGTTAGGGTTAATAGGCACAATTCAGATCATCTTTTAAGTTAATTTTTAAAATTGATAGCAAGGAAGTGACAGTTCGCGATACCAAAAGGAAAAGTAGCCAAAACCCCTTCCTCAACCTTAAAACATGATGTAAACTCTCATGGAGTACCTGGTGGTCCTGAGTTTGATGCTGGTTTCTTTGAATTTGCAAAAGTGTGACTGCAAGTAGTCCAACCTCCAACACTCTCCTTCATCCAGTTCATAGTGCCAGTTTGCAGCGCATTGGTGTTTTAATTGTATCTCTCAAATGCCAAACTGGGCCGGGCTAAATTTTGGTTAGCAGATCAATGCTAATATCATGCTCCTCCAGTTTTTTTTTTTTTTTTTTTCCGAGAAAACCCACATCGTCATTCAAAATTTATGATCAAATATTTAGAAGATGTTTCTATAGGAAATGAGTTTGCAATTCCTGTCTACCAGTTCACAACACCTAATTCAAACAAGAATTGCATACTTCGAGGAGACTGTTAGGAGATCCGATGACATGATCCCTACAAAATTGGTTAAAGATGGTGCTAAAAACAATGGAATCTCCTCTGTCATGGTTCTTTAATTTGCAATGATGATAGATGAATAAATGATGAAAAATATAATCTTGTGTAAAACATGGAGGTGTGACATGTCAAGGCAATGCTGTAAGGATCAAAGGTGTGACTCAAAAACAAAACCAAAGTGGTTCTTGACCCTTACAATTCTATGTGATAACATTTGGCTCCACAGGGGATGGCATGCTCCATGTGAGCTGCCAAGAACATGCAGTTCCAATGCCTTGTCCATTCCATATTTGCAATATGTACTATGTCTATGCCTTGAGAGAGCCTTTGATCATTTATTGAAATATGAAAAACACTCCCCGCAAACTAAATTCTTGCATAGCAAGCTTATTTATATACATTCCTACACTAATCTATCGAGATGATCTTCTTTGCTTAATTGTAGTCATAATTCCAATGCAACCAAGTGAGTATCGAACTGATGAAAATAACTCCTTCCATGCAACTGTTCGAAAGAATTTTCAAGTGATATGAGGCTTGCAGCAAGAGTTTAATAAGCAATGGATACTTACAACTATGATATGAAATCATACCAACAACTGGATCATTAGAAACCTTTGAAAAATATAACTCTATGTAAAAATCCACAGGATCATGAAACTTATGAAAAGACATTTCTAGTTGGTTAAGAAAACCATCTTGCTCCTCTATAAGGCTGATTCATCAATAAAATGATGGTCCTCATATACTTCACAACTACTCATATGTTGTTTGATTTCTTTTGCAAGTACAGGTACATAAATGATAGACATTTCCTCCCTGATCTTGGAGTTTTCTGCTTATCAATAGGTGATAAAGAGAATCCCAACTGCTATTGCAATTCTTGCTTATCTTCTTCACCATATTCCCGTGTCTTAGATTCAAAACTGTCACGTGTTTATATATTGATTTTCTCATTATCATTTGAATACTCAAAGGAAACAATTTGATTTTCATGACAACTTAAAATAGTAGATACATTTGATACAATGTCAAAAGTATCTACATCCTGGCTATCACTTTGAAGATCGTCAACCTCTTGATCATTATGAAAAGTGTCTTCTACTGCAACATACTCTTTATGAATATTTGATCCTTTACTCAACAAATCGAATTCATAACAACATTCTTGATAAAGGAAATCAATTGCATATTTCTCTTTGCAAAAAAAACAAAATGCAACATGAAAATGTCTTAGTGAAGTAATACAAGCAACCAAGAGTGATCTAAACCAATCATGAGCTACTCCATCTAAAGAGTATGTAAATTTTTTTATGAGGACATCTTCATGTATAACTTTCAGCTTAAGTATGAACTCGTGAAAATCTAGTAAAAAATCAGCTGGCATTTCCCAATTTTTCCTTCTAAACCTAGGAAGGAAGCCTTCCCATTCACTTCTATTAGGCACGGGGTTTGGAAAACCAAATATATTTGAGAAATCAAAAAATGCATACCTCTGAGCAATAATATTTTCCATTTCAAACCAATGGATTCTCCCATAGATTCATCTATGATGAAGTTGGAGTCGCCAGGTATAATATTGTAGTCAAGTTTGTGTCCTACTCCTATATACCATCAAGAGTTGGATCTGATCATTTTTGTTCTCCCAGGGAAGATTACTTCATTTCCATCCCCGACAACGACACAAAAAATGTTAGCACTTAGAGTCACACTTATACTATTGTAAGTGCAAGCCCAATACCCATCATAATATAAATGGATTAAATTGGTTTGAGTAGGTGGATCAAAAAGAATGGGAAATAAAGGGAGAGGGAAACAAAATGTCTGTAGAGGCATTCCATTGGGCATGGAGTCATAAAATTCTGCAGATCAAAGGCAATCAGGTTTCCTACCAGACAAAAGGCTTATGCAAATATGGGTAGAAGAATAGAACGTAAAAAAAAATAAGAATATCCACATAGAAAATATCCTTTCTGCAAGCATATAAAGATTTCTTTGACAATAAACAATGATTTAATGGGCAAGCTACAACAGATCCTATGATGTTCATGAATCCATCCATCAATGGAAGTTATGATCCTCAAAATCTCCAATATGTTCAAGTAAGAAGATAACAAAGAAATGGAAAAACACAAAATATAATATGATAACATATCTCATGAATCTTTAATGGCAGAAAATGTCATTATAAACAGGCCCCCAGGCTTACAAATGAGAAACTAAAACTACTGCTTCAACTCTCTCCTCTCTTGGCTCATGAATCCAACCCTTTACTTCTCAAAATCCCTTTCATTTATAGTGAATGATCTCTATATACCCTAAGGATGTCAAAACCAAGGAGATACATAGTATTCTCCTCCATTTAGGATTCTTGTTACAAAAGATTCCAACCAAAACCTAACAAATTTTTATTTTTCGGGATCATGCCTATTGTGATAAATTCCTTTTGAAATAGGCCATTCTACTTGATATTGATCTAAAAATGAAGAAGACTTGTATTCTTGAAAATATTTGCAAGTTAAATTTATGTGTTAAAATGAAAATGGATCAAATTTGCAACACAACTTTAATAGGATTTACTCATTCAAGATGCATATAAACAACAACAATAACAATGAACAGAAAACACATAACACAACAAATGATAAAGGAGTTCACCCCTCTCTTGGGCTACATCTCTTGGTCTAGCTTCCAATGGATCATTTGTATTATTTGCTCAAAGTGGTAAAAAATGTGCTTTAAAATGCTCAAAATTCCAAATAGACTGCTCCAATGGCTTCAGAATGTCCAAAAACCCCTAGCTGGGCTTTTTCGGCACCTCGTTTGGCCAAAAATTGAAGAATATAAGCTTCCTGGAAGTCCCCCTTCAAACTTGCTATCTCTACATCTACAAAATGCACCCTTGTTGTCTCAACCTAGCCCACACGCATATTTAAGCGTAAAAACTTAGCACCGGATGCAACTGGGTGAACCGTGCAAACTATAGGATGGTTACGGGCGCACCTAGCCCCTAACCGTCAAGGTCAAGGTCATATGACCCATGTGACTGCATGCAAGTGTAAACATAGGCTCCCGTTGCACAAGCCAATGGTCAAAGGACAAGTGGCGGGTCATTTGTATAACCGTTGGAACCAAAACAAAATACAACCGCGCACGCGCGCGCCGAATGTCATAGCATTGGGTCATATGTTAATACAATGTGCGACCAAGGGCTGGGGCTAAGCCCCAGCCCGGTCGCACCCCAACTATACACATATGCAAACATATATAAATATTTTTCCACATATATAACAAGGAACAACTGGTGGCGCGCCGATTGGCAGCTCTTCCCAAGTCTCTGCCCCCTGCCCGGAGGTCGCGGGGTTGACTCCGACCAACAACATAATTTTAAACCAATGTATATATGACACGTGGCGGCCATTGACTAGGCCATGTGTCGTCATCCCATTCACTGCAAACATGCCATGTCACATGCCAACTATCCAAATAACTTCCTGCCACGTGTCATACAGCCTGCCACGTCAGCATCCGTACGGACTGTACAGTCAACACCCTTTTTTTGCCTGTTTCTCATTTTGAACAGAACATGATATCTCTCGCTCCCAATGTCTGTTTGAACCCAAATGAGTTTCGTTGGGTTCGTAACAAAGAGGCCTACGCTCTCGTTCAATTTGAAGTGATTTCAAGCACTTTGAATTTTTGAGCAAAATTTGATCCCCTGCATCACACCTCCCCATTAGAAAGCTTTTGGACCTCCAAAAGACTATTTTCAGTCTATCTGAAGATGAGGGTATAAATCCCTCACCTTTCCAACCTCAATCCACTTGGCTTTGCTTGGTTTTGTACCTTGAAGACCAACTCGAAGATACTCCACATTTCCTCGTTTTGAAGTTCGCATTCTCCTATCAAGGATTGTGTCTTCATGCAGTTCTGTAAGATATTCTGGGGAGAAATCATCTATAGNGGAATCTTAACATGCTCTTCTTGATCATCAATCAAAGGAGGCTCATACAATTTCAAATTCTCAACATTAACAACTGCATACATTTGCATATAAGGAGGCAAATCTAAACGAAAGGCATTGTTACCAATCTTGTCGATAATCTTGAAAGGACCACATTGAATTGGTTTCAATTTTTTACCTTCTCCTTTAAGCCTCTCCTTACTGATGTAAAGCCAAACTTCATCTCCAACTTGGAAACTGTGATCAACATGATGCTTGTCATGTCTCATCTTGTACTTGGCTTGACTCCTTTCCAACTTCTCTTGCACCATTTGATGTATCGACTGAATTTGTTCAATGAACTTTTCTGCCCTATCAATGTCGTATTGACCATCAATAGCAATATCCTTCCCAAAGATAAAATCTAAAGGAGATTTGGGCAAATAGCCAAAACATGCTTTAAATGGCGACGTTTGAGTTGAAGAGTGCTTAGCTCGATTGTAAGCATGATGAATGTAGTGTAAATGCTCATCCCAAAGTTTAGGATGCTTGCTGCAATAAGCACGAAGAAGATGCACCATTGTTCGATTTACCACTTCTATCTAACCATCTGTTTGCGGATGAAATATGTGCTCTTTTTCAGTTTGGTGTCCACGAGTGCCCATAAACTCGACCAAAAATTTCCAACAAATCAAGAATCCCGATCAGAAATAATGGATTTAGGCAATCCAAAATGCACCCAAACATTTTGAAAGAACATTTGTGTTGTTTGCTCAACTGTAACCTGCTTCGTACAAGGCATCAAAATACACATTTTGCTAAATCGATCAACCACAACATAAAGATAATCATGATTTCGTCTAGACATAGGTAGACCTCCTACAAAGTCCATGGAAATACTTTCCCAAGGATGAGAAGGAACCAGAAGTGGAGTATACAAAACTAACTTTCAATTGCTAGGTTTACTTGTGGCACATAATGAACATCCTCAAACATATCTTGAAACACTTTCATTCATTTTAGGCCAGTAGCAGTATCTTTGCAAATTAGCCACTGTCTTGCCTACACCAAAATGACCAGCAATAAGAGAAGAATGGGCTTCTCTTATAATGTTGATTCTTTCCCCCTATGGAATACATAGCTTGCCAAAATGATACAAAATATTATCATGCACATGGTAATCCAATTCCTCAACATGGTTAGAATTACACAAAGCTTCATATACTTCTTTAAAATCAGTATCCAAAGCATATTGCTTAACATAAATTTCATGCATGATAGGACTATGCTTAAGAATAACTGAAGCACTAATAATAGGCCTTGAAATCATATCAGCAACTTTGTTATAAATGCCCTTATTATACCTGATGACCAAGTGGAACTGTTGTAGAAAACCCATCCATCTGAAGTGCCTAGCTTGCTGTAGCTTTGTTTGTGATTATAAGTATTGCAGTGGTTGATGATCGTTGTGTACAATGGTTTCTTTCCCCAAAAAATAATGTTTCCATTTTTTCACACTTTGTACCAATGCATACAACTCCTTATCATAAGTAGGATAGTTAATCATGACACCATTAAAAGTTTTAGAATGAAAACAAATGGGCTTACCATGCTATAGAAAAACTGCTCCCATTGCATAATTGCTTGCACCTGTTTGGATTTCAAAAGGTTGTCTTAAATTTGGAAGTGCAAGAACTGGTGCTGAACTAATCTTCTCTTTCAAAGTATCAAAAGCCTTTTGTTGCTTGCCTCCCCATTGAAAAACTTGCTTGACACTTGTCACTACATGTAATGGAGCTGCAATGGAAGAAAATTTAGCAATAAACTTTCTCCAATACTGGGATGCTCCCAAAAAACTTCTTACCTCTGTCACATTGCTGGGCTAGGGCCATTCCAATATGACTTTGACCTTGGAGGGATCAATTTTTAATTCACCTCCACCAACAATATGCCCTAAGTAAATAAGTGAAGTCTTTCCAAATTCACATTTGGACATCTTCAAAAACAACTTTTCCTTTCTCAAAACATCCAAAACTTGTTTCACATGTTTAACATGCTCTTCACAAGATTTGCTAAAGATCAAAATATCATCCAAGTAGACTAACACAATCATCAAGAAAAGGACTTAAGACATCATTCATAACTCTCATGAAAGTAGCAGGTTCATTGTAAAGTCCAAAAGGCATTACCATCCATTCAAACAAACCTTGCTTAGTTTTGAAAGCTATCTTCCATGTGTCTCCCTCGACAATCCTGATCTGATGATATCCGCTTCTCAAATCTAACTTAGTAAAATATTTATCATCTTTCAATTGATCAAGCAAATCATCGATTCTAGGAAGAGGATAACAATTCTTTACTGTAATTTTGTTCAAAGCCCTGAAATCAACACACATACGCCATGTACCATCTTTCTTTGGCACTAACACAATTGGAGATCCACA
>JASDQU010100914.1:460511-481186 GCA_032191745.1 Picea mariana | reverse complement strand
GGTTGTAATCTCTCTTTCACATTTAATATGATACAGTGATATATTTCTTTCCCATAAAGTGAGATCTACTTTATTACATGATTCCTTGATCACATGTATAGTCTAGGGTTTTGAATATATTAATGTTTTTGCTGTGATTGGTTTGTGTTGTTGTGATTGGACGACGCAAGAGCATCGTAGAAGAGCGAGGAACAACACATATTAAAGGAGAGCTTTCACAAGGTAAGTGCATCATCCTTTTCTCTTGTCCATTCAATACTTTAGATCTAGGGAAAGCGATATATTCTGTCTTGTTTTGTTCTAGATCCAGGTGGATCTAGGGAGATCGATTTGTGTCCGCACTTACGGATTTATCCATAAACAGAAAGTCCCCCATGGGAAGATAAAGGATGTCTTATGTTGATCAACAGGTAAGATTTCAATCTGGTTATACCCAGAGAAGCCATCCATGAAAGAGAAGATCACGCTCCCAGTGAAATTATCTATGATTTGGTCGATGAAGGGCATAGGGTAGTTGTCCTTTGGACAAGCTTTGTTGAGATCCCGATAGTCAACATAGACACGGATGGTCCCTTGTTTTTTGGCAACTGGAACAAGGTTGGAGACCCATTCTGTCAAAGGGACGGGATAGATAAAGCCAGATTTTAGAAGTTTTTCAACTTCTACCTTTATAGCTGTGATTTTCTTGGGATGAACTGGGCGGAGTTTTTTTTGAACAGGTTTTGCACCAGGGTAAGTCTTGATTTCATGCACGATGATCGAAGGGTCTATCCCTGGCATTTCCTCATATCTCCAAGCGAAGACATCGCGAAATTCTTTAAACAAAGCAGTGTAAGAGACCACTTCTTCGGGTGTGCAATTAGCACCAAGGTTAATGTTTTCCATGACACCTTCTTTGATCCAAATATCAATAACGACCATGGTAGAGATTTTACCCATATTCCCCTCAGAGAGAGTATCTTGTGTGAGGATAGGACATTGCAGAGTATCGGTAACATCGGGAGGGAAGACATAGCATATGTCTTGGTGAATTTCTTCCAAAGGTGGAAGAAAAGAGGATTGATGATGGTTGTCATCCCAAGGTATATCGTCAATGCTAAGCATTTCCATGATAGATTCTTCGGAAGGGAAAATTTGGGAAATGTAATCGACGACAGACGATAGGGAATCCAACCATGAGGGCATCAAGTAGGCATTAGGTGCCAATAAATGTGGGTTGTTTGGGGAGGGAGAGGTAGATTGAATATCTATGTATGCAGCCTCAGCTAGGCTAAGTGGCATAGTGTCACCGAGCACATCAAATTCCATAGGACTAGGTACAACCCACAGATCAAATGATTCCAAGGATTGATAAGGCATAGTCGAGATAATATTAACGGCGGAAATATGATGCACGGTAGGTGGAAGTGGTGTAGGGAAAGTACCCATAAGGCTAGAATATTTCAATAAGCCAACACCAATGCTTTCATACGTAACTGGGTGGTCTCCCAAAAAAGGAATGTTGTTGGTGACAGGGATGAGAGCATCGGGTGTACAGAAATCAAGTTGATCGATAGTGACAATTGTACACATCGAAACACTGACGAGGCAACGAAAGTCATAGCATAGAACCAACTTATTCCAAGTAGTAGGTTGTAATTGAGGGGGGCATCGACCACCTTGATATCAACAGTAACAGTTTTGCCGCCCAACTGAACGGCTAGGGATTGTAACAACCCGTGAGGATGAAAACCTCGCCCATCGAAAGCGCGTAACATCATAGGGAATTTGTTAAGGGTAGGTGATTTTAAGCCTTTCCAACAGGCTAGAGACATGAAACAAGTAGAGGCTCCCTCATCCAAGATAGTTCTATGGATTTGTTGATTGTGAACAACAACGTCGATTTGGAAAGCTAGTTGGTGGGAGAGTCGCAGTTGATGATCATCCAGATTAAACGTGAGGTTATTTGATGACTCAGGATCAAAAGCACCAATGGTAGATAAGAGTGTTCTATGTTGGTTGGGACAGTGTTGTAGAACTTCTAAAGTGGACATAGCACATGGAGCTTGAGCCAAATCTTCAACGATGTTGTAGTTTTGGGGAGCCTGCGAACTAGGATTAAAGGTAGACTTACGAATAGTTCTCTTAGGAGGGCGGAAAATGGAGTCAAATGAAGGTTTCTCAATCCGAAGTGGCCTTGATGGAGGACTAACAAATGGAGGATTAACAGAGGATGGTAACGGGTTTGGTGAAGAACCATTAGCAGTCTTTGGCTTATCAGGTTTAACTGGCGTGTCATATGTCGCAGTGCCAGTGGTTAGATTAACCCCGTTGAACATGTAAATGTGGGCACTTGTCGAGGCCTCATCATGGGATTGGTTGGAACTGCCCCCTGGTGTGGATAGTCTCGAGTGTAGTGATCGTCACCACAAATGAGACATGGGGATTTTGGTTTTCATTGTGGTTGTTTTCTGGCAGCAGGAGTTTGCGGTTGATTTTTTGGTTGTTCGTTGTTGTTGTTTTTCTTTGGTTTATTTCTCTCTTTCTTCTTTCCCCCAAGTTGTTGTGAAGGGGTCATTTGGACCGCATTCACCTCAGAGACCTGAGTTTGAGGGGGGGTAGAAGAGGGTGTAGTCAGGCTGGGAGCATCCGTCGAAGCGGGCCACTGAGTCGTTCCAATCAACTGGGAAGTAGAATGGGTTTTGATGGAGCCAATAACTCCATCTGCGTGGGAAGCAGATGATGGTTTGGATGGATCGTTAGTGGCACAGGTAGCATTCGGTATCAACTCGTACAGAGTACCAGACTATGAATAGACTAAGTCTAAGTACTGAGCTCAAGCAATATCTTCTTCCTCGGTGACTACACCACCCATGGCAACATCACGAGCAATCTGGGGTAACAATGATTTAGTGAACCATTCCGCTAACAATTGGTTAGGAATGACTACTTTGATTAGCCTTCGGCATTGTCTCCATTCATGAATATGATCGGAGATGTGTATGGAGGTTTTCTGACGAAGGGAGGTCAATAGTTCAGTACCCGTTTCGTATCAAATGTGTAGTTAGAAGTGTGTGAGGAAGGACATGGTGAGAGAGTTGAAATCGTGAAAAGATGCACGTGGTAATTCAATATACCATTTCACCGCAGAACTCGTAAGTGTTCATTGGAAAAGATGCAAACGTTAGAGTCATCCATGAGGGAGTTGGATGAACACCACAAATGGAAAGTCATCACGTGATTGTTTGGGTCTTCTCTGGAATTTCCGTCAAATTTTGGGATATCAGAAGGAAGTTTAGGTGGAATAGCTGGCCAAACTGGAGAATGATAAATAGGATCATTCGTTAACCGAGACAAGTCTGGAAGGTCCAGGGTCGCTAGAAAAGGTAGTTGTTGGTTAACCTGTGGGTAATGCTGGTGTGGCATAGGGACACTAGTAGGACCATACATTGGGTTATGCGAATAATTATAACTAGTGGGCCCTCTTGTATGAGGTTGGTGTTGACCAGGGTACACAAGATTTGAGGTGTTTTGAGAAGCATGTGTGAGTGGAGGATAACCGGATGGGTTTTGAGGGTTATAGGCTGGATTTGGCATTTTTCCATAAGGGGGTTGTTGTGGAGCTTGAGGATTGTGTCCTGTCGAGAACTGTGGATTCCGTAAAAAAGGGATATTCCACGGATTAGGTGTGGCAGACACATTTTTTCCATGTGGTTGATGGTAGGCTCTAGATTGAGGTTTCCCCCCAGCATGAGGGTGCCCCCCAAATGGAATTTGTCCTCCGGTGGGAGGGTGCCCCCCAGCTTGAGGTAGAGTTCCTAGAATTTGAGAACCAGACGTAAATGACTGACCGGTGCCATTGAGCGGATTAGGACCACCAAGACCGGTCCCTCCAGGTTGTTGGATAGGTAGGGAACTTCCTGGCGTAGCTTGAGTAGTAGAGGCAGTGGGAAAATTGACTGCCCTGTACCCAAAAGGGAGTGATGATGTAGGTCTTGGTTTTACGGGTGTGCCAATAGCAGCTTGGCTAACCACCGCATTACTGACGGGAATAGTCGAAACGTGAGGGACCATTGTAGAATGAGCCATATGGAGAGGAAAATTAGACCTTGGGCCAGTGGGCGATGTGTTCAGACCAACGAGCGGTGTGGCCATAAAGATGGTAATGCCAGTAAAATGGTCTAGAGGTACGGTGTAGGAGATGGGTGCATCAGCACCTACCCCCACTCCATAAAGGTCCTGCACCATGCGCGGTGGACTTCGAACGATGTCTGCGGTCCAAAAGGGGTCATCGGCTAAAGGGTTTTGATGAGACCCAGTTGGAATGTCAGAAAGATTGACGACAACAAATTCACCAGCGAAATACAGTTGGAGGACACGTCGTTCATATCACTCCGGAATGTGGAAAGCTTCTGGAGACTCTGAAACAATTCAAAAATTCTCTAAAGGAGTGGGAACTTCTTCTTGGGAAGTTGTAGTGTCTTGAACCTCACTCTGTTGAGGAGATAAAGGGGTGTAAAGGGGTAAAGGGGTGTTTCCTTCCATATTTTCTGGAGGAAGTCCCTGTAGCCTCCACGAATGATGTGGAGGGTCGATGTTGGTGAAAAAGAGTCGGCAAAAAAGATCTATGGCCAACTACCGAAAAGAAGAAACATACACTAATAGAATCTAAGAATCACAACCAAGCAAACAGGACCTTCTCTCGATGATCGTACTAGTTGGTGATGAAATCCAACGTCGCGTGATCAAGTCAAGAAGGGGCGGGGATAGGGTGGAACAGTTACAATGGTGACCTGCTTAACAGACTTACACCTTGGTGTAAGCTTCCACGCAGTAATTATGGATTTACCTTCCAAGGATCCTGAGTGAGTTTGACCAATGTCTGCTCCAGGTACAGTGAGACTTCCCTTCACTTTCACCTTGTGTAAGACCCTAAAGATTATGGCCACTAAGGTTACCAATTCGCAGTCAGCCCCTGGGAGGGAATAGTCGACAGTCTGATCCAAACGTACGGGTAGGGTATTGAGCCCGAAATCAACTAGAAGGCTTCCACGCAGTAATTGTGGATTTACCTTTAAGCGATACCCATAATACGATCTGACCACCATAATCAGTTAAACCATGGAGGGATAATCTCCGTAGCTCAACTGAATGTGACCTCGTGCGTAACCCCTGTGTGAGAGGGGGATCCTAGGCAGACTTATACGATAATTGGATTTGACTCTCCCTAACTCAGGATGCTAATGTTTGTTTTGGAAACTTTGGAGAGTTATGCTCACAGCCTAATCCAAAGTACTAAGCCTAGTCTACTGTTGGTGGAGGATCCTAGAAAAGAAAAATTTCTATATAATTTTTAATTAGCGTTCATTTTATAGCTGTTCTTTACTCAAAAGGGGTGCATGGAAGTGAAACGAATGGAATTATGACTTAGTCCCAAAAATGAATCAAGGATGATAAGCAGTCATTTATTTTCGATGAACATCTATCTAAGGGAGAGAGAGAGAGAGTTCTTTTCACTAACAAGCACTAATAAGGAATGTCCTCAAACAAATTTTCTTCAATCAAATCCTGATGTGATGCTAAAACTTTTGAGATACCTTCTAACATGCACAATCAATCATGAAGATGCTTTTTTATTTTTTGCATATGAATAATGATTAATTCAAAACAATGCTCATCTTGCTAATTATCTTCTTGGATGAATGAAAATCAGACCAACACAAGAAAGAATCATACAAACAATACACCCTCTCGTTGCGATCAAAACAAGAAGCAAAAGAAAAGAAACAATCAAGGAAAAATCGAGAACTTCACACCAAAAGAAATGTTGAAGAACAATGACCTTAACTAAAATCAAATGAAAAGATCTGTAGGCCTCTGATGACCTTCACCAGCATTTTTCGCTCAGTCAAGAAAGGAGAGAAAGACAATGCATAGGTTTCAAACTCCAAATGAAAGAAAAACTCAACAACAATAGTGAAGAAGGCTACAAAATCCAAACAACAAGATGTTTGTTCTTCAAAAAAGACAGATGTCAAAGCTGGAAAGGAAGAAGTATTGACTCACAAGGTGACCCAGCAAGAGAAACATAGAGGTAAAACATAGAAAAAACAACTCTAGAAAGTTTACTGGCCAAAGGAGGGCTGGCGCTCTGTTGTCAAGGAAAAGGAGCGTTATAGCACTCTGTGTAAGGCACTCAAGGAGCACTGGCACTCTGTTAACACAAGGACAGGGGCGCCAGGTTTAGAAAGCTCCTAAAAGTATCAAAAATCCAAAAATTGCAGTTCAGTCTCGACAATCAAGCTGAGTGTGATGGGGTAGGGAGTCAATCAACTCATGAAATCAATCAAAAAGGAGTGAACCAGGTCTGAAAACCATCAAGGGGTAAGACAAGGTCAATGAGGAGAAATCAAAACAAGAAGTTTCGATTTGAGGCTTCTCCCCAATGGAGTCACCAGTTTCTGTTGTAGGAAAATCTCCCTGCGGACAGGTAGATTGCCTCAAAGAGCTAGACCCTAACTCTAAGATAGAAAGTGCTTAACGTGGACACTGACTTCCTTTAAAATCCATACAAACTAATACATGAGAAGGAAGAAGAATAGAGGTACCTCTTTATCTACGTTTGTCCCTGCACGCTCCGAGTCGAGCTCCAAACTCTCTCTCCTCGATGAGTCCTGTAGAAAAACAAAGTACGAATGCTTCCTACTCTATTGATATTAGCTTGAAAACAGATCTATCTATCAATGATAAGTTCACGTAAGATAAGACACAAACTAGAAAGAAACAGGCCAAGCGTGTCATATTAATGAGAATAACGACAATAGTACTTACAATCATAGATGTGAATGCGACAGCTTTGTCAAGTCCCCTTTGTCTAACCCTTGCTCGAAAGATCCACAACCTGGATGATAGTAGCTTCACTCTCCTTTGTATGACTATGTATTTCCTATGATATCATAAGATTCATGCTAGCAATTCTTGCTCCTTTTCACCACCATAGAGCCTACTTATATAGGTTAAGAGAAGCTTAACCTCTTGAGTTATATTTAGAATAAGTTGAGGAACCCCCTCCTTAGATCAAGGATCTCTTGATGGAACCAATAATTTGAATGCAACTGCCTTCTAAAATTGAGATATCCTCCCCTTATTCTCCTCAACGGGCCAATCACTGCCTCAAATTAGATAGTGCTCCCTAAAAAGGGGCATCAGGGTGCTATAACGCTCCCTAGGAGGCTCAAGGGGAGCACCAACACTCTAAGGATGGGTAGCGCTCTCTCAGAGAAGTGGTTTTTTGTTATAATGCTCCCCAATAGCTTTTGGGGGAGCGCCAACACTCCTAAGGATGCCATAGGGGAGTGCTCTCCTTCAAAACCCTATTTTAAGGTCTCCTTTCAGGTGATAAGAGTTCTTTGACTTCAGTTAACCATTTCCCCTCCTCTAAATCAAGTGTATGAGATGTTTTAAGTGCCTCCTTAGTGTCATTATTATGGTAGTATGCTTGAACAACATTTGCGATACCGGTGAACAACTTGCGACACTTGCGAAAGTTGTAAGGAACATGCGACACTTACGACAGTTGAGAGGAACATGCGACACTTATCCAGTTGAGTAATATTGCTGTGTAACACAAGTGTTCAATATCTATGTCACTGTCACTGTCTGAATTCTTGAACATTAGATTTTTCAGTATGAACCACTATTGTATCTTCAATATGTTCTTCTCATGCAATAGCATCTTGATCTTCAACTTCAAGAAGTGTAAAATTTTTCCTCTAGGTCCTTTAAAGAAATATCTCTCTACTTGGCTATATGATTCTACCCTATCAATATCAAACTCTGTGATATACCCTCCAATGGTACTATCGAACCAATGATCTACTACTCTTGACACAATGTTATCATATCTCTTGACCTTCTTTATCAACTTCGACGTCCAAACCACGGGCGATCTAGATCTGATCTCAACCTGGGTATCTGCTAATCTGGCCAGGCACTTGTATAGCTCATTATGAATCCCTCCAAATAAAATCTCGTGTATATCAGTGAAGATATACCTTCCCAACCAGTCTTCTATGATAATATTAGGGTTCTTATTCTGATCTTCTGTAAAGTCCTTCTCTTGTTCTTCTATCCACTTCTGAATCTCTGCCTTCGATGGAAACCACCTTGACATTCCCTCAAGAAGATCCCGGTCCCAGCAACGAAACCATTTGCTGGTATAGGGGAAGACCCAGGGTTCAAATCTAATATCACACCAACAAGCCCTAACTATTGGCCCTTTCGGAAACACCTGCGAAGCAGATGCAGTCTCGCCCGAAGTAGCAATAGGGGGTTGCAGGACAAATGTGTTTATAATTAGAGGAAATGTGAGGGGAATCAAGGCAACCATGCACATAGATCAGATTATTATTTTCAAACATAAACCTACTTCTCACAATTATATATCATATCTAACATACTAATGCATCATCAGAGTAACAGAGCAAAGAACACAACACCAATCACACAAAACAACATGCTATACATGGTTCACCCTCTCTCTAGGGATATGCCCACATAATTGTGCTTTATAATATATCAGGTGAAAGCTTACAGTTCTATCTACGCTCTTAGCTTGCATATCTCTCTCTTTCTCTCTTCTCTCTATCTCCCTTCCCTGCACACCCAGCTGTAGGGTTGATCTTCGCACCCAGCTGAAGATATTACAACAGAAATTTCTCGCTCCACAAAATACTTCTCTCTCAGCGATAACAACAATCACTCATTATTACATACTCGAACCCATATCAGGTCCTCTTGATCTTTATTTATACATTATAATATCTCATCGACAACCTTAGGCTAGAGCCTAGGTGTCAAAACCCTAGATACCTAAACCCTAGGTGTCTAAAACCCTAGGTCAACTTGACCCATGTTTTTAGGGCTTCACCAACCTGTCTTTCCTTCCTTCCCACGAGGTTCTCCAAAGTATCTACCAATGGATTTTTCCACTTTTTGAGTTGTCCACAATCCGTCTTCCTTGATGATTTGTCATCCTCAATCTACTCATCCAACGACTTGCTTTCTCTTACTTCGCTCCATCTTTTCTTCTCTTTTTCTCACTTCAACCCAGTATCAGTCACTCTGTCTTGCGCACAGTTTTCATTTCATATTTTCTTCTGTAATATTTTCTTTCTTCCATAACCAAGGGCCAACAATGCTCCTTTGGAAACAACTGAAACAAAAACTTAGACTGAGATTCCATCCACAGAAGAAACAACTGTTCAAACTGAAGGAGCGGTTCATATAGATATTCCTGCTCCTTTAGAAACAATTGAAATAGGAACCTAGACAGATGCTCCAACAAATATAGAGACAATTGTTTAGACTGAAGAAACATCTCAGCCCCCTGAACAAGATGCCATCATTAGTAGGTTGGAAGCAAAACTGGTGTAGTCCCAGCGAACCCTGACTCAATGCAGAAGTGAAATGGTAACAATGGAAGAACATCAGAGAGCTGTCAAACAACTTGAAGCCATGTCAACAACAGAGAATGAGACCTTTTCTGAGCTCAAGGAAAGGTGAAGAAAGTACCGAGCCAGTTGGATGGAGATTTGGAGCAAATCAAAGAAATTTGTTCTATTTACTCTGATATAGTAGCTTGCAGGGATCCTGCTAATAATATACCTTATTTTTATTAGAGAGTTATCTATTGCTAAGGATAAAATCTATTAGAGCAGGAAAACATTTTGATTTCACCACTGTTTCTGATTTTGTTTCATGTTTTAGAGAACAAGAGGAGGGAGTACAATACTTTCTGTGTGAACTATACCTTCACAACTTAATCCTAGGTGAGAACAGAAAAGATAACCCCGACCCTTTCACTGTGGACATACAGTTTCAGGTATTCTTGTCCTTTTGAAAAAAAACAAACTAGGTGGGCTAAAGAACACAAAGTTTTTATGAAAAGGGAGATTGGAATAGACCTACGGATCAAAGGGGAACCTCCTAAATCCCTTAAAACCATTATGCAACACAAAACATTCATGAAGAGGGAAAATTTTGTAGAATCTTTAGCTCCCATCCACAGACATGTTATAAGTTCAGGTTTGCAGTATTTTAGAGAGCTTGAATAAGAAACTATTTCTGCCTCCAAACTCAGATGGGATGTCTCCTCAAATGCAGTAAAGAATAGGGAACCTTTTGGTTTCATAAATTTTCATGTAGTCACCTTCAAGTTAGAGAGGTATGCCAAAATGATCCAAAATAAAGGGCATGCCTGGATTGGATGTAGGTACAATCCTCCCATTATTTGGTATCCTCCAAAGGGTTATCAAAGTATTTATAAAATTCGTAAGAAGGAGGAGGATGCTACTATTGAATAGCTTAGAGGTAAGAGTGGGTTCAGGAGACCTGGAGAAAATACCTCTCCTCCCTTCAGCATCACTACTTTACATGTAAACTATTTGATTGCATGAGGACATGCAAAAAGGTAAGCTAGGGGGTATGTTGAGTTGAGAAAAGGTTCAAGTATCCTCCTTATTACCATGATTTATGATATATTCTTGATTGACTTTTCTATTAATTAGAAATACTTAGTAAATAAAATGATTAAAAAGACTTCTAGAAATGTTATTGAGTGATATTAGATAATTTTTGAATTTTGGTTTAAATTGTTTGATTTTATTGTAGAAATGGACAATTATAGTTAAACTCAAGATAGCTAAGAAGATTATGAATAAGCATGTTGAAATTACTAAGGCAACTGAGAGGGNGGGGGGGGGGGGGCTGAATCAATTGTAATTGTGCTTAAACAATATTAAGTCTATTAAGCCATTTTTAATCTTTCATCAAGTGACCATCAATATTATACATAAGATGAAGAACATAAATAATGAGCATCAATCACACATAAGATATACATAGAGACAAAATTTCATGAGGAAACCCATAAAGGGAGAAAACCTCTTCTTCTTCGAAATGATAGGTAGTATTTTAAGTTCTGTACATCATATATGTTTGAGCACCAACTCAAAGTGAGTCTACTACCTCTGTTTTACAAGCTCCAACTTGTTGAGAGCACCAACTCTCTGGTTTCTCTATCACCGACTATAAGGAAGCATCAACTCCCTGAGTGTTCCAACACTAATTGGATGGAAGCACCTACTTCCACTTATACAAGCACCAACTTGTTTGAGAGAACCAACTCTCTGGTTTCTCTAGCACCGAATAGAAGGAAGCACCAACTCCCTGAGTGTTCTAGCACCGACTGGATGGAAGCACCTACTTCCACTTATACAAGCACCAACTTGCATATAGAAAACTTTATGTTTTCCCAAGCAACACCCTGCCACCCTGTTTTCTAGCCACAACTAGATGGAAGCTACAACTCCCAATATTCAAGCACCAACTGGAATATCAGAGGAACACAGTCCTCCCTAGCACCACCCTACCTCCCTGATTATAAATAAATGATTGAATAACCAACAACAAAGATAAATCGATTCTTACCACTTCTTCTCTGTTCTGTAAATATGGTCTGGTTCTAACTGTTCTGCAATTCTTCTCTTCCTCTGTCTATTCTGCAATTCTTCTCTGCTTTAAGTTGTTATGCAATTCTACTCTTGCTTCTGTCTATTCCTCATCTATTACTCATCTTTGAGTTTTATCTCACACTACGCATACTGTTGGTCTCACACTGTGCATACTGTAATTTTCCCTTTTTTATAGTTCAACTCATTTTTCATTCAGAATGACCAACCCCACACAATCACTGCGTGTTTCTTTTTATATTCTACAACCCCTTCGATTACCCCTTAAATCCCTAGAACAACTCTTCAGTAACTGAAACTCCAATTGTCCAAGAACCATGATTCAGTTTTGCTAACTAAATTGTAACTGAACAATTAATTGTGAAGAGCAACAATAGCCCTTCGATAAAATTTCCAAGTATCGAACACCGTTGTATTGCAAGCACAGGGTCTTGCATTGATTTCACCATTTCACATTTCAGTATTTTGGCATTTCAACAATCCTGTGGTGAAGAGTCTCGAAAATCCAAGTCATAATCCCTGAAACTCTGAAAAATTTTAGCTCCACTAGCTTCTTCCCCTCACATGACCACCAGTGGTGACCATAGGCTACACCAAAAGGTGTTTCGCAATTTCGCATTTTGACATTTCGCGATTTCGCATATCACAAGTTCAAAAGGTTAGGGAACCTCATTCCTTTGACTTTCCAGTCAATGAAATGACGATCTTTCACCATGTGTCCTATGGAACCAATGGTCCAGATCTTATCATGATTTCGAAACTTCACGGGCCTTCGTCGTGTTTGATCAACGGTCCAGATCAATCCTCGATCCGACGGCTAGGATTATTTCATGATTTTGCATATTGCGAGTTAGAGAGGTTAGAGCACTCATTACTTTGACCTTTCAGTAAGCGAAATGCCAATATTTCTCCATGTGTCCTTTGACTTCAACGACTAGGATCATTTCACAAATTCACGAGCCTTCGTTGTGCCTGATCAACGGTCCAGGATATCCCTTTGATCAACGACTCAGATTAATTCATGATTTCACATATCACGAGTTTGAGAGGTTAGGGCACTCCTTCCTTTGACCTCTCAACCAACGAAATGATGATCTGTAACCACGTKTCCTTCCCGAAGATGGATGGTCCTCCTGTTTTTGGGATTTCGAGGTTCGCTACCTCAAAGGTTAAAGTTCTTTCAATCTTTGATTTCCTGGTCTGCGAAAATCCGAAATGGAGTCTTTGACATGCTTTGATATTTCGCATTTCATGATTTCATCATTCTTGTCGTGAGTGTCCTTGACACCTCCAACTCCCGGTATCCGAATCTCCGAAATGGAGATTAAGTCATGGTTTCACATTTCGCAATTTCATCATTCTTGTCGCGAGTGTCCTTGACACCTCCAACTCCTGGTATCTGAAACTCCAAAATGGAGATTAAGTCATGGTTTCGCATTTCATGATTTTCTACCGTGAGTTGCTTCCTTGACTCCTCATGATTTTCTACCATGAGTTGCTTCCATCAAATAGAGGAGGCTTAGTGGCTAAAGTCCCTTCATGAATTGTCATTTTTAAGATTATAGATCTACCTTTAGATAAAAGGAACTAGCTTTGATACCAATTGTTGAAATTACTAAGGCAACTAAGAGGGGGGGGGGTGAATCAGTTGTTACTGTGCTTAAACAATATTAAGTCTATTAATCCATTTTTAATCTTTCATCAAGTGACCATAAATATTATACATAATATGAACAACATAAATAATGAGCATGAATAACACATAAGATATACACAGAGACAGATTTTCACGAGGAAACCCATAAAGGGAGAAAACCTCTTCTTCTTCGAAATCATAGGTAGTCTTTTAAGTTCTATACATCATCTATGTTTGAGCACCAACTCAAAGTGAGGCTACTACCTCTATTTTACAAGCTCCAACTTTTTGAGAGCACCAAATCTTTGGTTTCTCTAGCAACGAATAGAAGGAAGCACCAACTCCCTGAGTGTTCCAGCACCGATTGGATGGAAGCACCTACTTCCACTTATACAAGCACCAATTTATTTGAGAGCACCAACTCTCTGGTTTCTCTAGCACCGACTAGAAGGAAGCACCAAATCCCTGAGTTTTCCAACACCGACTAGATGGAAGCAACTACTTCCACTTATACAAGCACCGACTTGCATATAGAAAACTCTGTGTTTTCCCAAGCACCACCCTGCCGCCCTGTTTTCTAGACACAACTAGATGGATGCTACAACTCCCAATATTCAAGCACCAACTCGAATATCAGAGGACCACAGTCCTCCCTAACACCACCCTACCTCCCTGATTATAAATAAATGATTGAATAACCAACAAAAAAGATAAATCGATTCTTACCACTTCTTCTTTGTTCTATAAATATGGTCTGCTTCTAACTATTCTGCAATTCTTCTCTTCCTCTGTCTGTTCTGTAATTCTTCTCTGCTTTAAGTTGTTCTAAAATTCTGCTCTTGCTTCTATCTATTCCTCATTTGTTACTCATCTTTGAGTTTTATCTCACACTGTTCATATTTTCGGTCTCACACTGCGCATATTGCAATTTTCCCTTTCTTACAGTTCAACTCATTTTTCATTCACAACGACCAACCCCACACAGTCATTGCGTGTTTCTTTTTATATTCTACAACCCCTTCGGTTACCCCTCAAATCCATATAACAACGCTTCAGCAGCTGAAACACTAACCATCCAAGAACCATGATTCGGTTCTGCTAACTGAATCATAACTAAACAATTAATCGTGAAGAGAAACAGTAGCCCTTCGATCAGATTTCTAAGTATCCAACACCGTTGGATTACAAGCACAGGGTCTCGCGTTGATTTCGCCATTTCACATTTTTGTATTTCAGCATTTCGGTATTCCTGTGGTGAAGAGTCTCGACACTCCAAGTCACAATCCCCAAAACTCTGAAAAAGTTTAGCTCCACTAGCTTCTTCCCCTCACGTGACCACTAGTGGTGACCACAGGCTGCACCAAAAGGCGTTTCGCAATTTCGCATTTCGACATTTCGCGATTTTGCATATTGGGAGTTCGAGAGGTTAGGGAACCCCATTCCTTTGAATTTCCAGTCAGTGAAATGATGATCTTTCACCACATGTCCTATGGACCCAACGGTCCAGATCTTATCATGATTTCAAAACTTCACGGGCCTTCGTCGTTTCTGATCAACGATCCAGATCAATCCTCAATTCGACGGCTAGGATTATTTCACGATTTCACATATCATGAGTTAGAGAGGTTAGAGCACTCCTTCCTTTGACCTTTCAGTCAGTGAAATGCCAATCTTTCACCATGTGTCCTCTGGCTTCAACGACCAGGATCATTTCACAAATTCACGAGCCTTCGTTGTGCCTGATCAATGGTCTAGGATATCCCTTTGATCAATGACTCAGATTAATTTGCGATTTCACATATCATGAGTTTGAGAGGTTAGGGATATCCTTCCTTTGACCTCTCAACCAACAAAATGTTGATCTGTAACCACGTGTCCTTCCTGAAGATGGACGGTCCTCGTACTTTCGAGATTTCGAGGTTCGCTACTTCAAAGGTTAAAGTTCCTTTGATCTTTGATTTCCCTGTCTGCGAAACTTCGAAATGGAGTCTTTGACATGCTCTGATCTTTTGCATTTTTTGATTTCATCATTCTTGTCGTGAGTGTCCTTGACACCTCCAACTCCCGGTATCCGAAACTCTGAAATGGAGAATAAGTCATGGTTTCGCATTTCGTGATTTCATCATTCTTGTCGTGAGTGTCCTTGACACCTCCAAATCTCGGTATCTGAAACTCCGAAATGGAGATTAAGTCGTGGTTTTTCATTTCATGATTTTCTTCTGTAAGTTGCTTCCTTGAATCCTCCAACTCCTGGTATCCAAAACTCCGAAATGGAGTTTATGCTTCTGATCTTGCCATGTGATCATCGTTGCGTTGCTGATGTTGCCACTTTCTCTTGTTCGTCATCGTCAGGCTGAGCTTGCCATCAATGAAAAATAAATAATTTGCCTTCTGTCTGCCCGTAATAAATATTCCAACAATATCCCCCTTTGGCATTGATGGCAACCTTGAAGACACTACTCATAGCATCCTTACCATTACACTTTATCCCCCTTTGACATCAATGTCAAAGAAGTAACACACTCCCCCTGAGTTGTTGCAGTACATACTCCCCCTGTCAACTATGAGCAACTTAGAAATACAACATATATTCAATAAGTAACCCCTCTGATCAGGTGAATAGATTAGATGGAAGAAGTTATAACCCCCAACTTTTGACGAAGATATCCAAAAGGGGTCACTGCTAACGGTTTAGTAAAGATATCAGCTATCTGTTCTGTGGAAGGAATATAATTCAACTGAACAATTCTGTTTGTAAATTTTTCTCTGATAAAATGGTATTTTATTGGTATGTGCTTAGATTTTGAATGAAGTATAGGATTCTTAGAGAGATTGATGGCACTGGTGTTATCACAGTGAAGTGAAATGGGATCAGTGTGAGTTACCTTCAAATCTGCAAGAGTTTGTATCATCCATAAAATTTGAGTGTAGCAAGTAGCAACAACAATGTACTCTACTTCTATAGTTGATAAGGAAATAGATCCTTGCTTCTTACTAATCCATGCTACCAACGAGTCACCCAAGAAGAAGACACCTCCACTGGTGCTCTTTCTCTCATCCACACAATTTTCCCAATCTGCATCTGAATAAGCAGTTAACTGAAAATTCTGATTTCTGGGATACCAAAGACCATAAGTCACTGTTCCCTTCAAGTATTTGAATATCCTTGTGATAGCTACCAAGTGACTTTGTTTAAGAGCTGACTGATAACAACCTACCATTTCAACAACTTGCATTATATCAGGACGGGATGCCATGATGTGCAGAAGACTGCCTATCATTGATAGGTATTTCCTTTGATCAACATCGGGTGACATATCATCTTCACTGAGATTGAAACCAACCACCATAGGTGTACTAACATGAGAGGAATCCTCCATTTGAAATTTTTTCAACATCTCTTTCAAATATTTTTCTTGAGAGATAAATATTCCTGCAGAACTCTGATTTACTTGTAAACCAAGAAAATATGATAGTTCTCCTATCATGGACATCTCAAACTCTGTTTGCATAGAGTTAGAAAACCACTATACATATGATTCATTAGTACAACCAAAAATAATATCATCTACATAAACCAAAACAACTAGTAAATTATCACCTTCAGACTTAATGTAGAGATTGTTGTCAACAATACCTTTCTTGAACCCTTTGTCTTGTAAAAAATTGTCCAGTCTATAATACCAAGCTCGTGGTGCTTGTTTTAGTCCATATAAGGCCTTCTTAAGCTTGCAAAAATAATTAGGATTATCTGTCAATGAGAATCCTTCAGGTTGCTCCATATATACTTCTTCCTCTAGATCTCCATTAAGAAAAGCTGACTTAACATCCATCTAATACACTTTAAAGTTCTTATGACATGAATATGCAAGGAACATTCTGATGGCCTCCAATATTGCCACTGGTGCAAAAGTTTCATCAAATTCCCGACCTTCAACTTGTGCATACCCTTTACAGAGCAATCTGGCTTTATTTATAACAACTTGTCCTTTTTTCATTCATTTTATTCTTGAACACCCATTTGGAACCTATTACATTCTTATCTTCAGGTCTAGGGACAAGCTCCCAAGTATTGTTCTTCTCAATCTGATCAAACTCTTCATTCATAGCTCTAATCCAATCATCATTCTTGTTGGCTTCATCAAAAAATTTTGGTTCAGTCCTAGATAAAAAAGAAACATGAGATTGTTCTGAGTCTTTAATCAATTTCCTTCTTGTCTGAACTCCTTTATTTATATCTCCAATTATCTGATTTTCAAGATGATTCTTTCTAACAATTCTGAGAGGTGATTTTGCCTCTTTCTGCTGATTTGTGTTATTCAGAGTATTCATATCTTCATCTGATTCAGATTCTTCTCTTTCTGATCCTTGGACCTCTTCATCTTCGTATTCAACTATATCTTCTGTACTTGGATCAACATTGCTTACATTTTTTATCGGGATTTCTTCATCAACTTTTATGTCTATATAATCAACCAGTTTATGCAGTCTCTTATTGTAACATCTGTATCCTTTACTATTTGTAGCATAACCCAAGAAGATACCTTCATCATCCCTATCATCATATTTTCTAATATTTTCATCATTATTCTTAATGTAACATTTACTCCCAAAGACTTTAAAATGCTTGATTGAAGCAGGTCTTCCAAACCATAGTTCATAAGGAGTCTTGTCACTGTGGGGTATGAGATGTGCTTTGTTAAGGATATGAACAACTATATGAATTGCTTCCACCCAATATGTCTGAGGTATATTTCTTTCATTTATCATTGATCTTGCCATTTGTTGTATTGATCTATTCTGCCTCTCAACAACTCCATTTTGTTGTGGAGTCCTTGGAATTGTGTACTCTCTTTTGATTCCATGTTTATCACAGAACACTTTGAAGTTCCATGAGCTAAACTCTCCTCCTCTATCAAACCTTACTGCCTTCAATCTTTTTCCTGTTTGATTCTCGGTTAGAGCCTTAAACACTTTGAATTTTTCAAATGCTTCAGATTTTTCCTTCAAAAAGGCAACCCATGTTAGTCTAGAATGATCATCAATAATCAACGTGAAATAATTTTCTTTTCCCATACTTTCTTTCCTTGATGGTCCACATAAATCCATATGTACTAACTGGAGAGGTTTTTCCGTTGAAGGAAAGTTTTTAGATTTGAACTGAGTGCGAGTAAGTTTTCCTATCTGGCAAGGTTTACAAACATAATAACATGGCTTTGATATCTTTGGAAGATCCTTTACTTCCCCACTATTTTTGAGCTTGATTATATGATCAAAATTTAAGTGTCCAAGTCTCTTATGCCATAGCCAAATTTCATCATACTTTCTTAAGTAACATTCTTCTTTTTCTTCTTTTAGCACATAGACATTGTTTTCTGTTCTTATCCCTTTTGCAACTAGCTGTCCTGAATTCACAGATTTTATTCTTCACATCCTTGGTCACAGAATTGACTGACACTAAGAAGATTATGTTTCAGACCTTCTACAAACAACACATCTTGAGATTTCCCTTTTCCATTACTCAAACTTACCATTCCTTTACCTTTTATTTTTCTTGGTGCATCATTTCCAAAAGTTACATTCCCTGATTTGCTTTCACTTAGAGTTATAAACTTGCTTTTGTCTCCAGTCATATGTTTGGAACATCCACTGTCAATATACCAGGGATTCTTTTCTCTTTGGGATGATAACACTAGTCTACACTTGTCATCTTCTTTCTTCTTCCAAATCTTGAAATTTTCAGCAGTAAGATTCGAGTCTGACTCAAAATTCCTTAAGCGACAATCTGTAGCTTTATGTCCATAGTTATGACAGATGTAACATTCTAGTTCACTAAATAGAAGATCATAGCGATTGTTATGCTTAACCTGCGTCCTTTTCCCAACCATCACATGATTTATAGTTTGAGGTTGTTTGTTGCTTGGTTGTCTCGATCTTTGTTGTGGAAGATGGTTATTCATTGAATATCTTGATTGTTCATATCTAAATCTTAAAGAACAGTTTATAGATTTGTGACCAAAATTAGAGAAGGAAAAACAATAACCATAGAAAAAACCTTTGTACCTTGAAAATTTTTGTCTTCTTTGAGGAGGCCGATTTCTTCCATGCCGATAATCTCACTGATATACATATTTGGTTTTGGTACTTTTTCTTTCATTCCTTCTTGGTGGTTGATTCTCTTTCTTTGTTTCTGCAGAATGACTATTGTCAATGTTTGAGGATTTGACAAACTTGATAGGTTCTGTATTACTTGGATGATCACTACTTGATCCTTCTTCATACCCCAAGCCAACTTTCAACTTTGGGTTTCTTTGCTGATTTAGAATGGAGGTTAATCAATCTGAGGCTTTAATACTTGGCAGATTTTGGTGATACAATCCCTTAAACTTCTCCATTTCTTTTCTGGTTTTTACTATCTCTTCTTATAAGGCTTCACACCTCGCTTTATTCTCTGACAACTATTGTTTCAGTATGTCTTCTATTTTCTTTGCCTCTTCTAACTCCACTTTTAGTAGAGAAAAGTTTTCATCAGTTTTTTCACTATTCATTTTAAACTGCTTCAACAACTGTTTTTGTTTTCTCTTCTTACATCTGAGTCTGTCAATTTCTTCCAAAGCACTGATTAATTCACCTTCCATATCCACCACAGCTTCTTCATCATCCATTTCACCTCCTGTGTGTTCATCATAAATATCTCCCATAGCCATAAGCATAAAATCATTCACTTTGTCTTCACATTATGAATCACTGTCTATGTCTTCTGAGGAATTGTCATTATTTGCACACAAACTTTTCTTTTTACTATATTTTTTGAATTTGTACTTTTTTTCATCATCAGAGTTCTGGTCCTTTCTCTGATGCGAACACTTAGATGAAAAATGACCTATATTACCACAATTAAAAAATTTGAAGGGAAGCTTGCCTTGATATTTTCCTGATCCTTTCTTTAACCTTCTCACAAATTTTGCCTCAATATCATCTAAATTTGAATCAATATTAGTTGCTGCTTTAAAAGATGCTTCTCTAGTAATGGATTTATCTTTGTTGATTCTCATTTCATATGCAGTTAATGTTCCTAGGAGTTGATCAATGGATAGAGTTTTAAGATCATTTAGTTCTTCTATTGCAGAGACTTTTGGATTAAATTTATCAAGCAAAGATCTTAAAATCTTCTAAACTAAAATTGATTCTTCAATCTTCTCACCAAGACCCTTCATGGAATTCACAAGTTCTTCAACTCTTAAAAAATACTTGCTAACTATTTCATCTTCATTCATCTTTAGTTGTTCAAACTTCAACCTAAGTGTTTGAAGTTTGGCATATTTTACTTTCTCATTTCCTTCATAGGTGCTAATAAGTTTATTCCACATTTCCTTGGTAGTTTGAAGATGCATAACCTTTACAAACTCGGCTTCTGCAAGTCCATTCAAGATAGAATTCATTCCCTTAGCATTAAATCTAAATTCTAACTTATCATCCTTGGAAGCTAGGACAACAAGCTTTATGTATCCAGTCTCTACTACATCCCA
>JASDQU010100914.1:443325-460216 GCA_032191745.1 Picea mariana | reverse complement strand
TCTTTTGTCGATCTTGTGGTTCTTTAATCCTTTGTCTTATCATTTGCATTTGTTCTTCCATTTCTTGGATCGCTTCTGGTCCTACCAGGACTCTATCCTCAAGTCAATCCCATCTCAATGGCATCCAACATGTTCACCCATAAAGAAACTCAAATGTTGTTGGATATAAGATTCCCTCAGTAATGAATCCTCGATTGGTAAAAAGAGCAATTCGACAGTTTCCCATATAATTTGTTTTCCCATACACTACAGTACTAAGTGAAAATGTTCATCAAGTTCTTCCTTCATCCGAGAATATGTCAATATGTCATCAATGAATACTTGAACACAATTGTTCAAGTATTCTCGGAACACCTCATTCATCGAGCTCATGAATACCCCTGGGGTGTTTGCCAATCCCAATGGTAAAATGATAAACTCGTAGTGTCCTAACCTCATCTTGACTTCATTCTTAGGAATTTCTTCCTCTTGATCCGTAACTGGTGATATCCTGATCTCAAGTCGATATTTGAAAACACAGTGGTGCCTTTAATTTGATCAATTGAATCGTCTATTCTTAGCAATAGATACTAGTTCTTGATCGTTGCCTTGTTCAATTGACGGTAGTCAATATAGAGTCTCCATGACCATCCCTTTTTCTTATGAAATAATAGGTGCACCACAAGGTGACACACTTGGATGTATAAGTCTTAGGTCCAACAACTCCGTCAGTTGCATTTTCAACTCCTGTAAATCAGGTGTTGACATCCAATAAGGCGTTCTTGCTATCAATTCATTTCTAGGTTTCCAGTCTATTGTAACACCAATTCTATTTCGACGAAAAACTTGGAAACTCTTCTGGACACATGTCAACAACTCTCGTACTACCATAATTTTTTCTAATCCTTCCACCTCGCCCCTTTTCATTTAGTGCTAAGATTGCATATAGCTTGCATCCTTTGTGCATGTTCTTCTACATTTGTAGGGAATAATGAACCTCAAGGACACTCCATGGTTTCTTCCTACAATCACCCTTCTTTGTCCCTCATCGTCAATCAAACTTAACTGCTTCATTTTACAGTTTAGTATCACATCATGCAATTCCAACCAATCCATATCAATCACTATGTCATAAGATCCTAAGATTATGACATATAGGGTGGCCTTCGTTACAAAATCTCCCAAGTTAATGCGAGAGTCTAAAACCCTTCCTCCAACCTTATGTTTGGCACCCGAAGCCAATTCTAGGTACCTAAACTTATCCTACTTGAATACCCTTATCTTAATCCTTTCTAGCACTTCACCAGAAATAAAGCTCTTTGTAGCACCGAGATCTATCAAAATACTAAAAGTTTGATCATCGCTCATACCTGACATCTCGAGCACAGTGGACTAGTTCTCGGCCTAGAGTTTATTCACCGTTGCATGAATCCTCTGGGCCTTGCACAATTCTCCCATTGTAGTGGGTATTTTTTATCTGATCGCTCTAGCCTTCTCAACTGGACAGTCTCGCTGGTAATGTGGCATTCCACATGTCCAACATCTGGTCTTTGGTCCAGTACTCTTGGTCCTTGAAATAGAATTTGTTGGCCTATCATTTTGAGCTCCTTGTCTATTTTGATGAACATGCCTAAACTGCAATTGTTGGCGGTGCTACTATTGATGTGGTGATCCCCTGTAGGGAATTCTCTATTGAGGAACTGATCGTCATGGTGTTGTGATCATGGGTCCTCTAGATGCATCTTGATAAGCTAATGTCTCTCAAGCTGACGTCTCATGCTGTGACACACCTGATTTCATATGTCCAGTATGTCTTGCACGAATCCTTCCCTAACACCTGCTGGTCAACTCTTCCTCATCTATGAGGGCCTTCTCGACTGCATCGTGTAATGTTTGAGGCATTAGGATCCTCACCTTCGCATGACGTTGAAGTTAAGGTTGAACACAAACTTGTTGACCTTTATCTTCTTTGTGATCAGATGTGGAGCACACCAAAGCAACTCCATAAATATGGCCTCATACTCCAGCTCCATACAACCACCCTATCGTAAGGCATTGAACTCATTGATCTGGAGCTCGATGAATTCCTATGACATATGATTTTACCATAACTTCTCCTCGAACAGTTCCCATGACACGTCTTTGATGACCATGTTTAGTTGAGGTAGGAGCGTCTTCCACCATAGAAGAGCGCTCCCCTTCAGCTGAAAGACCACCATGTGGACCTTCATGTTGGAGGTGTAGTCGCGAAGTGAAAATAACATCACAATATTCTCCAACCATGCCTTGGTGGCTTGGTTAAACCCCTATGGCATGGATGCTAATGGAGGCATCACGTCTCCTCCCCTAGCACCATGTCGTCTACCTCCACAACGTCCTCTAACCATGATTATTGTAGGAAAAAAAATTAAATTTTAATTATAAAAAGTTATTAATGCAAGGTCTACTACAANACATCACAATATTCTCCAACCATGCCTTGGTGGCTTGGTTAAACCCCTATGGCATGGATGCTAATGGAGGCATCACGTCTCCTCCCCTAGCACCATGTCGTCTACCTCCACAACGTCCTCTAACCATGATTATTGTAGGAAAAAAAATTAAATTTTAAATATAAAAAGTTATTAATGCAAGGTCTACTACAATGGAAGGCGCAATGATCCCAAGTCGCAGGGTTGAACTCGTTCTGATACCATATGTAATGACCCCTCTATTACAACAATGAAAAACGATGAAAAAAAGGTAAAGTTTTTTTGTTTTTCAAAAGCATTTGGAAATTAACATCATCACATAATTCATAGCAACGTACAACAACACCACATCATAATTAAAAAAATTACAAGCGACACGTCATTGAAATAAATAACGACACAAACCAACACATCAATATATATAACAACGACACATGTTCAATGCATAAACATAAATAGCAACGCAGTTTGACACATCACAATCATCGGAAGAAAAATATAAATAAGGATCAACCAGATACTGGACATCAAATAACTACCCTCCCAACCTATCCTGCAAGGTTAGGACCTCTAGAACACAAAAGCAATGCTCAATACCATGATTTATCCGATTGATTTTGACCATTTAAGGTCTCAGGGATGGCGACTATTCTGAGGAGAAGGTGTCTAAATCCCGCTAATCCAATCAAGTCGACAATCAACTAGATCAATCAATCAATTTTAATCATCAATTAATCATGGCGAAATAGAAATCATCAACTTTATTTTCATGGCACGCGAGTAATCTAATTACATAAATCAGCATACATCAACATTAATTTCAAGAAGCAAGATTAAGCAAATTCATAACCGGTCACACATCAACATTTAATGCCTGACGCAAGAAATATAATAGCTCAATCATTTATTCATTAACATTATTCTAAGGTGCAAAGATATCTAATCACTTAATCATCTATACATCAACATAATTAATGGCGCAAGACTAAACAATTTACCAAAACAATCGTACATCAACATTATATAGTGGCGTAAGAGAAATCTAGTTACTAACCAATCATACATCATGAAATCAATGCAATTATCCATCTAGGAAGCATTCCATCAAGAGTCCGACTATAATCACATATATCAATTCATTAACGCAAATCGCCATCTATGTTAGCAATCAAGGAAGGGTCTATGTAAGTTTTTACCAATGAGATAAGATTTACCAAGTACATAAACAAATTCTACACCACTCAGATAACAGGTTGTGATCAATTAGGAACCAAATAATTTATCCATGAAAGGACCATCACTAAATCATTCAACCTAACCACCTTTATTGACATAAAATTTACAAGGAAGGGAAACTAGATCAAGTTCTTCAAGAGTTACAAAAGTGTCATAATCAAGGTTCAATGACCAAGGTTATGACTTAACAATCATTCTTGACCAAATCGGTTCCCTTGATTATTCAAACCGGCCTAAGGTTTTAATATTAGTGAATAAACCCAACATACTCCAATGTGATTTCTAGCTTTATCACGGTTAAGCTTAGCGCTTAAGTTAGAATTTAGTATAAGAGAAGGAAATTCCATCCTTCAAATCATAAAAAAATCTTATTCGTAATAGTGAATCCTCGAGACTATGAATATAATTCCTAGACCCAACCCGAAATCATTACTTTAATTATAACAAAGTACATCCTAATTAATTACCCACATAATATTGACTAGAGACTCCAAGTGTCCTCCCTTAACAAATTAAAGGTGACATCTAATTAATAGGGAGGTCAGCCCTCCACTTCTTCTTTCATCCCAGATTCCCATAAGAAATCATTCGTTCTTGTACAAGTCTTAGACATTTCAATATAAATAGGTGTACACAATGTTGTTATCTAGGATCACGCTTTCTAGATGATTAAAAGGTTTCAAGAGAGAGTTGCTAAAATTGAGGCATTAGTAGAAGATCGCTAAAACTTAGGTGAATAAAGTAGTATAAAAACATGTCAAGGTTAAGCATGCATTCTACACCATCAACTTTGGACGAGTCTAAGGATTAGACTCCATGCATGTCTTGTAAGAGAGAAAATAAGGAACGACACCTATTTCTATCATCTCACGAAGCACCTCAATTGCCCTTGCAAAGCCCTCCAAGGGGAGATTGTTAACCCGCAAGTTATCAACTATGTTACTTGGAAAAACCCTCCACTGATCGTATCCTATAACCCTCCATCTGGCATGGTTAGTTGTATTCAACAGATGGAGTCCATGGATTAGAAGTTGAAAGCATGCACAAAAATTGATGTCAAGGAGGAAAGCCGAGGGTGAATTCCCCCACATTCTTCTAAGGAAAAACAATGCACAAAAATCGTTGTGAGGGAGGAAAACGCTTGTGGGAAGAGGCTCCCGGAAATGCACTAAGGAAATTCGTTGGGAGGAGCATTTAAAGCATTGAAGAATACAAGGTTTGAAGGGAAAAATCACCACATGAAATCTTTGTTGGAGAGGCGTGTTTAATTCGTTGAAGGAAACAAAGTCTGAGAGGAAAAATAGCACAGGAAATATTTGTTGGGGAGGTGCATTTAATTCATTGAAGAAAACAAAGTCTGAGAGGAAAAGTCCCATAGGAAATATTTGTTGGAAGAAGCAACCAAAATGGCGCTACATGATCAACCAAAAAAGGAGTTCGACCAACACGTCACTTGGATTTGCTACTGGTGCTCACCTTAGTGAAAATCAGGAGGTTGTGAAAGAAGCGAGGACAAAGATGGAGGCAGCGAAAATGATATCTCCACCTCTCATGCATACCTTGAGGGTTCATCTATTAGGTTGATGTTCAGTTTGAGGAAAGTTTTATACAACTTAATATACAATTCCAAAATTGCTTGGCAAAGCTCTAGTACAATAGATTAAAATAGATAAAAGAGATTTTTAATGAGATCTAGTAACTTGAGTAGTAGACACTCTATTTAGGGTAGAACGTATTCATTGAAAATCAACTTTAAGAAGCATGTCCAAAGACAAGGGTTTCTCTAACCCAAAGAAGGAAAAATAGTAAACTCGAAGGATGGCAGGATGTGATGATCAATGCCAAAGGATGAAGGAAAAGGCAACTGAACATGTAGTTAGGTTAAAAGAACTCATCACACCTTCCAAGGGGTGTGCTGAAAGAAACAAAGCATGAGGATGGATTTGCAACATCAAACAACCATTCATATATATTAAGTGAAATAGTCTCTATGATCAATCTTAGAGGAAGTAGGGCAGGTGGTCTACATGGACTTTACACAAGTAGTCTAAATCATTTGAGAATTCACGATAACATCATTATCATAAATTCGTCTTTTGTGTTTCATTAAAACTATCAAGGACTGGTCAAGTTCAAGTTTATAATTACAATCAGTTCACTATGAATATACAAGAACTCAATTTACAAATTAAATCTTAATACCATTACAATCTGAGAAACATTACCATAACCGACGAGGAAGATGGACCTGGAGATGATCCTTTCAACTGGTGCTCCTTCCGATCACCCACTTGTTAATCATTGAGACTTCACCGGTACCTCCCAGCCAACGCTAGGGGTACACTTCTTCCCCCTTAGCCCCTTGAGCCACAAAGGGGCCACGCAGACACACAACCAGAAATCCTCTAGCTCCCAGCTCACCTTGCAAGATAGAGCCACCACTCTCTCTCAAGATGGGTATCCCAACTCTCACAAGTAAAACCAATCAAAAATTCTGCATCATAACTTTACCCATAACCAATGTGATCCATTGCTCATCTCAGCCATTTTTTTTTATAGAATTTTCCCATAACCCATCCCCACTTGCACAATTAATTCGTTTTTTAATTAAAATAATTTAGAATTATCTCTCCCTTACACTTATCACCCTTTCCCCAATTTTCACAATTAAATCCACATTTTATTTGAATAAAATTTAATTTCCCTCACCCTTCTTAAAAGCTCTCCTTAAATCACTCCTAGTTGTCTCTTTATTCCCCTTATTTCCAATTAATGACTGGTGCCTTTCCAAAACTTAGTTGAGTTAAAATATGAATCTTCTCCTAGTTAGACTAGTGTTAACTAGACTCTAGATTTCTTTCTATGAGTACCCATTCCTTTCGCTTTATTCCATTCTTACCTTAAATTCCAATTGGGTAATTAATTGCACATATGTGTATTAAATCAATCTTTAGATTTATTTTATTTCCCTTGAATTCTTAAATTGATTTACTTCATCCCCTCATTATTTAATTTATAAATTTAGTTTTTAGTCTTCTTACTAACTTAGACTTAGTCTTAATTAAATTTTTAGTTGCAAGGGATTAGACTCTAATAGGGATTGTGATTAATAAACTCAATCCTTAGTTAATTAATTAATCGATTGATCCAACAATGCTCAAGATTTTACAAGGTTAATTATTCGCTCAGGGTTTTCTAGGCCACCTGCAAACACTGACTTAAATTTTATTTATGGGACATGCCCTTCAAGATGCACTTCATGCTCCAAGGGTTCCACTCACCTTTGACTCAAATTTTTAATTACGTGATGTGCCCTTAAAGACTCACTCTATTCTCCAAGGGTGCCACTCTCCTTTGAATGGTTTTGGTAGTTGTCCAACCCTTGGAGTCAACACTCCATTCGGGCGACCTTGTGAGAGACTAAGGGATTCTAAGGAATAAGGACCCTGTCTTATTGTGTGCCCCATAGAAATCCTCGTGAGCGATTGTCTCAGTCTGCCCTAATGGAATCATGGATATTTCGAACTAGGTAATCATTAACCTAGAATTTGAGCCATGACAAGAGTGCTAGTAGGTTGTGACAGGGACGCTACCACACCTCTCCCTCAATATCTGGTCTATGTGCATGGCCCCTTTACTCCTTATGTGAGTCAGATTAGAAAGCAATCGTCAGCCTGCATACATCAATGAAACATTGTCAATGATCCATAAACAACATCATAATACAATCGATCATATGTCACATATGCATAAATGAAATACCCAAACCAATACAATCCACTCCCTGACTCAATCTGGAGTCTAAGGAGGCCCATTGATGCCATTGACATCCACAATCTGTCAAGTTTCCTACAAACTCAGGGGAAACTCATCAATAGCATCTGTCAATACATAGATATCAAACAACACAAATAATAATCCATCATCATCATAAGAATCCATAAGTAAAACAAATAACCATATACTGTAATTCGATCACTTGCACGCAAGTGTCCTCAAATAATAAGTCAATAACATGTTCTCACAAGAGCGGGATGTTACAATGATCTAATACCAAATCTTGAAGTAGTGATAAATTTGAGGTATGGGTTAGAATGTTGAGACAAATGAGTTGTCTTAATTATTGAAAGATTTTAGTATAGTGTGAAGAAATTAAATTATCAATTAATGTTGCTCAACATAAAGACATATTAAAGTATGTTGGTTATTACGGTAATATTTGATTTTCAATTGAAAAGTGCCTTGATTGTTTGAATAAATGTAATGGGACAATTTTCATTAAAAGTTGTTTAAATATATTTAAAATTATTGAAATAGCTATGTTAATGTAGATATGAGATGTCATGATAATTGCTACTCACATAGCTAAAAGGGTAACGTATGGTAAAGAATGATAGTATGCAGGATGTAGAAAAAAAAATAATAACGAGGAAAAGTTGTTGATTAGTGATTGTAGAACATTATAAGGAGATGTTGAAAGTAATATCATAATGTCACATGAATTAGTTTAAATGTTAAAAAAAATATGATATTTTAAATCTCTTGGTTCGTAATAAAAGAAATAAATTTGAAGATGGGAAATAAAATTTATATTAAGGGTCTTCTCCTTATAGTTAATGTAGCAATATCTTTGTAATGACTTTAAGATAGTGAGATCATAGTGACCTTGTAAAATAATAATAATAATAGTAATTAAAAGAGCTAACCCTAGGGAGATGTAAAGACCAAAGATTATGATCAATTTGCATTTTGACCATAACTTCGAGACAAACTTTCTTGAAGGGTGGGTGTATGTAATGCTCCATATTTTGGCCTTAGACAGTTAGAAAATTGTCGTTTACTCAAGTTAGTAATTCAATTCTTAGTATTTGATTAGAGTTAGTTCGACTAAGTTAGACATTTGAGATGAATACATTTAGACCTGTTTATTTGTTACATGATATTATTCTTACTATTATATGCTAATAATAATGATAGTTCTCTGAGTGTTTAAGCATGAAAGTTAAAACAGAGAATTTTGGTACATGGATACCAGTTCAAGTTATCTTGTGGATGTATAATAGATGCAAGGAATGGTAAAAATAAACATACATTTCTTAATTGAACGTCGGTATAGATATGGATTCTTATATGATATTGTGATAATATGCATGGATATGAGTTATTGGTAAACTAACCTATAGGTTGATGAGCTAGTGATAGATAAATGGCTATAGTGTTGAGGTAACTTGGATGTCGTAAGCATAAAGAATATAATGTATTCTATAAGTTGTGCTTACTATTTAATTTATGATTCAAAATATTGCTATGATCTGTGGTAACTGTGGTTTTGATAGGATACACAACTTGCCCAGAGTGGTTGTTTGATGATGTGACTCTAAGAACAGTAGTTGCACAGTCTGACTTGATGTAGGGTGTTGACCCTATTTCTCTAAGGAAGGGTGGAGGTATTTCCCATTGTTTATCTTCTGAAACCTAGAGTCGTGGAAGGGATGTGTGAAGTCACACTCTCCTAGACGTGTTATGGTGACTGCCAGTTTCTTGTTGGGGAAGCTTGGTCGAGATGTATGACACTTCCTCTTATGGGTTCTATCTGGGGTTAGGTCAATATAGTTGATGCTCCAACTTAGTCCAATAGAGGAAAGGATAGGATGGAAGATGGAAGTAGGTTAGGAAGGAATGATGCTTCGATGTTAGTTGATAATATTGATTGGGGATTAGAGATGCCACTATTGTTTACTCACTTGGTTCCTACCATGCTTAAAACCCTCTTTGATTTCCTATTGATATTTTAAGTGTGATAATGAGGTATTGATGAATTGGTGTAATTTTGTTTGTTAAGATTATTAAATGATGAATTACTTGATCTGTTGTCCTACATGTCTTGGTGTGATCATATAGGAACTATGCACAGAGGCAATGGTTTTTATCATTATTATATGCATGAGATATGTGTCAGCTAGATACGCACACATACCCTACACATGTACTCTAGTACAATTAATTAATGTATTAATTATTAAAGTAGATTATTAACTATTTAATTGAATGTTTCTTGATCATGTAAATTATATTGCATACAAAATATCTATAATCATTAAATACTTTCTTTGACTTTGATTGATGGTTAATATGATGAATTAAATGAACATGGTGGGTTGTCATTTACATTTTGGGGAAAATTGTCAAATTGCATTTATTAGCTAGCATGAAAAAAAAAACTTTTCATTTTATTTATTGTTGTTTAATGCAAGTTATTTATATTTTAGTTTTATTCTAATATTTTCCCAAAACTCTAGACAAGGGAGGTTGATGGATAATAATGAGGGTGGTTGAGGAGACTTCGGGAAGGGTGTATGGAAACTTGATAAATAGGGAGAATAAGTGGTGAGGAAGGGGATGGGGAGGTTTGAGCATGATGAGAGGTTGTGAAATCTTTGGAAGATATATTTCTTATGATGGTTTTATTTGCGAATTTGTTCTTTTTTTTTCCCCGAGTCACGAGCACAGAGGGACAAGAAACCGAAAGGCTTATTGGAGCTAGGAAACCGGCTAGGCTCCTAGTTAGGTGGGAGGATTTTGTTGTTTCACTATGGGCAAGCAGGAAAAGAAATTAGAATGGTTGAAAACATATTCCTACTACTAGAAAAGATACATTGCAATTGATGAGTTTCAACAGACCATGGAGGAGGTATTTTCATTGGTGTTTTTTTGTACATATGTTTTAAGTTCTAAATCTTATAGTTAACATATTATTTAATTCATCATGTTATTTACAGTTATGATTCAGTAAATGTAAAAGAGTCGTGGAAATGAAAATTAATGAAATTATGTTAAATCAAAGTTGTTAATGCATATGTATTTAATGAGTGATTAATTTCCTAACATCCTAGATGGGTGTTACATTTGGTATCAGAGCACGGTTCTAACACTCAAGGCCTTTGGACCTTCCCAAGTAAAATTTAGGAACGAATATTAATCCAAGTTTTGTCAATTATTTTAATTCTAATCAAAGTATTACAAGAATGGAATAGCCTTGGATTTGATAGTTGTTTTTGTGATTCATCTCTTTGTTATTGTCTCAAATGACTCTTAGTAATATTATCACTACTATATATTCATTGAAAACAATGCATGCCACGTTCAACATCAAATTCTAAGTTTACATTCTACTTCTTTGTTTACTTCCCATTCTCCACTAGATAAAAGGAGTCCATGGTAGTGACTAACATTTTTCAAGTGGAACTTCTCCCAGAGAATGATCCAACTAATAAACAAGAAATGCTTATGTTATCTGTAGAATCAAAATTAACATATTCTCCCTTGTTAGACATGTTAGATCATGAAGAAAATATTTTTGCAACCAGAGCACCAACATTTACAACATAAGGTCTCTTAACAAGCCCAACTTTTTTTGCAAACATTTACAACATCAAGTCTCTTAACAAGCCCTTCTTTTTCTGCGAAAAAAAACGGGAGAATATGTACAGAATCAACACCACAAAAGGGACAAACTTATTTTCCATTTCTAAGAGCATTGAATCTGTATACTTTAAACTTGACATTATACTCTATTGAATGCTAAGGAATTGAAGCAAATGTGCTTCTTACAACAACCTAAATGTTCAACAATAATAAATATAGGATTATAGGTTACAACATTGTCCAATAAAATTGATTAAAAGGTTTCCAAGATTAAACCACTATTTTTGATAAAGAGAAAATGAAAATATTTTACATACATATTTTGATCTCGGAAAATAAGGATAATATTTTACATACATATTTCTGGTATATGAGCAGAAATAGAGCACTTTACATATCAGAGTGTTCAAACCAAAGAAGCAATTAAGCGAATTTATTGCATCAGGTTTGAAAAAAGAATCATTAGGAATGAAGCTTTAATGGCTATAAATTCGACCATTTTTTTCAGTATTCATTTTTTTTAATATCTTAGATTACCTTTAACTCTAAAATTTGAAAGATAGAATATTTTCGTGAGGTGAAGAAGGCAACGGGAAGCTAGAAATCCAACATAGTGTTCATTAAAGACGGATGGAATTAGAGAGAACCTTGTTCATTTTGGAAAGCAAAGCTACAACCAATGTTAAATGCAATCCTATGGATCCCTGGCTTTGACCAAATGTCATTGGATGCAGATACATAGTTGTGGATCTTTTAGATTTACAAATATCATGTTTAGATCACATGGTGTCCTTTCCTTGGCTCGTGATTCTAGACTTGAGTCGATGTTTACTCTGAATAGAATACGTTGTCTGAACAATCCAATGTCGACATTTATGAGTGAATGAATTTATGAAAAGATTGAAAGATGTTTATTTATGGGAAGCCTCTAGTTGGCCACCGACTATTTAAAAATGTGAAATGTGAGCCATGTATTTATCAAAATACCAAAACCTGAAACCAAACAAATAAAATAGTGAACCATCTCGCAATGCATTGCTAAAATATTTATATAAGAAAAAATAATGGAGAAAAATCAACTTGCAACGATAAAATACTTTCACATGACAATCAATCCATGAATTTCAAAATATCACCAGTCTTTGAACCACAAATATTTACTAGTGAGTTTTCATCTCTGCAAATGGGAGGACTTATCTAAACCAAAGATGATGGGAGGTTGGGGCCTTAAAAACCTGCCTCTCTTTTACAAGGCGCTTTCAGCTAACACCCTTTGGAGAATTTTAACAAAACCTGGACTTTGGAGTAGTGTAATCAATGCCAAATATCTCCATCATCTTCTGGTCCACATTTGGATCAGATTCGCCGAGGTTCGTCCTTCAAAAGGCTCACAGTCTTGGAAAAATCTCTCATCCTCCCTTCCGATCATTTTACATTGGCTTTCGTGGAAACTTGGGAATGGAGGTTTGATAGAAGTTGGCAGCGATAGCATTCTGGGTCTGGGCAGTAAAGCTATGCTTTCACCACCCCTCCGTGCGCACCTACAGGAAAAGAGCCTTATCTACTTGCACCAATTCTACTATCCGTCCAAAGGAGGACCGTTAGGCGACTCTTGGCTTAAAGGATTGGATCTCCAATTGGAGTCGGAGTTCATAGTCGAATGGGATGGCTACACCCAGCTTCTTAAGGAAACTAGCGTGCGACCGCAAGATAAGCTAGATACCCTCATCTGGACAGGGGGAGATTGTTCCGGCCAACTCAATGCAAAGAATGTTTACCAAGCTTTGGCATCTCTTAACTAGAAGCCATTAAATGCCAGTTAGAGACAGAGGATTTGGAGGGACAAATGTCCATTGAAGCTCAAACTTTTCATGTGGCTCCTGCTGGAAAACAAATTATTGTTTTGGGATAAGTTGCAAGCTCGTGGCTGGGAGGGCCCGAACCGTTGTACCCTTTGCAAATTTTCCAGCGAAACTACTCTCCATGTGTTCATTCTTTGCCCTTTCACTCAATATATCTGGACTTTTCTATCTTCGGTGTTAAAGTTCTCCCTTCATTTGACGGGTACCAGTGTTCTAGGCTTCTTTCATAATTGGTTCAATAACAACAGAACACATGCAATGTTACCTATCCATCTGTGCTGGCAAGTCTGGAAGGCCAGGAATGCAGCAATTTTTAATGATAAGACTCCATCATTCCAAAACTTGTCAAACCACATTCTGGTGGAGGCAATCAACTCCGGCAAGATAGTAAAGGCCCTGCCATCCATCCGGCATTCTTTTATCATCCCAATCGATAGAGCGGTGGCCTAGTTCGACGGTGCCTCTCAACAAGGAGGCACTCTTTGTGGAGCTGGGGGGAAAATTGATTTAAACTCCCACACTTGCATCAGCTGGACTTTGAATTGCGGACAGGGATCTAGCATGAAGGCAGAGCTTCTAGGTGCTTGGGCATCTCTCGTTCTGGCTAGTTGCCACACCGATGTATTGTTACTTCTTGGAGACTCTAAGCTTACTATCGATTGGCTGAATGGACTTGCTGACTTCCAGGTGGTAGTCCTTGATTGCTGGAAAGAGAGAACCAAAGATGCTACACAAACATTTAGAAAGATCTCCTTCAAGCACATTTTTAGAGAGGAAAATAGCGAGGCGGATTCCCTTTCTAAAAGAGCTTTGCACCTTCCATCGAGCCAAATCTATTTTACAATATGGGAGGATGGCAATGAAGGACCAGCCTACAAGATTAAGCTTTGATTAGTCATATTCAATTCTATTCTGAACATCTTCTGACCTAAAACTCAATCATAGATGGGATTTCGCTTTGATAGTCGGGACAGTGATGGATTGATTCTAGCATTGAGAAATTCCTCCTATGTTTGTTGTTGTTCGAGAAGACGGTTTTTGTAAATTTTTATATCCTTATGAATATAAAGAGCATTTTTTCTTGTGGAAAAAAAAAAAGCTAACGCTTCTACGTTTTGGAGCCCGATGAGACGTCTCGGGCACCGGGCACCAAAAGGTAGAACTCCCAGCAGACCACCATACCCCTTCGCCGCCCAGCGCCCCTCCGCCCCGTTCTGCCACTCCGTCGCCCAGCTCCCTGTTTCGCTCGACGTCCCTTCGCATTTGAATTTTGAAATTTAAACAGAGGGAAATTCAACGGCCTTTTTGGCTTCCTCAAACGTCATCACGAACAGCGACAATTCTTCACGTGGTTTCTCACCTCCACCGATGCCCGATGGCAATGGCGGCCCCCTCTTCCATATGAAGTCTCTCAATGCCAACCTCCCTTCTGCAATCTGGAAACACTGAAGCTCTCTTGATCAACTTCAACAGGATGACAAGCAGACCGCCATCTCAATCCCTGGTTTCCCTCTGTCCATGTCCATTACTTTGTACAACTTACAGCATCGCGCTCCTCTGTTTCCTCCCAGAGGTGGTAGTGGTCCTCCTCCACCATCTGGGCGAGGGAATCCTCCTCCTCCTGCAGGTGGGCCTCAAGGTTCTAAACCCAAATTTCTGCCTGGACGAAGGCCTCCACCTCCTCCTCCTCCTCCTCCTCCTCGTTCGAAATCCCATTCTCCATCGTAGATGAATGAGATCAAAGACTGCGTGGGGATTTTAATTAACATGTGTGAGGAACTGGAGTCTCAGTTCATCGAATACATAGAAAAGGAGATAGAGAAGCCCATCTGGGCAGTAGGGCCTCTTCTGCCCTCTTCTTCTTTCTCAGATCAGTCGACTATTGTAACACATGATAGCGCCATCCACAGTAAGAAGAGTAGTATCGATGAAGACCAATGTCTGGAATGGTTGAATTCCAAGGCGCCTGCATCTGTTCTTTTTGTTTCTTTCGGTAGCGAAGTCGGACCCTCCGATGAAGAGATCAAAGAGCTCGCTCTTGGATTGGAAGCTACCCAGAAGCCATTCATTTGGGTTTTACAGAAGCACTACCATGATCATCCTCCCCCACCTGATTATCCTCCTCGTCATCAGGGTAGTGATGAAGGAGAAGGGGGAGAGGATCTGCTTCCGGAGGGTTTCGAAGGTCGAATCGAGGGACTGGGTTTGATAATCCGTGGTTGGGCACCTCAGTTTCTCATACTCTCTCACCCATCCACTGGAGGATTTCTCTCGCACTGTGGATGATTGTCCTAGTATTTCAAGGTTGAAGCTTAGTTCTTATGGGTTTCTACAGAGGTTAATGCAATTACGGGGTTTTCTACTACAAACTTGTTGAGAAAAGTTACCCTTCATGGGTTCCGTAGAAAAGTGCGCGACCTTACTATATTCCACGGGCTTGGAGGAATTACTCTTTCATTTCGTTACAAAATTGATTTCAATTGAAGTTCTTGGCAGGTTTTTCAATCTTGAAGAACCCTCAATAGAAAGTGAATGGTTTAAGGTTAGTAATTCTCATTCTTTTAGCTTTGATATTACTATTATTTTATCATATAGGAAGATTTGTCACACATAGTTTGGATCGCAGAACCAAGCAGAAAGCGTGGAAGTATCCCGCTTGACCCTTCCCCTAAAAATTTTGAAGAAGGTTCATGTAAGGGTTTCAACTTTTGGTATGGAGGAAATCGATCTGTTGGGTTGCCTTTTGAGAAGTACTCCTTCATTGCAAACAATAACACTTACACTACCAAGATGCTCTCAATATATACATGAACTGAGCTTCCTAAAGCAGCTTCTGGGTTTTAAAAGATCTTCTGAATCAACTGTATTTGTATCAGAAAAATATGAGGGCAACTGCGAGAGATGCAAAGAATGATTTCTAATGAATTGATAATTGATAGAAGTATGCTCCAAGAAGAATGAATCAGTATTTTGTAGTCATTAATCTTATATTTAGATCCTGCTACAATTTCATGGTAAATAACTTATCTCAGTTTGTCTCTCTAAACTACAAATACCAAGTTCATGTATGGAGTACTCCAATTTTTTCTCTGTAATCTACTTCAGGTTATCATGGTATAAAATTTCAGGTGTATACAAATTACATCCATTAGATTATAGATTATCATGGTATAAAATTGCAGCTATATACTAGTTATATCCATTAGTATAAAATGAGAGTCAAATTTTGTATTTAGAGACCTTTGAGTTAATGATTTATATCCTTGTCAGCATGTGCCATTCACTATGCTTCGCTTCATTTCAGTTAGTAATCTTCTCTGCTGCTATTTAATTGTTCTTAATTGAATATATGATTCCATTTCTGTTGGTAGCAAATATTTTTACTCGTCTAACATTTGAGCAAAAAGTTGTACATACTTTTGTTCTGTATGCTCATGTGGTGATCAAAATCTTGCAGACTTTTGTTTTTCTGAAGCAAAGCATCAAACCACACATGACACTTGGTTGAAACCGCTCATCAAAGCCTGCTCTTTTGTTATGTAGGTCTGTGGGACTGTCATCTTTCCTTTCATTTTGACTTTGAATTTAATTGATTTATGCAAGACTTTGAATTTAATTGATTTATGCAAGCTATAAAAAAGCCTTCTCGCAAGAGTTCATGTTTTAACTTATTTCTCAGATCACAAGTTTACTTAGTAAGTAGATGTGTGTTCTTTTTCTCATGAATTCAAAGGAAGTAGAGATGTGTTCTTTTTCTCATAACTTCAAAGTATTTCATGATGGTTACAATTGAAATTGGTACAATTGGAATAATTTGTTTTTAAGAAATTATATATAAAGCATAACTTGTATGGACCATAATACATGTATAAATGTACAAATTTTATTTGTAATATGTGTTTATATTGATAAAAATAT
>JASDQU010100914.1:425108-440794 GCA_032191745.1 Picea mariana | reverse complement strand
TGAATCATAACTAAACAATTAATTGTGAAGAGCAACAATAGCCCTTTGATTAGATTTCCATGTATCCAACACCATTGGATTACAAGCACAGGGTCTCGCGTTGATTTCGCCATTTCGCATTTCGGTATTTTGGAATTTCTGCATTCCTGTGGTGAAGAGTCTCAACAATCCAAGTCGCAATCCCTGAAACTCTAAAAATTTTTAGATCCACTAGCTTCTTCCCCCCACGTGACCACTAGTGGTGACCACAGGTTGCGCAAAAGGCGTTTCACAATTTTTCATTTTGACATTTCGCGATTTCACATATCGTGAGTTTGAGAGGTTAGGGAACCCCGTTCCTTTGAATTTCTAGTCAACGAAATGATGATCTTTCTCCATGTGTCCTATGGACCCAATGGTCCAGATCTTATCGTGATTTTGAAACTTCACGGGCCTTCATCGTGTCTGATCAACGGTCCAAATCAATCCTCGATCCGATGACTATGATTATTTCACGATTTCACATATCACGAGTTAGACAGGTTAGAGCACTCCTTCCTTTGACCTTTTAGTCGGTGAAATGCCAATATTTTTCCATGTGTCCTCTAGCTTCAATGGCCAGGATCATTTCACAAATTCACGAGACTTCGTTGTGCCTGATCAATGGTCCAGGATATCCCTTTGATCAACGACTCAGATTAACTCACGATTTCGCAAATTCAAGTTTGAGAGGTTAGGGCACCCCTTCCTTTGACCTCTCAGCCAGCGCAATGATGATCTGTAACCATGTGTCCTTCCTGAAGATGGACGGTCCTCCTCCTTTCGGGATTTCGAGGTTCACTACTTCAAAGGTTAAAGTTCCTTTGATCTTTGATTTCCTGGTCTGCAAAACTCCGAAATGGAGTCTTTGAGATGCTCTAATCCTTTGCATTTCGTGATTTCATCATTCTTGTCGTGAGTGTCCTTGACAACTCCAACTCCTGGTATCTGAAACTCTGAAATGGAGATTAAGTCGTGGTTTCTCATTTTGCGATTTCATCATTCTTGTCATGAGTGTTCTTGACACCTCCAACTCCCGGTATCCAAAACTCTGAAATGGAGATTAAGTCATGGTTTCACATTTCGCGATTTTCTACCGTGAGTTTCTTCCTTGACTCCTCCAACTCCCGGTATCCGAAACTCTGAAATGGAGTTTACGCTTTTGATCTTGCCATGCGATCATCGTTGCACTGCTGATCTTGCCACTTTCTCTTGTTCATCATCGTCGAGCTGATCTTGCCATCAATGACAAACAAATACTCTGCCTTCTGTCTGCTCGTAATAAATATGCCAACAAAGCATAGACTATTGGAGATCGAATAAATCAGGCGCAAAGCAGTTTTGAGGAAGATTGTCTCTCTATTTTGTAATCTTTATAAATAGTAAAAGTAATCCTAAGGATCTCTAGATCCCCGGGATAACTTAATTTACCCATGTCATTGTAATATATAGAGGGTAATGAACCATAGAGACATATCCAAGAAGTTTATCCAAGCATTCAGATCTCTTAATTTCTCTGTACAAGAAGTCCATTGTAAATGATTTACCATCTATTGAGTTAATGAAATCCTTGAGCGTTTTGATCATCTTTGTGTACTGATTTTTTAGTAGCAGTATCTTTTGAAGACCGTGGGCCCAGTCGAAAGGAGTTACTATTTCATCTATAATCGTATCAATTCTATTCCAGTTTTGTGATTTGAATTTCCTTGCAACAATTAAGATGAATTCAAGAGTGTATCGATTCTTTTATAAATTGGTTCTGATATTCAATTACAGAGGATAGATGCTTTATCAATTGCTATTCCATTTCTCATTGCTGTAGTTTATCGCTTGAGAGTTCCTCTAATTTTCGCATACGTTGTTCCTTTTATTAAATTAGCATTTTTTGTTCCTTTCGCTTAAATTCACATTTTCTGTTCCTTCTTAATTTTACAATATTTAGTTGTTCTTTTTCAGCAGGTTAAATAATCATTGATAGATTGATTCATTAAGTGTTTTCACAGATTAAATTATTGTTTCTTAGTTAGATGAATTCAACAAAATTGATTGATGTTTTAATTCGCGGTGTATTAGTGATTAGATAACAATTTTGTTGAGTAAAATCTTAGTTTCAGAGTTTTTAATGAATGTGTGAGGAACTTGATTATTGATAAGCTTAGATTTTCTTTAACTACACGATTTTAACCTCTATAACTATCTGCATTGACTTTGCTGATATTCTTGAAAGAAAAGACGAATCCTCGGTTGATAAATTAATGCCATACTAAGGTTGTTTTTAGGACATCTTTAGAGCCCAACATTTTGGCACCGTTGCTGGGGAGAATGTCAAAGATAGTATAGGTTTCATCTCTAGAGGACGAGATATTGAAAACGAAAGGTAAGAACCTACGTAGGCAACAAGTAAAATTCTTGTGCCAACACCTACCTTCAGCTGACACATAGAGTTTATATAGGTGCATAGAATTTGTGTTTGTGTGTATGACTAAGAAGAAAGAACCTGAAAAACCAAAACCCCCACCAAAGACTACAAAATACCAGGGCTCGGTGCCCCCTCGAAGGAGAACTTACATAGACAAAATTATCTGAAAATTTGAATCTCAAGCTTCGATTGGACCTCGAAAAGGATCCACTCAAATCCCTCAAGCAACAAATTCACCAAATGTAGCTCATGCTGAGGTTCATAGAGAAACTAAAGGGACTGAAAAAAGATTCCAAAATACACATACCCCACCTCTCGGTCCATTAGACGAGGGAAATTCCTATAATTTGAAAGAAGGAGAAGGGGAGACCAGCGGAGTTGCTAAGGAAAACCCACCACCACCTGAACCTGGATCTCCTATGATTATGATAGGAGAAGGAACACCTGAAATCCTAGATATAGGCAGCATGATTAAATCTCCTAAGGGACCAAATAATCAACCACCTCAAATAGAACACCTAGACCAAGAAATCCCTGAATATTATTGGCATATTTTCGACCAAATGGCACAACCCAATCAATTGAGGACCCATAATTCCACGTTGGAATATCCTATAGTTGATCCAGTTGCTAATGCCCCATTGAAATCCATCCTACTGTAGAATCTTCCAACCTTTCATGGATTGATATCAAAGGACCCTGATGCATTCTTATTCGATTTTGCTATCCTGTTTAGAGGCTATGACTACACCTTCGAACCCCATAAACTAAAACTGTTTCCTTCCACCTTGAAAGGAGTAGATTTGCGATGGTTTATGGGACTAGGAGGAGGAACCATAAATTCATGGGATGAAATAAAACAAGCATTCCTTATGAAATATCAATATTACTGTAAAACCAGGGATATAAAAGATGAAATCAATAAAATGACTGCAAAAGAAAATGAAACATTATAAGAATATATTGAAAGGTTTCAATATAACTTGCAGAGATCACCTTACGGTACACTACTAGGTGAGGTACTTAAAGGCACTCTAATAAAAGGCATGAAGGATGAATGGGTAGAAACATTGAATTTAATGGGAAAAGGTGATATTTATTAAGAAACTTATAATAACATTGTCCAATTGTGCATCATGTGTTCATGAGGAAGTACACGAACCAGATCGGGAATACAAACCCCCATCACTAGAAGTAGTAACATTACTAGTGGGAGCTTCACCCGAGCAGAAGTTCGTAATCTTTTATAGAATTTTAAAACTGCCAATTTGAGTACTCTGACTACACAATTGGATGTTCTACAGGATAAACAGAAACAAGGAGAAGAAGAACATTCCTTGGCCATATTTTTCCACCAATGCAGAAGGAAACATGGTCCGAGGGAATTTCCCTTGGATGTGGTTCAGGTTTGAGCCATCTGTGCCAAAGACCATGTGACAAAGCAATGTCCATCACTCCCAGGACTAAAATATGTCTTTAAATAAGAAGAATAAGAAACAAAACCTGTATATCTAATGGCTCAGTGTCGCTAATGGGAGGCTCATCCCCTAGGTACGCTACAAGATCCCTCTTCTTTATTTTTTAGGCAGTATAATCAACAACATAATTCTGGATATGCATGGCAAGGCCAACCATTTTCTAACCCCACCTGGTAGTCCAAACAATATCCTACTGCACCTTGGCCAAATCAAGCAGTTGCAAATCCCACATGACCAAATCAACCAACTGCAAATGCCACCTGGCCAAATCAACCAGCTACAAATTCCACCCGGCCTAACTCACAATACCCTACCCCATCATGGCAGAATTCAAATAACAACCCCTATCCTTCATAGTGGACTAACACAGCTTCCCAAGCCCCCATTTGGAATCAAAACTGGTAGTGCCCCATGGGAATGACTAATCAACCCATGGGGATGGCTCCTCAAGATCAACCCACTTTACAAGCCCCACTTCAATTACCCCAGAACCCTCAACCTCAAATGCACCCTCAATAACCAGTTCAACCCAACCCAAATCCTAATAATAGACCAACCCAACTTGTGCAAATTGTTGAGAATTTAGAGGGGAAAATCAACTCTGTAGGGTGCAACAAACTCTGATTGAGGTCAGGGTGCATAATTTCTCCTGAAGAAATTAACATTCACCAAGAACAAGAGAATGAGAACAATATACAACCCACAATAAAATCCTCGATTGTGGTCATAACAGAAGAAGTAGAACACGGGGGAAAACATAGTTGAGCAACATAATCCTGATGAGGACATAATTCCTCCTCCCCCATTTCTTGAGAGGCTAATGATAGCAAAATTAGATATGTATCCTAATTTCGATATCATCGGGGAACTAAAGAATCTATATGTTAATATCCCACTCCTACAGGCTCTACAAGACATCTCGATTTATGAAAAAACAATTAAATAATTATGTGGGAAGAAGCCTGTCAAGAAATCTAAGAACCCATCAACTGTTCACATGGTAGGAGCTTTGTCTGACTTTATTCTAGGTAAGCAAGAGCTGGTAAAATATACAAACCCAGGGAATCCCATGGTAACAGTTCAGATACAGGGCTGTTTTTTTCCAAATACACTAGTGGATTTGGGGGAAACCATCAATATTCTGACCATCGAGGCTTGTAACGTCCTGGGTATCACCTCCTTCGAACCTACTTCAATTATGTTAGAATTGGCTGATAGATCGATGGTTAAACTAGTTGACATATTACGAGATATAGCAATTTTGGTCGAATCTTGGGAATACCCAACTGATTTCCTAGTTATCAACCCAAGAAGTAGACTCCATGGACACCCATTGATATTGGGAAGACCATGTCTCACAACAACATATGCATACATAGGATGTCTCATAGGCAACATGACAATTTCTAGATAAAGTGCTACAAAGAACCTCATCCTGTATCCTCCAGCTAAACCAAGTCTTCCTACCATAAATTAGCAGTTGCCACCAGCTAGATAACCAAAAAAAAACCTACGATCTCCTCTCACACTGGAGGAAGCTCTCGGGCTGAAAAACCAACTAAAAGATGATGTGATCAGTAGCTTCATTAACAACCTAGCCATTATAGGCAACCCAACATGTCAAATCATAAAAGATGTTTTAGATAATGAAGCATAGGGAGATCCTCTAGAAGAATTGATGGAGAAAAAGATTCCCACTACTGCTGTCTATAGCAACATTTTAGTTGAAATTGCACCAGGGAAGTTTTTGAATATTAATGCTAATCTGAGCGAGCAACAACAACAAAAATTGATTCAAATTCTTTCTAAATATCAACAGGTGTTTGCTTGGGAGTATCCTGACATGAAGGGATTTGATCCCCAACTCTGTACACATCATATCTATATTGAAAAAGATGCCCAACCCATCTGACAACCCCAACGAAGATTGAATCCTCACCTCAGGGATGTTGTTAAAGAAGAATTACAAAAACTATTGGATGTAGATTTCAAATATCCTATTACAGACAGTCGATGGGTCTCTCCACTAGTAATCGTCCCCAAGAAAAATGGGAAATGGCGTATCTGTGTAGACTACAGAGAACTTAATAAAGCTACCTAGAAGGACCATTTTCCCCTACCTTTTATTGAACAGGTCCTTGATACTTTAGCAGAGAAGCAATTTTTTCCTTCCTAGATGGATTTAGCGGTTATAATTAGATTTAGATTCCTCTGAAAGACCAGGATAAAACTACATTTACATGCCCTTGGGGTACCTTCGCATATAGAGTATTTCCCTTTGGGTTATGTAATGCTCCAACTACATTCCAGAGAGCTATTTTAAGCATATTTTCTGATTTGATTAATGAAAGAATTGAAGTTTACATGGACGATTTCACCCCTTATGGATCTGAATTTGATCAAGATCTAAGTAATCTGGAGAAGGTACTAGAACGATGCATTGCTACCAGGCTATGTTTGAGTCATGAGGAATGTCATATGATGATGACTAAAGGAGTGGTACTAGGACACTATGTAACTATAGATGGAATCAAGGTAGACCCAACAAAAATAGAGGTAATCCTTAATATAACTACACCTCGTACACAAACTGAGGTACGTAGTTTCCTTGGCTGTGCAGGATATTATCGCAAATTCATAGAAAAGATTTCAAGAATAGCTGCACCTTTACATTCTTTAACTGGTAATGTGGGATTTAAGTGGTCTTATAAGTGTGATGTTGCATTTGCAGAACTCAAAAGGATGGTTTCAATAACACCAGTGCTGAGAGGAATAAACTAGAAATTACCATTCCACATCTCTACAAATGCATAAGATATCGCCATAGGCCCCGTCCTTGGATAGGAAGAAGACAAGAAACCTTATGCTATTTATTTTATTAGCAAAAATCTTACTCTTGAATTAAATTACACAGTAACATAAAAAGAATTTTTAGCCGTTATTCATGCTATTAATAAATTTTGCCACTATATAACAGGCTATCCAGTTATTATGTATACTGATCATTATGCTATTATATATTTAGCTAACAAACCTATTACTAATGGATGGGTTACTCGATGGTTATTACTATTGCAGGAATTGAGCATCACCATCAAGGATCGGCCTAGAAGACAAAATCTCGTTGCCGATTTCTTGTCTCACGTGCCCAAAACAAATGGCTCTTTAACAGTTGAAGACCAATTCCCTGACAAACACTTGTTTGTTGTCACTATTAAGACACCATGGTACACTGATGTGGCGAATTATCTGGCAGTTGGGAAACTACCACCACACCTATCATCAAGAGAAAGGAAACTAATCGTTCAACATAGTGCACAGTTCATATGGATTAGTGGATATCTTTTCCACACAGGGTCTGATCTTCAGATCCTATTGGCACAGAGGCAGACCTAGGGTTCAATGCTCAAGAGCGCACCAACAAAACCCTAACTATCGACCCTTTCGACAACACCTGTGAAGCAGATGAATTCTCACCCGAGGTAGAGGTAGGGGTGGTTGCAGGACTCAGGTGTCTGCAACCTTAGCTGGGACACAGATCTGTGATTATCTTGCTTACAATGCACTTAGCATCAATTATTTATTAGCATAAATTCATTAAGATACTTCAAAAAAGGCACATAAAATCATAGTGAATACTATACTAAGAAGGGTTCAGTACTTATCCACAGAAATATAGGTTAGATTCAACAGAGAAAGCACTAAGCATCTCATATATCAGATCTAATGTTCATTCATTCATCAACAACACAGTGCATAACTAGATCTACTTAATCACATCAAGCACTTAGCCAAGATAGAGATAAATACCTAAGAGTGAAGCACAAAACATTATACAAACAGTTATCGTGGTTCACCCCCACTCTGGGGCTATGTCCACAAAGTCTTCTTGATATTATCTTGGTCAAGCAGTTACAACATGGAGCTTCAGTGACCCTTGCTTCGCACGGGACATAAGATCTGCGCAGCTCGCTAGATCCTTCTTCCTTGCACTCAGCACAAAGCCTTCTATAGTCTCTCACAATGACTTGAACTCAACTCCGCAAGTCTTACACAAAATGCACAGAGCCTTACGATAATTGATCACACAAATCCAACTCTTAGCACAGTAGCCAACTTGCACTAAGCAATCACCAAGTGCACTAAGAAACAACCTCTCCTATTTCTTACATTTCTTATCTATTTATAGATTACAAAATGGGCCTAAACATGGGTAAACCCACATGCTGACATCCCTTTCTTGTTACATCAACCCAAAACCCTAAAATGGACCCAAAAATAGGTCTTGCTTCCTTAATTTCCGCTCCGCGTTGCGCTCCATATTTGGCAAGATGTCGTAGTCCCCAAAAGTGGTAAAGTATGAACAAGTACTCTTAAACTTATTCAAGGGCCAACAGGCCCCCAACACTCACCTGTGACTCATCCCGAGTCACTCAGGTCTGGCCAATTTCACTTCAAACACCTTGAGCTTGGCTTGGGAAACTTCGATCTACTGCAGTGCGACAACCTCTTGTTAAGTAAATTCCTGGATTACTGTGTCATTGAGTGGTCCTTCCAAGCACTATTCTGCAGTGATGGCACCTTATTTGAGTTCATCTCCTTGGTTTTCAAGTTCGGCGAACAGTTGGAAAGCCTTCTCTTGGAGTGGTTGTAGTCATTGAGAGATGTCCATTACTTTCCTTTGTAGTGTGTGTACTTGTTGTTGGGTTGTGTGTTTCTTTGCGAACCTTTTCATTCTTTCGACTGGGGTCATGGACTTCAACTGCGCTTGTAGCACATCTGCATGCTACTTTGCTTCGTGGAGTTGTGCCTCCAATGTCTACAATTCTGGATTCTCTGCGATGGTTTCATAGGTATGGGCACTTATGGTGCTTATCTATCTACATTCTGAAGCCAAAGTTTTTAATCGGTTGACTGCGCTTCGAGTAGTGGCTTCTCTTAGATATGTTATCTATTGCGGTGTCTCAGGCATGGTGCAAAGATCCAGATCCATGTTGTGCTGTTGAATTTGCTGGATTACTGCTTCCAGTTGGGTCGCCTGCTGTGGAAGATGATCTTCCATCTTAACTTCTATGACTATCACAGAGCGCAGTGCCTTGTTAACTCTTTCTTATGTTTCAAGTTGCTCTGCTAGCAACTGGTCCTTGCTCTGCTGTAACTGGGATTTTTCCTCCTCCCATTTCTCTTGTAAGTCAAGCTGCTCCTGTTCTATATTTCTCCATTTCTTTTCATGTGCGTTATGGGCTTGTGCAAAAGCCTGGGTGGCTTCTGCTATGTCTTCTTGGTGAGCTTCAACTTTCTCAATGATCTCGCGTAACTGTTTGGGCGCATCACCTGTTCCAGATTTATCCATTTTTAACAGTGCCACAGAAGCTGCTTGGCTGGACTGAAGTGCCTATTGTTCTTATTTGAATTCACCTATGATCCAGTAGAATAGTTCCTCCTTCTTTTATTCTTGCTTTTCCGTGATCTCTAATGAGACATCATTCAGTGTGGCAATTAAGAAGTCAAAATCATCCGGGGCAAGCGTAGTCTTAAGCATGGTCTGATTGGCCTTAGTTTTCTTTCTAGATGAGGGCCTCAATGGGGTAATCTTCCTTTTCTTGGAGGGATTTGCCTCGTCCCTAGGCAGGGTAATCTCGCCTTTGCTCTGTTCAACTTCTGTGCCCCCTAGTTCTTCATCATCACCTCCCTTCACAAGTGAGAGTGAAGCAATCTTCATGGATGTGTTGTGGATATATTGAACTTCCACATCCTTCTTAGTCTCGTGTGGTCCTGGTGTATCCAACATAGCTTCAGGGCTATCTACATTGGACATCTCTGCGGGTTCTACTACAATAAGGAGGTCTTCCGACCATTCCTTGGTAATCTCCTCCATGTCATATTCTGTCATCTTGTAATATTACTGGAGTTGTTGTTTGTGCTCATCTGCGTGCACCGTGATGTAGGTGAAGTGACGATCTGCGCTAAATTTCATCAAAGGTCAAAACCTATGAAGAGTGTTGGGTGTAATGTGCAGTGTAGACTGAATGGAATTCCTCAATTGAATGTAGTATGCATGGAAGAAGACATTGGACTGCCACTGTTTGTTCATGTTGCTGGAGTACCATAGCGTACAGAACTTCATGGCTATGGGTTTGAAGGGTTCGATCTTTGGAAACGTGGCTCCCTCGGGCAGTTCCCATGCAATGAAGGCGATGAGTATGAGCAACCAGCTAAAGTGGAACTCATACCCTTGGTCCTACGCTTGTCTACAATCAAGCTCTAGCTGATTTATAAGGTATTTCACCCAATTCATTTGTAGGCCCTCCACGCACTTCCCTGCGAGGTCAACTACAAATCTGGTCACTTATGTAGGTCTCTTTTTTCAGACTAACTTGCCTACGATTAGTTGGAAACCAAAGCGTATTGCTACATTCTCAATGGAGGCTACCTTGTAACCTCGCGTGCCTTTCTCCAGATTGCCATATGTGTCTTTTATTTGTTAAGCGAGAGCACGATTTGTAGTCTTTTCAGGGTAAAAGTCCTACGGGGTAGGGCCCTACATGCTTATCCTAGTGATTCGATTGATCAGAATCAAATCCATGGTGATGCGTCGATCCAACCATAGGTATCCTCTGTGGTAGTAGGACAACAATAGTTGAACACAATAATTTACTTCCTGATGCCTCCCAAAATGTGGAATGTTCATTACATTGAGGAGGGTTGACTGCGCAAGGTTATGGGTCCATTGCTGTGGTACAATATTGGGGTTCTTTCCTTTTGTAATAGTCAAATACTTGTGCGAGGCTAGCATACTGTATACTTTGTGATCTTCAAGGTTAAAATCACTGAATTTCAGCGAGGTGAGCTTCTCCTGGTCAGCATGAACTACACGCACCCCTTTTGGGAGGTATGCAGTGACAACAACATAGTCGAAGTCTCTGGGTACAGAGTCTCGATTCACTGGTCTTCTTAGTGGTGGGATATATTTCGGAAAGATGCTTGGGTTCATCTTCACAGTGGAGAAGTCATTTCCTAGCTTATATCGTCTTTCCAAAGGTGGTTGGGATGGACTTGCTCGAGTAGTGGAGGGGGAAGCTGGCAGTATGCCTGAGAATGATGCCTATACACTTGTAGACATTCCGCATTCTAACATGACTCTCTCATCCATTAAATCAATTAGAACTCCTTCCACAATTTTCTCAGTAGCACTGAGCTCATTCAACATACAAACTTGGGTCAGCTGGTTCGGGTGCAAAAGGAATTCAGAGACGACAGTGAATATTAAGGCAATGATCTCAGGGTTCATGCTTAGATTCTCAGTTATCAAAAAGTATTCTCGGTGCGTGGCGCATCAGGTTAAGTAGGCAATCTCAGCAACGATCTTCTTGCAACGGACATGGGGCCTTCATTAACTCCATTCTATCCATTTTGGTGCTATCCAATGGTCTAGTGGTAACCCATAACTTATTTTTGATCCATTTGGAGTGGCGGTCGAATGGGTATATCGATTCCAACGGCTATATTGCTTCGTCATGGTGAAGCACTCTATGTCATTGTTCTGATATCTCGGAGAAGCTCCAATTCTACAATTCTTCTTGCTGTGAAGTGTCCTCTAGAACTTCTTGTAATCTTATAGTATTAGCGCTTTTATTTTTTAACTTCCAAGCCTTCTTCCTAGTGAGTTTCATCTCAGTAATTCTTTTACCATTCTAATGTTTATCTTCTGTGGTCTTAGTTACTTCGTGCTATGGAAAATCTTTCTTAGGGTTCCTTGATAATACTTATTTTGTATCAAAATAGGTAACAGGATCTTCTGCGGATCCTCAAGTGTTCTCTTATCTTCGACATTGGAGGTATTAAATATCTGCAATCTGCTCTTCTGTTCTTCAATCAAGTGCTTGATCCTTCTGGTCATAAAGTCTTTTAACTCTTGCTTCTTCTGTTCCAACACTTTCTCTTCTTCTCTTCGTCTGGCCTGTTCTCTATCAATCTAGGGTTTTCCTATGAGCATGGTAAATGGGGCACTGTATTCAACAAATTTAATGATCTCAAAGTCTTCCTCTGTCGAATTTCCATTGACAGTCATAGGTATCTAGGCGATCCTTCCACATAGGTTTACTAGCTTTCCTCTGAAGAGACTTGTTCCACCTAGGGAAGGGATCATGGAAGGCTTCTCTATAGCTTCCCAAGTTCTTTCTGGCATAATGTTCACTTGTGTTTCTTCATCAAGAGTACAGTCAATGTCAAAGTCCCCTATTCTTTCTTCGATTTTCTCCTTTTCTTTGAAGATCTTTGATAGCCTAACATGTTGGTGGTCATTCAAGGTATCTCTCATCTATAGCAATATCTTTTCTAATTATTTCTAGGTTTATGCTATAATCTTGGTCTCTTGATCTCCCTCATGGTTTGTTTGTTCCATATTCAACTTATCAAGCCTAGCAATAATTCTAGGGAAATCCAATACTTCACGGTCCATAGCCTTACAACAGAGGCAACTAGGTCTTCTTCTAGGGAATTATTTAGCAAGATGTCTCGGTCGTATGCAACTATAACATAGGGTTAATCCTCTCATTTGTTTAGACGTTCCCCAACTCCTTCTGTACTACGCACCAGTATCATGGTGGCTAACCTGCAAATTTTTTTTTCTAGGAACTTGCATCCACTTGTTAGTCCAGACATTCTTTTGATGCATAGGTATAACATATCTATCACTATACTTATCAGATCTATTCATATCAAACTTTCTTTCATCTATTAATGCCCTAGTTTTGAAGCTAGGACATAATCTATCAAACATACCTAGATCCATGCTTTAGAATTTTTTTTTTTACTTATCTTACTTCTGCAGAGCACAAAGCATCTAGATCTAAGACTTTTAACTATTCGTACCTTTATTAGAGCACAAAGCTTGCAGATCTTACCTTTTTCTTCACAAATCTGACTTCTTTTCTTCAGATCTGACCTCTCTTTCTTTAGATCTGACCTCTCTTTCTTCAGATTTGAACTCTCTTTCTTCAGATTTGACCTCTTTTCTTGGCACAAATCTTCACAGGTCAATCAAAACACTGCGCACTAGGGCAACAAATTTATGCACAGAGCTTATTTTGCACATAGCTTCTTCTTCTTCAGTTCCCAACAATCACAGTTCCAAGTCCTAGCAATGGAACCATTTGTTGGCATAGGGGAAGACCCAGGGTTCAATGCTCAAGAGCGCACCAACAAATCCCTAACTACTGGCCCTTTCGGCAACACCTGCGAAGCCGATGAAGTCTCACCTAAGGTAGAGGCAGGGGTGGTTGCAGGACTTAGCTGTCTGCAACCTTAGCTGGGACACAAATCTGTGATTAACTTTCTTACAACACACTTAGCATTAGTTATTTCTTAGCATACATTCATTAATATACTTCACAGAAGGCATAGAGAATCACACTGAATACTATACTAAGAAGGGTTCAGTACTTATCCACATAAATATAGGTTAGATTCAACAGATCAAGAACTAAGCATCTCATATATCAGATCTTATATTCATTCATTCACACAGATCCAACTTGATCTCAAAATGCACAGAGCCTTACAATACTCATCTCAAAATGCACAGAGCCTTACAATACTTGATCACACAGATCCAACTCTTAGCACTGTAGCCAACTTGCACTAAGAAATCACCAAGTGCACTAAGCAACAACCTCTCCTATTTCTTACATTGCCTATCTATTTATAGATTACAAAATGGGCCTAAATGCGGGTAAACCCACAAGCCGACATCCCTTTCCTGTTGCTTCAATCCTTCACACAATCTTTCACTAATTCTCCAATGAATCTCTTGCTTGTTTGCTTCTAACCTTTTCCATGAGAATCCCCTCAATATATAGGAGAGAATGAATTAGTTACTTGGATAAGAATGATCTCAAAATATCAGGGAAACAGATCTCAAAATGCACAGAGCCTTACAATACTTGATCACACAGATCCAACTCTTAGCACTGTAGCCAACTTGCACTAAGAAATCACCAAGTGCACTAAGCAACAACCTCTCCTATTTCTTACATTGCCTATCTATTTATAGATTACAAAATGGGCCTAAATGCRGGTAAACCCACAAGCCGACATCCCTTTCCTGTTACATCAACCCAAAACCCTAAAATGGACCCAAAAATAGGTCTTGCTTCCTTAATTTCCACTTCACGTTGCGCTCCATCTTTGGCAAGCTGTCGCAGTCCCCAAAAGTGGTCAAGTATGACCAAGTACTCTTAAACTTGGTCAAGGGCCAACATATCTGAAAATGTGTCAGAGATGATATTATTTACGATGTCTTGAAGGCGGGTCATGATGAGCCCTGTGGCGGACATTTTGCAGACCGCAAAATTGGGTATAAGGTTTTACATATGGGCTATTATTGGCCCTCAATATTCAAAGACGCAAAGAAATATGTCTAGGCCTGCGACAACTGTCAGAGGATGGGTCGACCAGTCCAAGATGATGAAATGGCTCTACAAGCACAAGTGGTGGCAGAACCTTTTGAGAGATGGGCATTGGACTTTGTTGGCCCCTTCAACCCAAAATCAAACCAAAAGGCCTATATACTAGTTGAAACAGACTATATGACCAAATGGGTAGAGGCAATATCCTTGCCAAATGCAACAGAGGAAGCAGTCATTAATTTTCTCTTCAAATTATTTGTACACTATAGATTACCCAGGGAAGTAATTATTGATGGAGGGTTGCAATTTACAGCCTATAAAATCATGACCACTCTGCGTAATTATGATATTAAACATAGAGTTACCTCCCAATACCATCCACAGGAAAACAAACAAGTGGAAAGTGCCAATAAAGTCTGAGAGGGAATCTTGACAAAAACAATCTCAACAAACTATCAAAATTGGGCGGCTGAGCTTCCAAATGCCTTCTAGGCCTATCGCACAACATGGCATAACACTACCGGCTACTCTTCTTATAATCTAGTCCTTGGAAAATAACCTATTTTTCCAATTGAATTTGAGATCAAGACTCTAATAATGGCCCATAAAATTGAACTAGATCTTACAGAGGCACACACACAACACTTACAACAGCTCAATGAGTTAGATGAAGCACGCCTATTTTCCCTTCATTGCACATTTGTTATTCAACAATAGAGAGATAACTGGCACAATAAGCATATCAAGAAGAAATCCTTCCAGAAAGGTGATTGGGCGCTTCTCTATGATTCCAGATTTCAGGATTTTCCTGGTGTTATTGGATAAATCTGTAAGTGCAGACACAAACTGATCTCCCTAGATCCACCTGGATCTAGAACAAAGCAAGACAGAATAATACTCTTTCCCTATATTTTGACTATTGAATGAACTAGGAGGCAAGGACAAGTTACATACCTTATAATTGCTTCATATGGTCTTTCTTGCTCCTGCTTCGCTCCAGTGCTCTTGTGCAGCTAAGACCAAGACAACACAAACCAACCAAAGTGAAGAAAGAACAATCTATTCAACAGTAAATCTATGTATATGATCAAGGAGTTATACAATAAAGTGGAAATAGATTTATGGGAAAGGGACATATTACTGTATCATATTAATGGAAAGTAAAGATTACAACCTAAGCCTTGATGTCGCAAACTTCCTTTCGATGGCCCTTGACTCTGACACACACACTTGCTCACTTGCATGAAGAAAATCAAAACCCTTATGATATCCTTGCTGAAATTTCCAAGCTGCTGAAGCTTCAATCCTTCACACAATCTTTCACTAATTCTCCAATGAATCTCTTGCTTGTTTGCTTCTAAC
>JASDQU010100914.1:380185-421551 GCA_032191745.1 Picea mariana | reverse complement strand
TGTAACTTTCTTCATGAAAATGATCTTAAAGAAGAGTTAGATCTTCCATCACCATGTCATTATCATGTCATCATATCAGTAACCAAAAATGTGGATAACATGGGGGGTACAAGACTTGACCCTTCATACTATCCTTTTCACTATAGCTCGGATGGCTGGGAGTTCTTCTCCTCATATGGAATTACAGAGCTACTTCCAGTACGCCATTAAGTGTACTGAGCCTCGAGTATTCAACTGGGCAGATGCTATGCTTCGCAGTATCAAAAAGCAATTGACCAAATGTAGGCGAGGTGACCTAAAGAAATTCAGGTATGGATCTTTGCTGGTGTCCTTCTTCCTTGAGAGGGTCCCCGTATTTAGACTACAGGTTGAGTGGAACATACCGGGTCCTAGGGATCCAAGGATGCTGAGATGGTGTCGGCTCATGGCCCGGCACGTAGCAGGACCGATCGTCAAGTACAACGATACTTTGTTTGACTGGCTTCAAACCTAGATGTTGATGGTTGATGACTATGCTTATGCCGGGTTGGATTTCCAAGGAGATCCAGATTTATCACTGCTAGAGGATACTCAGTGGGGTGACCTTGGTAAGAAGTACACACATTTTCTTTTCAAATGTTTTTGTAGATTTTTATCATATTCAAATGTTTTTTGTTTTATATATTTATCCAAAGACTAACACAAAATCGTTTGTTGATAACACAGATGTTGGACCGTATAGACCTCCTGGCACTTCTCCTATCCAGAGGCAAGGAGAGGTAGCAACAGCAACACCATAGTATGCTGAGGATTATCAGGTGGTGGAACAGAATTTAGAGGGCCTGACAGTAGACATTCCAGATATGACTCTGGAAGAGGTTCCACGATGCGATCAAAATCACACTGTAGGGGTATCAGTAGCTATGATTCGACTACTCCGTAGGGTTGCTAGGGCAGTTGTGTGTTACCATGAACATCATCCATGACATCACTTTGTAGAAGCTATAAGCTTCAATTTTTGATATTTTGGTCTTCGGACAAACTTTTTGTAAAAAACTCTTTTGATCGTTATATATATAGACGGCTTCTACCGGCTTACTTTACATTGTGTGAATTTAGATATGTTTGATTTATAAATGATTCAAATGTCTGTCCAATACATAATTAGCCAATGCATCTGTTAATGTATTAAGACATCTAGGAATATGCTGATATTCAATGTGATCAAAATAATGTTCCAAGAGGCGAATTCGCAAATACACCCGTAACAAAGTAGGACTTCGAATAGAGTAGATATTACTTAGCTGTAGTACTACAAGCTGCGAGTCGATTCGCATGACCAAATGATGAATTCCAAGCGAGATAGCATCAACCAATAATTCAATAACGACACTATACTCTTCAATGTTGTTGGTTGCATAGCCAAGGCACATACCTCGTAAAGATACAAGTTCATTTGTTGGGGCATAGATTGCCCACGCAGCGGACGTAAGGTTCCGAGTACTACGGCTAGTGCCATCAGCGAAGCCAATATAGGGTAGCGAAGACTCCGACATCTAGAAATCAAACACAACGTCACATAAAGGCAGAGACTAGATAATGACCAAAGCAAACTAAAGTAACACACTAAAAGTATGATACATAAAATACAAGTACTTGTGCACAGATGATTTATGCATAGTACTTCTTCAAGTACAACCCATTCCTAGGTTCACTTAAAGGGATACCATCATAATCTACCAACTCATATGCTCCCTTTTCCAACACTCGAAAAACAATATAAGGACCTCACCACATGGGCTCGAATTTCCATCTCCTAACACATCTCGATCTTGTTCATAGAGAAGAACAAGATCACCTTCGGAGAAAATGTGAGGCTTGATATGCTTGTCATATTGTGCCTTGACACGTTTTTTCGGGGCTTCTATTACTAGAGTGGCATCATGTCGAGTTTCATCTAATTGTGTCAGATACAATAGACATTTTCATTCATAAGAAGTGTTGGGTAAGAGTTCGACATCTAGCTTCAGAGAGGGTATCTTGCATTCTATAGGAAGAATGGATTCCACACCATAGACTAATCGAAAAGGCATAAACCCAGTAGCGGATTTGACAGATGTCCGGTATGCCCACAATGCTGAAAAGAACATTGTGTGCCAACTTGTTTTATGAATTCCTATCATCCTTCAGAGCATAGTTATAAGAACTTTGTTGATTGCTTCGACCTGGCCATTAGCTTGCGGATAATAGGGTGTTGAGTTATCATGGTTAAGACCCAACTTTTTTGTAAGTTCAGACATCATAAAATTTCTAAAATGACTACCATGATCAGTGACGATAGATTGAGGCACACCAAAATGAGCTATGACGTGATTAAAAAGAAATAACGCTGTGGTCTTTTCAATATTATCGAATGTCGGCATCGCCTCGGCCCATTTTGGAAAGTAATCAATAGCTACAATGATGTAACCATGCCCCCCAGCCGAGTGAGGGTGACATGTCATGAAATCAATGCCCCATTTCGCAAAAGGACCAATTGAGACGACAGGGTGAAGAGGAGCAGGATGTGACCGAATTTTCTGGTTCTAGGTCTGGCAGGCATGGCATTTCTGAATGGCAGTAATGCAATCGTGAAATAAAGAAGGCTAAAAATATCCTGCGCATAATATTTTCTGGGCAGTAGCGTACCCAGACATATGACCACCACATGTTCCGGAATGGTAGTCATTCAGAGCTTTCTCGGCTTCATCAAATGTTAGACAATGTTGAAAAACTGAGTCAATTCCCCGAYGGTAAAGAGTATCCCCAAGGATAATGTATTGACGAGCTTGATAGTGTATGCGATGTCRTTYAGTACTAGACAAAGCAGGCCGGAAAGTCTGGGTTTGGAGATATATAATGATATCCCCATACCAAATATCGTCAGTGCTAATAAGGAAAAGAGATTCATCGGGTAATGAATCAACTGCTACATTTTCCGTTGTGGAGTGAGGAAAATCACATATCAACTCAGCAAAAACCAAGGACTTCTTAGACTTGGTGCGATCGAATTCCAAGTCAAACTCCTGGAGTATGACAATCCATTTGGAGTATTTTTCCCCTAGAAATTGACGTGTCAAAATATGTTGCATAGGGTTGCAATGAGAAATCACCGTAGTCTTACGTGAGAGGATATAGTGCCAAAAGCATTGAACGACTTGAACGGTAGCCAAAGCTAGTTTTTCGACATATTGATATTTGATTTCAGTTGGTGTGAGACTTCGACTCAAGTAGTAAACAACATGTTCGTCGTGCGCATCGTCCTCTTGGACAAGAACCATGCCAATAGTGTACTCCGAGGCAACAAGATAAAGGAAATAATTGCGACTGTAATCGGGAGGAAAGTGAAGCGGAGCTCGCGTGAGGGACAACTTCAAAGCTTCAAAAGCATTGTTGGCAATGGTATCCCAAACGAACTTCGAATCTTTCTTTAGTAGCCGCGTAAAACCACGAGTGATCTCGGCGTAATTAGGTATAAAACGAGGAAGAAAGTTTGCTTTCCCCTACAAACTTTGCAACTGCTGTAGTGTAGAAGGAGGAGGGAGATTAAGAATCGCCTCAACCTTAATAGGATCCACCCTGATCCCTTGACGTGAAACGATAAAACATAGAAGACGGTCGGATTCTACACAAAAAACACACTTATGAGGATTTAATCGTATACGATAGAACCGACAACGAACGAAAATAGCTCGGAGGTGGGTAGGGTGATCGACTCTACGCATAGAATGAGATGATAAATCGTCCAAATAGGGTTGAACGATATGATTGATATCATGAAAAGCATAAGACATAGCACGTTGAAACATCACGCCAGCGTTCTTAAGACTGAAGGGAAGTTTTCTATAGGTAAAATTACCCCAAGGACAAATAAAATCAGTCTTATGTTGGTCCTCGGGAGCGATGTTAATTTGATTATAGCCGAAGAAACCATCCATGAGAGAGAAGATTTCACTTCTGGCACAGTCATCGACAATCTGGTCGACGAAAGGGGTTGGAAAGTTGTCTTTTGGACAAGCTTTGTTAATATCCCTATAATCAACACATACACAAATACTGCCACCTTTCTTGTTAATTGGGACAGGATTGGAAACCCATTCTGTAAGAGCCACCGGATAAATAAAGCCGGCTTTTAGAAGTTTTTCAACTTCAAGCTTGATAGCCACCGCTTTACATGGGTGGACTGGACGAAGGTGTTGTCGGACAGGTTTAGCTCCAGGGTATGTCTTTATCTCATGTACAACAATTGCAGGGTCGATACCTGGCATCTCCTCGTAGCTCCAGGTGAATATGTCACGAAACTCTTTAAACAGGGATGTATAGGTGACTATTTCATCTTAGGAACATGAAGCTCCAATATGAACATTTTTGACAATCCCAAGTTTAATGGATATGTCAATGGGAATCGTGGGCGAGATATTACTAAGGTTCCCTTCGACAAACACATCATGTGTGGACCCGGGAACGGTCGAAATGACAACAACGGTCGACGGAGTCGAAATCCGTTGGTAGTTCTCAAGAGTGTGTTGTTCCAGAAAGAGTATGGAACGATGATGCCCATCGTCCCAAGGGGTGTCTTCCATGATGGACATGATCATCTTGTCAGTGGGAAAAATAACACGAAAAGGATCGGGAGACAGCTCATCAAGAGAAGACGTAGAAGGTGTTGTCGATTGAATTGCTTGATAAGCAGACTCAACCAGACTTAACGGCATGACGTCGCCAAAACAAGTATGATCTCCAGGGTCAGGGACTATCCAAGGGTCATGTGACGCAGGAAGTTCATGAGGCACAGTGGAGATCATGTTGATAGAAGCAACTGATGGGCATGGAACATCGGGCAGTGGAATGGGAAAAGTACCATTGGCCACTTCTCTACCAAAGTGATCTAGAATTTGGTCACACATACAATACGCTCTTGGAGGGTAAGAAAATTCCCAATTTTCACCTCTAGGATGCCCTACTATGTCCCCTGGGACATATTTTTGTTCCTTCAAGTGAGCGTGTGAAGATGATATGGGAGGCGCACTACAGTCGGGTCACTGGCATTTTGGGGTTGAGAAAACCATGGCAGTACTACAAAAGTATTTCTATTGGCTGAACCTTCGACAGGATGTTGGGAAGTACATCAGGTCCTGCATTGCTTCCGCCATTGCCAAACTGACCATCAAGAAGCAAGGCCTTTATACTCCACTTCCCACCCCTAGTCAACCTTGGGAATCCATCTCCATGGATTACATGTTGGGCCTTCCTTCTACTAATCATGGAAATGACTGTGTTTTTGTGGTCATCGACAGATTCTCGAAGATGTGCATTATGATGGCCTGCAAGAAGAATATCATAGCAGAAGACACTGCTAAACTCTTCTTTGAGTGAGTGTGGGTACACTTTGGGATCCCACAGTTTATCATCTTAGATTAGGACAGCAGGTTCCTCATTACATTTTGGTCCAGCCTCTGGTCGATGCTGGACACCAAGCTCGCCAAGTACACAGCTTTCCATCCGTAAATTGATGGTCAGACAGAGGTCATCAACCAGATGATTGTACACATTCTACGCATGTACAACTCAAAGCATCCACACACATGGGGTGAGATCCTCCCCTATGTACAACACAAATACAACCAGGATCTCCATAGCTCAACCAGCCATAGCCCCTTTCAGGTGGGCTTGGTATTCCAGCCACTATGTCCCATTGACATAGCCATGCCATTTGTGGCTACTCAGGCAAATTCAGCCCATGTCCAGTCTGAGGCTGACAAGGAAAAAAACTTCATTGAGTGCATTCAACACATATGCCAACAGGTTCATGACATCTTGGATAGATCCAATGCTAAGTACAAGCAACGACATGATCTACATCGGGTGCCACACAACTTCCAGGTGGGCGACAAAGTGTGGCTACATTTGCAAAAGGAGCGCCTCGCTGGACCCTACCGCAAGATTCACCCGCTCTTATATGGGCCATACACCATCACCAAGGTTGTAGGGGACAATTCCTTTGAGCTCAGTATTCCACCATTCCTTGTTCTACACCCAGTGTTCAATGTGGATCGCCTTCAGCCCTACTTTCCACCTCTACTAGACACATTCGACATGGCAGAACAACTCACACCAATAGAGTTAAACCTAGATTGCATGGAACAAGCCACAACTAACCGGATTATGGACACACAGATCAAGAACACCCACCAATAGAGGATCCATCTATATCAAGTTGTCAAAGCAGGCCAACTCCTTCACTAGGGCAAGTGGCTCACAAGAGACCAAGTTCAGCAGAAGTTTCCTCATCTCATGGAGGAAATCAACACAATGGGGACCATTGCTTCCTAAGGGGGGAGGAATGATCTAGGTGGATATTGGTGGCCACCCACCTATTTCACTTGGACCCACACCATTTTTTCTTTCAGTTTTTCAGTTTCCTTAATTGTAGCACAATTTACTATTTTTAGCAGTTTTTCGGATCCTGAACTTCCAGAGCCGTTTTGAGGCCATAAATGACATTTTCTGGGCATGAATGCTTTGGCGAATATGAGTTCATTCCAGACTCAATATTCATTGTCAGTAGCGTATTCCTCGGATAGATATTTCTAACGATGTATCATGTGCGTCAAACGAAGATAGTATGCCAAAGTTATGACCTCGGGAAATTGATGTACCAATTTACCCCAACGGGGCCCATATTCTGTCATTTCATCTCCTAGGGTTAGGTTGTTGGATGTTTAGGGTTTTTCATTGTTTCTCAATAATATATAGGCCTTCGAGCCTTATTGTAATAGAGATTTCATAGGCCAATAGCCGCCACATCTCTTCTCAGAGATAAGCTACCAGCGCCCAAGCTATTTTATTTCCATTCTGTCTGTAAGCATATTTCAGTCATTTGTTGTTAATGAATTGAAGTTTTACTTCCATTGCATCTCTTCATTTATGTGTATTTCTGTATTTAATTTTGTTCTTTCATAAATCTGGATTACTTCCCTTCTCAAAACCCTTCCCCTCCTAGTTCTCCTCCACCTATTATCCCTATGGCAGGTTCCAATCCCCCTAGAAACATAATGGATTCCATAGTGGTTGCAAGATGTGCCCCTCTAGTCCTACCGCATCCCATGAATGCTCTTCCTGTTGGATATTACCTAAAGTATATGCCTAAGTTCATGATATAGGAATACATAACCACCGAAGAACACCTTGCTACCTTTTAAAGTGATGCAGACAATATTAATATTGAAAACGAAGACGTCTGGATGAGAGTCTTTGTCCAGAGCCTTGATGGTGAGGTTAGGAAATGGTTTAGGGGATTTACCCCTGGATCTATTGATGGGATTGAAGCCTTAGATGATGTTTTCTTGAGGCAGTGGGGGGATAAAAAATACTATATTTATTATATCACTGAGTTTGGGTCCCTGAAGAGAAAAGAGGGAGAATCTGTCTTTGACTTCTCCAAAAGATTCAACAAAATGTACAATAAAATACCTACTAAGATAAAGCCTACGTAAGCCTCTACCAAGATTAATTATGCTAGTGCTTTTGACCCTAATTTTTTCCTCCTGTTGAGAGAGAGAAGAGCTACTTCCTTGGCTCATATGCAAGATGCATCCCTAGAAGTAGAGTCTAACATATTGGCAGTAAATAGACTTAGGAATAAGGCTAATAGGGACATACCTAGGGGAAGATCTGAATCCTCCACCTCCGGTTTCTCTGCCTTCCCCCCTCAAGTGGATGAAGTAACCAAGTTACTAATACAACTTTCAACTAGTATGGAAATATTGGAAGTAGAGGGGATGAAAACATACATAAATCCTCAAAATGTTGATAACAGAGCTAGCTTTAGAAGACCAAACAATGCCTCTCAAATAATCCTGAGAGAGCCTAGAAACAGAGAGAGGGATGATCAAAAAATCCAAACACCTCACCAAAATAACCTAGTTTTTGATGAAGTGAGGGAGGAAGAAGAGCTTGATACTGAAATCCATTGTCTTGGAGACACCTCCCCATTTTCCCATTTGACTCAATCTGCATATGAGGAATACTTCATGAACAGTCAAATAAATGAGCTGAGTAAGGGGGAGAAGGCAAATAGTAGTCCTAGCAAAGACAACCTCCGGTATAAGAAGAAATAATGGAAGTATGACCTATTTGATCTATCTCCCAGAGTAGAGAGGCCTGATAAATATGCAACAAACAACAACAAAGGAAAGAAAGCTCAGAACCCCTCACCGATACCCAAAGACCTGTCCCAGAAGTGAGAAAATCTCTGAATCCCCTCTCCTATTTTAGTTTTGAGCATGAGATTCAAAATATTGGGATCCCTATGCCCCTTTTAGAGCTAATAAGCACAGATATTTCAAAAAATCCCTCTCCAAGCTGTTGCATTCCGAGCCACCCTGCTATTCCACAAACTCAATAAATCTTCAAGATGAAAATCCAAAAGTCATGTTAGGTCCTATGGTAGAAGGTAGAGATGTTTCAGCCCCTCTCTTCTATACATCAATGGACATACATGATAAGGTGTTGCATAACTATTTGATGGATTCAGGGGCATCTCATAATCTTATGCCCAAAACTGTCATGGAAGAACTCGGGTCAGAAATCACCAAGGCTTACCATGATCTGTATTCTTTTGATTCAAGGAGATTGCAATGTCTTGGGGTCATCAAAGATTTGGTCGTGACCTTGTTTCAGTTGCCCATGAAGAGCGTGGTCATGGATATCATGGTGGCTGATGTTCCTCCCAAGTTTGGCATGCTCTTGTTAAGAAATTGGATAAAAATACTTAAGGGAACCTTGCAGATGGGCCTCACATATGCTACCATTCTAGTGTGCAGAGGGGAGCATAGAAGATTGTATAGAGAAGCTCAATTGGCCTACATCATCAGTGATGAAGCAGACCCCACCAAGCATTCTATCTTTGCACTCGAAACTGATTTGGGATCTAGTTTGTTACAACTCACCGATGCTCCTAAAACTCCTATTGAAATTAGAAATCAATCCATTTCTTCTCATGAAATACCTCCTCCAACTAATTATGTGTGGAATATGTTCTTCGATGGAGCCTCTTCTAGGGAAGGTGCTGGTGCCGGAGTAGTTTTTGTATCACCTTGTCAAGAGGTCATATCCCTGTCATACAAGTTAGAGTTTGAAACTATCAATAATGTAGCAGAGTATGATGCTCTTGTTTTGGGTTTGAAGACTGCAAAGGACATGGGAATTGAAGAGATAATAGTGTTTGGAGATGTTGAGTTTATTTTCCAATAGATCAGAAATATTTATCAGGACAAACACCCTCGGCTCAGAAATTACAGAAATGAAGTGTGGGATCTAGTCAAAAACTTCTTCTCAGCCTTCAACATTTCATTTATCCCAAGAGAGGAAAATACTATGGCTGATACTTTGGCCGTCTCAGCGAGCCAGTTCAGGGTCCCACTACCACCTAGGCTCATGTATGATGTTGAGATTAGATATAGGCCCTCTGTACCTTATAATATAAAGCATTAAAAGGTGTTCAAGGATGATCTTGAAATCAAAATATTTCTTGAATCTGTTGATGAGTTCGTTGCATTACACATTGATCAGGAGCATGATTCCGAAGGTGATCATCCCCCTGAAGTATTTTTGAATAAAATTGCTAATCACCTTATTGTTTAGCTACCTAGAAATCACTTTCCAAAGGGACTAGTTTCTTTAGAAAGTTTTTTCGATGGGAATGATGTGCCAGTAAAGTTTAAAGGCCCAACAGAGGATGTTGAGGTACCTGAGTGCGATATTGGCACAGAGGAGGATCCAAAATTCATCAAGATTCCAAGAAGCCTGTCAAGGGATTAGAGGGTCTAGTATGCTGAATTATTAAAGGAATTCATTGACGTATTTTCTTGGACCTATGAATACCTCACAACGTACGACACAACTGTCATTGAGCATAAGATCTCATTGAGAGAGGATGCCAAACAATTTAGGCAGAAATTAAGACAAATAAATCCTATGTTGTTGCCTATTATGGAAAGGGAGGTAAAGAAGCTACTGGATGCCCAAATCATTATCCCTTTGAGATGTTCCGAATGGGTAGCTAACCTGGTCCCAGTGAGAAAGAAAACTGGAGAAATCAAGCTGTGTGTTGATTTCAAAAATCTGAACAGAAGCTCTAAGAAGGACAATTACCCTTTGCCAAATATGGAACACATGTTGTAGAAGGTGACAGGGGCATAGAGGATTTCCATGATTGATTGATTTTTGGGCTACAATCAGATCTTCGTCCTGCCCGAAGAAAAAGAAAAGACAACGTTCACCACTTCTTGGGGCACATTCATGTATGCCAAAATTCCATTTGGATTGATGAACGGAGGAGCAACTTTTCAACGAGCCATGGACATCGCCTTCAATGGAGAAAGGGATAAATCCGTGGTAATTTAGCTAGATGAAATTAAATTATTCTCCAAGTCTAATAAAGAACATTGTCAACATCTGAGGAAAGTCTTCTCAAAATGCAGGAGGTTTGGTCTCTCCCTAAATCCCAAGAAGTATTTATTTGCCATGCAGGAAGGAAAATTGTTGGGACACATTGTATCGACCAAGGGGGTCAAGATCGATCCAAGTAGGGTGGAAGCTATTAAAGCCTTGTCACATCCCATGTCGAAGAAGTAGGTTCAGTCTTTCCTGGGAAAAATTAATTTTCTGAGAAGGTTTGTTTCAAATTTTTCTGAATTGGTGAAGCATATCACCACCATGCTCAGGAAAGGAAATGAAATAAAATGGATTGTTGAGCCTAGAGAATCCTTCAAATAAATCAAGAAGGCACTGACTGAAGAACCTATGCTTATCAGTCCTAATTATTCCAAGGATTTTCTAATTTTCTCTTTTGCTTCATTTGACACAGCGACAACTGTTTTACTACAAAATAATGATGCAGGGCTGGAACAACCTATTTCCTTTTTCAGCAGAGCATTAAGAGATGCAGAGATTAGATATGACATCATGGAGAAGTAGAACTATGCCTTCATGAAATCTCTCAAAGATTCCAGAGTCTATGTTTTGCATTCAAAAGTCATTGCATATGTTCCTTCAGCTTCTATGAAGGATGTTCTCATTTAGCCTGACATAGACGGGAGAACAAGCAAGTGGATTTCCAGAATCCTTGAATTTGTTCTGGAAATAAAACCCACCAAGCTAGTTAAAGGCCAGGTTTTAGCCAAGTTAGTAGCTGAATCTAATTTTAAAGCTTTGAGGGTTAATTTCATCGACACTTGATTAGAAGATAAGCAAGCTGAGCTGTGTGATAAAAATTCTCAGAACAACCCTCCATTGGTAGAATGCACCTGGTATAAAGACATTATATATTTTCTGCAAGAGTTGTGACCTCCAGATGGAATGGGGAAAAGAAAGGGAAGAGATTTAAAGCTCAAAGCAATTAGATATTTCCTTATTGACCCGGTCTTGTACTAGAAAGACCCATTAGAAGTGCTCCTGAGATGTTTATACCTACAATAATCCCAAAGGATTATATTTGAGTTCCATGACAACCTATGTAGGGGACATCATTTCTAGAAAACCACAACCTACAAAATTCGCAGAGCTGGGTACTACTGGACTACTCTATTCACTCATGTCTATGAGAAAGTCAGGGCTTGTACTAATGTAAAAAATTCTCTGGGAAGCAGTAGCTCAAGTCTCTGCCATTGAATCTTGTACTAGCTTCAAGACCCTTTTAGCAACGGGGCCTAGACTTTATTGGGGAAATTCATCCTCCTTCAAGTGGTCAACATAGGTGGATTTTAATTGCAAAAGATTATTTTACCAAGTGGATAGAAGCTATCCCCACCATGAGCACTAATCACAAAGTGATCATTGGTTTTCTCAAAGATATTATAGCAAGGTTTGGTTGTCCGAACATAATTGTTACTGATAACACTAATTCCTTCAGAGCCAAACCATTGATCAAGTTTTGTGAGAATTTTAGAATTTCATTAATCCACTCCACCCCTTACTATCCACAAGGAAATGGATTAACAGAATCCCCCAATAAGAGCCTGATAACAATAATCAAAAGTCTGTTAGAGGACAACAGGAAAGCATGGGATTTGAAGCTCAAATTTGATATGTGGGCTGATAGAGTGATAACAAAGAGGTCCTTGGGCATCTCTCCTTTCCAACTTGTATATGGGACTGAAGCAATTTTTCCTTCTTAGCTCTCCCTACCTATGGAGAAATTCTTCCAAGACTGCCAAGGAGAGCCTAACGACATGATCAGAAGAATTCATCAACTGGTATAAGTCCAGCAAACTAGAGAACAGGAGATGTGCAGAGCACATGACCGACAACAAAAAATCAAGCAGGCCTTTGACAGGAAAGGAATTAAAGAGGATTTCCATACGGGAGATCTAGTACTCAAGTGGGATGAACCTAGATAGGACAAGGGCAAGTGTTATCACTGAAATTTCATCCGCAAATGGTTACAGGAATCCAGCATCTCCAAAAAACCTATTAGTTCACTCATGTCATAAAAAATGCATTTCAAAAAGGCACAAACTATACAATTGGTCATAAAATTGTCATGTGCTTAGAATGCAAAGGAATCACGCACACGTGCGCCAGTCAAAAATGCCTGAAAAGTGCACATGCACCCAATGCATGATTGTGGATGCAAAAAGACACACACACTTTAGAATGACGCATTAATTATTTTGGTTGGCCTCCCACCCACTTCTGGTTCAACTCCCAAGTCTATTTGACCCCCAAATCTGAGTTGAATCTGAGTGGGGGGCTGGTCAAAGACCTAAAGGTTCCCTAAAGGGCCCCTTGTTCACAGTTAAGACCTGTTGGATAATGCCTCAAATCTTTTCTATAAAAAGAGGCCATGAGTGCACTATATTTTCAAGAATCTATTTATATTGTTATGCTTCCTCTATTCTTCTGCAAGGAGCCTCTTTCCTTATTGAAGCATATAAGCACCATTTCATTGGGCCATTCACATCACCTCTTGAGTGAATGAGCTTTGGATTTCTTCACCATTTCCTTTTAGTTTTCTATTTGTAAGAAGAGCTCTCTCATTGGGGGTTCAAGAGCCCTCCCTTTGAGGAAGATGGGACCCATAAGTCTCACTTTCTCTTTGGTGTTTTCCCACAAATACAATCTATCCATTGGTGGCATGAAAATCAATTTTCTTTTGTCCTATTTCCCTTATGCACTTTAATTTAGTTTCTTTAATTGTTGTTAGTTTAGTTGTTTCTTTGTTTCTCGTGCTTGATGTTTCTAACTCTTGCACTCATTTATGTCCCGTCTAGCTAACCCAACTGGACTTGTAAGTGTCCTTCTTTTGCTCATTTAGATGACGGAAATGATACAATAGATTGGCGAATCCACTGGGGATAGGTATCAATTTACTCCCCATTTGGGTTGTTTGAGAACTTCTTTTTGGTTTATTTAACTTGTAGGGATCATAACTGACCCAAGCCTGCCTGCAAAAAGCTAAATTCAAAGCTGAGATAAGAGAATTTCATCCGAAATTTTCTTCCCGGTCGTGCATCAGAAAGTGCATGAATTTTTCAGCCCACAGACATGCCTTCTGACCACGTGTGCCAAGAGCACTTTGTTCCTTAGTACATTCTGTGCACGTGCACCAATAGGTCATTGTTTATTTGTGCATTGGCTCCACATGCGACTCTGTCTACTGTGTGACCCACGCATCTGTCCAAAAATTCAACATTGTAAGAGTTTTTGTGATATTTTTGAAGGCTCATAGCCTTCTAAATATTGATTCTATGCAAATTGTAATATGCGCCACACTTAGATTCTCTCTCCACTTGAAGGGTTAGTCTAAACATAGGCACTTAGGGGGTTAAAATCCATATTTTTCCCTTTTTTTTTTTCTTTCATTTTTCCACATGGATGGCTTGCTTTGGTGATGAAAATTAAGTTGGAATCATTCAATATCACATATATAAACACTTGCATTGGGACCATAAATCAAACTTCAATCATAGAGTATGCTCTTCTATTGCAACATAGAGCAATCCTAAGAATCAGAAAAATGATTGAAGGAAGGTTTCATCTCCCTTAAAGACAAAATCTTTAGGAGAGGACAACAACCCCCCTTGGGACTCCTCTTATTTTCTTTTTTCAAAACATCTTAAAATTTGTAAGGGCCCATACATGCCCACATGCTACAAAGATAGGATATTTTTGAAGCTAATTTCTTAGTTTACATCACTAGGGGAGTTTAAATATTATTGTAATGGGCCCATACATGCCCACATGTCCACAATATCGGATAGTCTTTTAAATATTTCTTAGATTAAATCACATTAGGGAGTTAAATGATTGGTAAGGAGCCACATGTCCACATGCTATTTCTCTGGGGACTTTAAAATTCCACAAGGTTGTACCAATGACATCTAGTAAGATAGATAATCAAGACTTATAAGGACCACACAAAGTCCAAATGCAACAAGGTGACACCTAACTTATCAAAAATTTGGCACATTTTATCACTTGCTCGCACACAAAGTCACTACTCACTCACATAGTTTCATCTCAAATTATGGAGGTTGAAGTAAGCTCCCCCCAAAGGGATTCTGAAATGCCCCACCCTTTTCTTGCAGGAACTATCCACTGCCACTTAATTTGAATGAGATTGGTTCACACCCACAATCTCACAAACAACCACATCTAAATTGTTTTCTAAAAACTCACTAAGTTTTCCCCCAGAGGAGGTGCCAAAATAATTTTTTTAGTCTAGGTAGGATCTTGGGGATAGGCATCCAAATAACTCCCCATTATCTAGTTCTCACATCTTCAAACATTAGAAGTTGTCAAATAGGGAACTTTAAATCCTCCAAGTCAAGTTTTCCTAACACCATAAGTCCGGGAGATACCCGTGAAGGCTTGAAGGCCAAGGTCTAGTTGTTTGGTGCATCCCCCTTTGAGGCACCCACCTCTTGGATGGGATCCAGCCCATGACCCATTTCTGAGGTTGGAAATCTAAATGCCACACTTTTACCAAGGTACCTAGTGGCCAAACTTTAGGACATCTACCTAGGTGGCAATTGTGGGCTACAATTGCACCTTAATTGGATTTTGTGTGGCTATTGGGAAATATCGCCAGCTCTTTCAGGAAATGCACCCTCTACCCCTCATTATAACCGATTGTTTCATCCTTCACTAGTTACTCTTCTGGTGGCTTCAGACCCCATTGTTGAGTGCTATTGGAAGGTACAATGCTATTTGAGAGGAAGGACATTACATATTTTTAGAACACGAGCATTTTCTTTATTTGTTCTTACACGTAGAAAAAATCCACCTATCCATATATATGTTTCTTTTTCAAATGATTTATGTATGATGCTTTTGTGATTACAAAATGATTGTGAGATATATTGTGAAGGTACAAGTTATACAAAGTCTCTTGCTCATTTATTACTCTCATCACCAGTTGCACACATTCATTTTTCTATTCGAACATCATAGGGGACCCACAGAATCCCTGTCATTCCAGATGCTTGTGAAATATCCCTCCCATTCAAGGAGGAGTTCCTAGTCTTTCCAACTCATTAGCTCAACCCTCTCACACCCCCGTGAATGCTATTGTCTTGGGATCTGCCTTTCTTGGTTCCACTTTACTTGGGTCCACTTCCCTAGGTCAACCGTCCACTAGCTTTCCTTTACAAGAAAGCATGGGCACACTTCTTCCCAAGGAGGAAGTACCACCCCACCTAGCCCCCCTCACGGCTCAGGTACACAAACCACTCACACCATGGCTGGAACTAATCCTCCACCGCCACTCCAAATTCCATACTTTTCCTCCCTCAACATATCGGATATAAGAAAACTCACAAATGATCCTATGTTGCACGACCCCACATGGCTTGCAATGCCTACTAAATTACCTTCAGACATTTCCAAGTTTGAAGGAAAGGCACAAGACAATCCTGCCAACCACGTCATGACTTTCCACTTATAGTTCTCTTCAAACAACATCATGGAAGACTCCATCCAATTAAGGTTATTTCAACGCACACTCACTGGCCCATCAACCAAGTGGTATGTAGATGAAAAATTAGGGTCCCATGTGACTTTTGAATCATTGGCCAAAGCATTTTTTACCTTCTTTCAACTACCAATCCACCATGACAATGGTCTTGAACTACTGTCGAAGTTTAAAAAAACCTCAGCCACACATATCACTGCCCACATTCATGAATGGCATTGGCGACGTAGCTTATCCAAAGAAGAAACCACCAAACAACAATTCCTCGATTGGTTTATTAGATCACTTATCTCCCTCCTCGCCAAAGATGTGGCCTCCACCTTCCCCCAATATGAAGATGAAGCCATCAACGAGGCTCAATAGTATGACCTCATATATGCACAACTAGGCTACTTATACACAGTACTACCTAAAATCCCAAGACCCATACCATTCGACCAAGACAAACCTGGGATGTCTCATTCAACGGATGGATTGATTGGTACCACAACACACCATAACCCATACATACAACCCAAAACCATGTACGGTACACCTCAACATCCACCTATATATTGTGGACCTCCTTGTTACCCTCTTCCCCCTTACCAACAACCATACCCTATGGTTCCCCCTCCACCCACGAGTGGACCCACATTGACACCCATGATGCATCTAGCTATACCACCAAGTTCTGGTACCCCCTTGACCTCAACTTACACACTGAGCACTAAGGAGAGCATCACACCTTCCTATGTACGTTACATATCATTGGCAAAGAATAATCCATACTTTCCATTTCCTAGTCATCCCCAACCCATGGCCCCACCACAAGGGCAGCCACATGCCGGGGTTAACTTTGTTCAAACCTCTCCCATTCAACAGTTTCAAAATTTTGAACAAATGAATATGGAAAATCCATCCCATCAGTCAAATAATGCCAAAGAAAAAGGAAAAAGCCAAAACAATAATAATCCCGGACCATGAGGAAATAACCCCCAACAAAACCAACTTGCTGGGAGAAATTAGAATCAACGGAACCAGAACCCCCAAGGGGGAAATAACAACAAATTCCAAGGGAAGAATAAAAACAACCTCTAGAAAAACTTCCCTTGTGCCCTTTGCGGTGAGTATGGCCATTATACTCACTATTTCCCCCAAATTGTTGACTTTAAATGGATGAAGGAATCCGTGAACAGACCTTGTCCTCAAGGACTGCTTGCCCCCCAACAGGCCCCATAACAGTTTGTGCAAGAACCACCCCCAGCGGTGTTGCAAAATCCAATTCCACAACAAGGTGTGATGAATACCCAGTAGGAGATGCACCCTGCCCCACCATAGATGGGACAATATCAAAACCCTGGCACCCCTGTAGATCGCACGATCCTCCTTATTAGTGAAGAGGAATTTCTTCTACAAATGCATAGTCATAATACAACACACCCCTCGAATATACTCCCACCACATTAGATGCAGTTCCAGTTACAATGCAACCCCCTCTGATGATTCTGCGCCCTAACACTGAGACCCCCCTTCATATTCCTTGTATCCCTTTATGATGAAATGTCAAGAACCCTCAGGCTAGGGCATCACACAATTATAGTTTGTTCGATGACTTGGCACAATCCCCCACCACCATGCCAGTCTTGGAAGTCCTCCAAACCTATCCCACTTAAACGAAATTCCTTACTCTCTGCCCTGGTGGTAGTCGACCCTGCTGATACTAGACTCATCACATTTGATCTAGATTGTGGAGAACCTCGTCTCCCTGCTTTGGTAGCATTCTAGATACTAGTCAAATTTAGAACATCACATTTCATCCATGCATAATCGATGAAGCTGCACCCACATGCATCATGTCCAAAAATGTATGGTAGAAACTCAGCTCTCCCGAGATAATACCATCTTCCATCACTTTGAAAGATTACAATGGACGACCATCCTCTCCTGAAGGGATCTTTCAAAATGTCCCCGTCGAACTCAGCAGAAAAACCATCCTTATCGACATTGAAGTTATCGATGCCCCGCTCAATTACAATATCCTATTCGGATGTAGCTACATGTACACTATGAAGGCAGTATCCTCTTTTGTATTCCAAACAATGATGTTCCCCCACAATGGGAATATCATCACCATCGATCAGGTTTCACATGACGAGCCTAACCCTTCCTCCAACATTGATAACATATAACCTTTTTCCCATACTAATCTCGATGTCTACCCACTCGTCGAGATGGGCCCATAAATTTTCAAAGATCCATCCTTGCTAGGGACATACCACAGAGCACCCTCGCTTATACATCCCTCAACTCAAGTATCCGTCATCTCTTCCAACGGAAATAGCACAGGAGATACCATTCCTCCCACTGAGGTTTCTTCACTTCCTTACATCACATTGGTCACAAAACTCATACCTCAGGAATCCCATGAGAACTCTCCATCACCACTTCTGCCTAATATCCCTCTCCCCTAGGGTCACATCCTAGTTTGGAAGATATTCCCTCAAGCCATTACTCAAATCCCCTTCTTCTACCCCCCACTGGGCATACAAGCTTTCCAGGTAGCTACAAAACTTACTCTACCTAACATGGTGCTTTCCATCCCAGTTTGGTATCTGCACCCACCTGAGATGGTTCCTCAACCATCCCTCCCTCCCCAAACAGAGGGAATCCCAATGCAGATACCAATCCTTACTCTAACCACACCACCCTCACCCCCACTCGCTAGCACCACCACCAAAACTGGGGGGAGAAGGAATAAGAAAGAGCCCATTGCTCCACATCCCCCCTGAGATCAACTCCCTTGCACACTATGTGAGAAAGAAGAACACCCCACCAAATGATGTCCCTCTCTCCCCAAGTTACACAATTTAATTTGACTTCCTTGAGCAACCACACCACTCATCACTCCACCCAATGCTCCAAGTACTACCACCATGTCTCCAAATACAGGTAACACAGGTTTGTGAACCAAATTCTCTCGTTCCATCTGTTCAAAGTATGGCCATTACACCCACCATTTCCCCATGCTACCTCAATTTCGACAAACACTAATGACAATACGCCAGATATTTTAGCAAGAGTCCCCCCCATCTGCATCATCAAGTACTCCTATCACAGACATCCACTATGTCACGAATTCAGTTAACGAATGAATGATATGACCTTGCTCTCTCTGTGAATCACTGGATCATTTCACATACCAATGTTCTACAATCCTTAAATATAGGMATCGCCAGATGGCCCTTATTTAGAATCCTACACCTACCTCATAGCCAAAGGTCCCAATGGCTACCCCTACTCTATCCCCTAATGTTGTTCACATTTTCTCTCCTGAACYTGAGGCACTTCCCACTCCTCCATGATTCATAGATAGATTATATGAGGATTTGCCCCCAAATCCCCCCAATTCTCCCATTCATTTCTCCACGGAAATCTTATGTGTGACTACAATTTTCAACCCACAGTATCTCGATATCTGGTTCATGTCGAGCGATCCATCACAACCTCCTTGCACCTCCCCTACATCTTCATCACCGGAATATAATCATATGATGACAACCACCAATGTTACTCCCTGAGATCCCTTGTATTCTCACCAGTTCCACTGCGATGAAGACATCCTTAAGGAATTAACTACCCCCAATTACCCATGGAATGCGCTCCATCACAGAGCACTCTTTCTCTCAAAGAAATCCTTTGAGCCCCCTAGTCAAGACTCTATATACGCGATCAAAACTAAAGATTTTATCCCATCAAGGCATATAAACTGGTTCAATAATCCTATCCTTTCCCTTGATGCTTTTGAAGAAGGCAACATGGATAACATTTCCCCCACTGTCAGAATCGATATTTCCGTCAAACTTGGAATCATAGAGGAAATCACCATTGATGGAAAATGCTCTCCTGAAGAACTCATAGCCTACAAAGCTCTCTTACAGGAATACCGAGACATTTTTTCTTGGTCATACACATAGATGGCTGACCTTGATCCCTCTATCGTCGAACATCGTATAGAGACATGGCCTGATATCAACCATGTACGAAAAAAGAAATGCCCATTATGCCCATCCAAAGAAGCAGTCATCAAAGCCAATATTGACAAATTATGCGTTGTAGGGATAATATACCCCATCGCATATACATCATGGGTCTCCAACCTCATCCTTGTCAACAAAAAACAAGGCACTATTGGTGTCTACACTAACTTTAGTGATCTCAACCATGCCTGTCCCAAAGACAAATTCTCAATGCCCTTCATTGACCAAATTATTGATAATTGCACCGATCAGGAATCCTTGTCCTTCATGGATGGTTTTTCTGGCTTCAACCAAATTTAGATTCACCCAACAGACCAATACAAAATCTCATTCACTACCCCCTAGGGTAATTTTTCATATCGTGTTATACTTAGATGATCTCACCGCTTGATCTCAGAAACACACTCAACATCTATATGACTTACACGTCATCTTTCACAGGTGTCGTCAGTACAATATATGCTTGAACTCCCTCAATGTGTATTTTGCGTCACTACCGGACGCCCCCTTGGGTTCATCATTTCCCAATGTGGCATCACCGTGGACCCCCTCAAGGTCCAAGACATCACCGAAATTCCACCACCTCATAATTTACGCCAACTCCAAAGCCTATAGGGAAAAGCTAACTTTCTACGCCGCTTTGTCCCTGATTATGCCACTCGTGCACACGGTTTCCTTCACCTATTGCTCCACGATATCCCATTCCAATGGGATGAACATGCCCAAACCGATTTGATGATTTAAAATCAACACTCTCCAATGCCCCCTTGATTAGTCCACTCAACTATGACCATGACTATATCCTCTACTTATCATCCTCAACCGTCTCACTAGAAGGAGTTCTCATACAACTAGGGGATGATGACTGTGAGCATATCATTTACTATATTAATAAAAATATCTCAGGGCCACCTCTGAAGTACAATCATGAAGAGAAAATCGCCCTTGCAATTGTCCTCGCAGTCCAGAAACTACACCATTACATCCTCCTTTGCACTACCAAAGTCGTATCAGATTCCAACCCCATGCAATACTTGCTCAGTCACCGAAAAATTGATGGAAAATTTTCCCGATGGATCTTCATCCTTTAGGAGTACAACCTATAATTTTCAACACCCAAGAGAAATAAATTCCCATCCTTGCCGAACTCATTACGACATTTCCCTCAGATACTACCAGTTCCCCCATCAATACAGACTTCCCCAACGAACACCTCTTCTACATCCCCTCAGATGATCCTTGGTACAATGATATCCTCGTCTACCTTCGAACACAAAAGTTTGGAACTCACCTATCCAGGGATGATCATCGACGTATTCGACATCATGCCCCTCACTATCTCCTTATCAGTGACATTTTATATTGACGAGGGGTCGATACCATCCTCTATCGATGTTTGACCATTGATGAAGATGACAAAGTTCTGAATGATTTCCATAGCGATGCTTGTGGTGGTCACCTCTCTGGGATGTCCACTGCCTAGAAAATCATTTGAGCGGGCTATTTCTGGCCCACATTGTTTCATGACTATATCCACACCATGAAACGCTATGACAAATGCCATATTTATGCCCACAAAGCATGCACACCACCCGCTTATAATTGTCGACCCTTTTTGTAAATGGGGCATTGACTTCATGAATTGTAACCCTCCCTCCAGCAATGGACACAAGTACATTATCATGGAAGTTGATTACTTCATCAAGTGGGTCGAAGCCATGCCCACCTTCAACAACACCGCTGATACCGTAATGCATTTTTTATTTAATCACGTCATTTCCATCTTCGGAGTGCCATTACAATTGGTCTCCAATCATGGAAAACACTTTGAGAATGAGTTCTTTTTCAATATTTCCTCACGATTAGGCTTCTCCCATGAGTTCTCCTCCCCCTACTATCCTCAGTCCAACAAACAAGTAGAAGAAGTCAACAAGGTCCTTAAAACCATATTGCAATGTACTGTCAACAAACATAAGACCAATTGGAATCATATGTTGTTTTCAACACTATGGGCTTATTGCACAACAATTAAAACTACCATTAGTTTTACACCCTTCCATCTCATCCATGGGGTTGAATCCACTCTCCCCATTGAGTGAGAAATCCCCACCTTACACACCACTATTGAGATTTTACCTGACACTGCTCCAATGGAGAAGCGCTTGCTGAAATTAGAGTCACTTGATGAAGACCATCGGTCTTCATTACAGAACAATAAGGCCACCAAAAAATGGTCAAAGGCCACCTTTCACCACCATGTCAAACTTCACTCATTTAACGAAGGAGACCTCGTCCTTTCCTACGACATTGCTCATGATACCCTGGGCCACAAAATATTTGAGTCTTTATGGCATGGACCTTATATCATCCAACATTGCCTCACTAAAGGCACCTACATCCTGTCCTCCCCTGATGACCATGCTCTAAAATAACCCATCAACGGATTGTAACTCAAAAAGTTCTATGCCTAGCCGTCGCCACTCTACACTAGGCTTTTCCTTTTTTTTACACATTTGTAGAGTTTTTAGTCTTCTTTTTCCTCCATTCCTTATGGATGATCTACCATTTTTGTTATTAACATATGTCTACTCCATCAGCCTACCACATCAGTTACGCTGACAGAGCTAGCCGTTGGAAACAAAGTCTTTCTTCGGTCACTTGGGCCCTCTATTCCCCCTCACATGAACTACTCCACTCCAATGACATATGTTTGGGCTCAACAACCAACAACCAAGAATAATACACAACCATCATTGGCCTCCTCACCGAGGCTAGTCACCATCATATTCTCCACCTTAGTGTTCTACTATATTCCCAACTCGTCATCCTATAGCTCAACAATGTGTACCGTGTCCGTGATCCTTGCTTCTTCCGCAAATACCTGCAAGTTAGACTTTTATCTCAAATTTTGATTCAATCACCTTTGCACATATTCCATGACAATTCAATCAAATAGAATATAATATGGCTAACCTAGTCTTAAATTGGCATTTATCACATCAAGATACCATTACACATACATAAACCATCAAAAGTCTGTCACAGCATATAGGTTAGATATCATAAAAAGCACCACAAAACATCATCACATGTAAACATCACAACGATTTCCAAAAATGTATACCCATATATATATATATATATATATATATATATATATATCAGTGTGCCATCAATGTTTACAAACAAAAAATATAGTACAACACGTACATCATCCATAGGTAGGTCAACCATTGCATCCCCATAAATACAAAATCGGTGTCACATCACCCTATACAAAATGGGCTTGCAAGCCTATATAAATACACAAATACATATATAGAGGCACTTATGGGGCCTCTAGAGCTCCACCACCTAGTCCTTTCCCTGGAGGAGGTACCCTACTAGCTAGAGGTCCCTCAGGTCCTGAGGGCAGCCGCCCAATCATATCTTCCCCCACTACAACTGCTCTGCAGATCAGGGTTCGCAACTCTGCCAGAAGGCCACGCACTGCTCCAAGACTCCCTTGTCCTAGATCAGAGTCCACATGCCCTCAGGAACTCCCTATAATACTGCTTCCAATCATTGATGAAAATCCTCGAACTCTCTGTCAGCCCCCGCCAGAGGAGCCTGTGAAGGCCCTGCATCAGGGTCATCATATCAATGTCTCCTTCCTTCTTTCTCATCATCGACTGACCTCATACCAACATCATCCTGCCGCCATCTCTCCCCTACTCGTGGCTCTCCCTATAGTGGTCTCATAGGCCTCTGATGAGCTGAAACTATGACCAACTCTACCTCTCGTCAACTCACTATAGCAGTAGGTACAAATGAGGTGGCAATGTGGGCCCTACAATTATATATAGTCCTATTTTCCACAAATTCCATGCTCAATTACATGAGCTCTGAGCATCTATTTTACGATCTGTCTTCAGTTGCGGGATCAGGATCCCACCACCTACACAGTCACATTCCCCTGGTCACCATCCACCCTTGCCCCCCAGGGAGCATTTTTCTCACACCACACCTAGGTACACCTGCTCATGTTCAAAATTATCAAATAAACTACTATATGTTATTTATTTTCAGATATTTTTCACGTCGGGTATTTGATCTTCATGTGTGTAGGTACTTGGTTATCACACACCAGTGTGACTCTTCCAGGTATATGATTGATACTGGCATGTAATCATTCCCTCTGAATCTCAATTACATCTCTAGTCACACCCTTCGACATTGGCCTCTAGGATCCTCCCAGCCAGCTCTACAGTACTCTCACCTATGTTGCATTTCAGTTCCGTCACCCGGTAGCATTATACCCTACATGAGTTGTCGCATTCATAGTACCCTTGTCAGCACATTGACACTCATGCTGCTTTCACCCTCTAGGGATGGGAGTCACGATAGTCTTATGCATGTTTGAGAATCAGCCACATACTCCCTCTCCTCATTTTTTCTAGCTTTCCCAATGGACTCCCAAGATATCTCATCATGGTTTCACTTTGACTGCACCTCCGCAATATCATTAACCTTCCATTTTTTTCCACAATCAGTTTGCCCATCTGCAAATTCCCCTCCATTCATTTACCTCATACATAAACCCACCTATGGGGCCCCCACCCTCCACCAGGTCTCCACGCAACTTGTGCCCTCACAGGCCAAGCCATCTAGCACTGGGTCATCCATTTCTGTATCTGTACACTTATCCCAAATTATTCTTTATTTCATTCGGTAATTGTACAAAGCCTTTTTTTCCCACATTTACATATCTTTTTGTTGTTGCCTTTAAGTGACCTTCCTTTTCTGGCAATGCAACCCCTGTCGCCCTTGGTTGGGGAATTTTTTACCTCCTACCCTTGTTGACATCATCCATAAACCTTGAGTATCCCACAATCCATCTACCTTTTATCTCTGAGTTTGTCCACTTTGTCATGCCTCTGGCACAATTTAACCCACGTCTAGTCATCCCTTTGACACTATATTTAGTTTCACGGTTGCTGCCACTCATACTTCACATATATCCCCAACTAAGGGTAGTATTGAGTCTCACCACATCTTGACTTCGACCATGTACCTCATTAGTTCTTGATCTCATCCCGGGGATTTCATGAAGCCCTTTTCTTCTTGGAGTTGTGTCTCCCTTTCTGTCGAAATCAACACAGTTCCCAGAAGGGCGACAGTATCTTGACTCTCATTCCCTTTACAATGAGGAGTCGCGTACGACAGATGGAAAACCACCATTATTCTCTGTTGTCATTGACCCCCATAACATTTGACTTCAAAACTATCTCATGTTATGGTGGGTCTTACTTTTCCACTATTGTATTTGTTTTTATATTTGTCGAAGACCTCTGAAATTTGTTAGGCTATCAATGCCCGTGAATTATCGATGCTTCTTACAGGTGTCATCGCCTCTTTTCAGAGTTTGTTCACCATCAGAATTGTCCTCTACCATTATCAAACCACCTCAGAGGGTGCTGCAGTTATCTACATCAACATACAACTTCAGTTACTGTCTTACACATTTTTAGTTACATAACATGAGAATGGGGCATGCCCGCCTCATTTGTACACAATTTTCTTTTTTCAAACCTAGTGAAAGGTTTGGATCCTACAGGTTCCCCTCTCTCTCCAATGGGTCACTCTTGCAATCCCTCTCAACACTCTTTCTTACAAAGGTACTCTCAGTAGAAGAAACATTGATGTATTTTGGCTATACGTATGCTCCTAACCCCACACATCAGGGGGCATATGTTATCATTGAAATTTCGTCCACAAATGGTTACAGGAATCTAGCATCTCCAAAACACCTATTAGTTCACTCATGGAATAAAAATTTCATTTCCAAAAGGCACAAACTATACAATTGGTTATAAAATTAGCATGTGCTTAACATGCAAAGGAATCTCGCGCACGAGTGCCAGTTGAAAACACCGAAAAAGCGCACATGCACCTGATGCATGACTGTGGATGAAAAAAGCCACGCACACTTTAGAATGATGCATTAATGATTTTGGTCAGCCTCCCACCCACTTCTGGTTCAGTTCCCAAGTCGATTTGACCCCCAAATCCGAGCTGAATCTGAGTGGGGGGATAGTCAAAGACCTAAAGGTGCCCTAAAGGCCCCCTTTTGCACACTCAAGACTGGTTGGATAATGCCTCAAATCTTTTCTATAAAAAGAGGCCATGAGTGCACTATATTTTCAAGAATCTATTTGTATTGTTATGTTGCCTCTATTCTCCTGCAAGGAACCTCTTTCCTCATTGGAGCATATAAGCACCATTTCATTGGGCCATTCACATCGCCTCTTGAGTGAATGATCTTTGGATTTCTTCACCATTTCCTTTTAGTTTGCTATTTGTAAGAAGATCTCTCTCATTAGGGGTTCAAGAGCCCTCCCTTGGGGGAATAGGGGACCCATAAGTCTCCCTTTCTCTTTGGTGTTTTCCCACTGATATAATCTATCCATTGGTGGCATGAATATCGATTTTATTTTGTTCTATTTCCCTGATGCACTTTAATTTAGTTTCTTTAATTGTTGTTAGTTTAGTTGTTTCTTTGTTTCTTGTGCTTGATGTTTCTAACTCTTGCACTCATTTCTGTCCTATCTAGATAACCTAACTAGACTTGTAAGTGTCCTTCTTTTTATCATTTAGGTGATGAAAAGGATATAACAAAAAGCATGGAAAATTTGAAGCCCTTTGGATCGACCCCTGCCAAATCTCTGAAAAGTTCCCAAATAACACTTACAGGTTGAAGAATTTGGAGGGAGATGAATTTTTTGGTGGCCTTGTAAATGGGCACTTCCTGGAAAAGTTGTTTGTTTGAAGCTACAATCGGCGCCCCACCATTGTAAATATCATTCATGTTTTATGTTTATTTTGTTTTTAATAGAAGACTCCACAAACCAACAATAAGGCACTGAATCCACAAAAAGAGTCCTTAGAGCCTCACAGGGAGGAGTCTATCCCCCCTGGAGCCTGATGTTATCACATAAACTTGTCAAAATCTTAAGGGTTTGTGGTTTATACCTAAGCCTGTATTTTTGTCTGTCTCTCCTGCTTTTTTAGACTTGATCATAAGTTTTCAATTCGGCTCATACTTTTCAACTGTTTGTATTCACCCGTTTGATATAATTGTTTTTCCTTATCATATTTCCTAAGAAATATCGAACCTTAGCCCTCATGTTTTCCCTAAGGCCGATCACCCCTCCTTCTTCCTCTGCTACTAATCCTTTTCTTTTTCCTGAGCCCTCAGCTAGTCATCCGAGTAATTGTTCACAGGTTGCAGTCATGATCACCAAGTGAAACAATTGAAGCGGTTTGATGTGGAATCAAATCAAGCGAGTGAGAAAGATCAGTTTGCGACAATGAAAATCCACCAGAAATATCATATCGACGATGATTGGGTAATCAGGATCCTGCAGTTGCATGAAATATAGCGCCAGAGGTCCGAAATTGCGAGGTCTATCCTAGTTGTTGGTGTTGCAAAGGACACGTGGTGTGCGGTTAGTGTTTCATGGTTTCATGAGATGGAGCAGTGAAGGAGAAAGTCATCATAACTCACAAAATGTGAAATCACAATAAGATCATAGCCGTTGATCAAGGAAGAGATTTGGGTCATTGAATCAACTTTTCATGATTTCGTGAGTCAAGAAAGTAAGAGGAAAGATTTTTGAAGATTCATGAAGCATGATTTCCTGAAGTGTCGATGTCATATGGGTTGTTCGATCAAAGGGGATGAGTGTCACCTGATTCGAGCATTGTGATTTCACGACTCAAAGGTTTGAGTATAGAACATAGCATGAGTTCGCGAAATGCAAAATCGTGACGCGCCCGAGATAAGAATAAGGTCATGGCCCGAGGTCACATGGGGGAAGGAAAAGAGCTGATCCAAGAAGCAAAGTGCCCGAGTTGGTCACTGAGAAAAATCTACATGGCCTCGAGGTGCCAGAATTGACTCAAAGGAGTCCTAAGCTTGCCTGGAACATTCATGGGTGTCAGGTCTCTCCTTGATCCCTATGAAAGAATTTAATGAAAATGGGGAAGGTGGTTGAAACATTATTTCACCACATAAATGGAAAGCATGAAAACCTGGTCGTGGAGGGAAAACTTTCAGCCGAAAGTTCCCTGGTCATGAATTTCCTGTGAATTCCATACCAATATGATCTTGCGTTTGACAGAAGAGTGCAGGTGCATCCTAATAGAAGAAGGTGCATACACCAAGCCTTGAATGCATGACCAGAGTGTGTTTCTATAGGGAGAAAGTTTCTTTGATTATATATACTCAATTTTTATATTTTGTAATGGTTGATGGTAGAGCAAAGCTCTTGATTTTGTAAAGTTTTAATGAACACTCTGGTTCTCTAGTTATGCTTTGTAATCTAATATTTCTTGTTTAATGAAAGTCATATTTCTTGCTCCCTCTTGTTTCCCTCCGATACTGAAAGAGTTCATGGTTGACTAATTCACTTGAATTATCGTGACTGCACTATGATGAATGTTTTATTATAGTGTTGTTATTATTTCTTTCAGTTCCTTTGAAATTTGAATTCAAGAAGACCTTGTGTTTAAGTTTTTCTTCCTTAGGCTGCTGGAAAGCCTGATGTTCATGGCATACCTCTACATTCTTCGTTGAAGTCTTCCTCCTACTCACCCTTAATACAACTTACTGACTGAAATTAAACTAGACTTCACCTTCTTGTGCATATCAGTCCAATCTTCCGAGTTAAGACGATATTTTCTTGAGATTGCAACCATTTGACCCTTATTATAACCAACCCGTGACATAAAATACTGATGGGTATCGGGCTTACCTTTGTAGAAATCCAGAGGTGACTTTTGGTGCTAACAATATGCAACTTTATTTCTAACTCATGAAAAATACCCTTATGGAATTCCTCATGACATATTAGTCGATCTTGCCGTCTTTACTTCTCTTCCTCAAGATCTTTCAACTGCATTCTTAATTCATAATTATTCTTCTCGATATTCCAATTAATATTCTTCTGTAGTCTCAACTTCATGAGAAATTTAATCATTTGATCCCCTTGATAAGAGCCTTTGAAATATTCACCAACTAAACTATTGGATCTCATATCACATCAACAACTTTCAAATGCATGTCAAAACTAGATCTGATACCACTTGATCCAAAACTCCTTATACACCACTTATTTCTTTACAATATATACATGCAACATCTAACTTGATTCAAAATTATTTCCTGACCGTTTTCAGGTGATTTGCAAAAAAATGATGATGTGCTTCTTATCCAAAAAACTCATAAATTATTCATTAATTTGCAGAATGATGAGATGACACAGTAGTAAATTAAAACAACTCAAATTACATATATGGATGATATATATTACTTCATCTTCAAAGTCCCTTTAGATAGTATGATTTTTCTCCATCATCTCAAAATACCAAATTACATTACAACATGGGCTTGCAAAAATCCAATTTAATGGACTCTCTTTAATTCCACTACTCAAAACAAGAAAATGAGTACACCATTAGAATCCTTGCAAAATTATGAGAAATTTGACTATAAAGTTGACCAAATTCTGAACTAGCTCAATTACACCCTCTTTACATGCCAAATGATGCACTATGGCGCTAATTAATGGAAATATGGACTAATACTTTTACAAATGACTTCTGATCCTAAAATAAACCTCAAATTCATGATCCTTGCAAAAAATCATGAAAAATGAGTATAAAGTTTCCTATCTATTATTAATATACCTCATGGCACACTTTACGAGGCAAACCATATCTAGTATTTCCTTGCATGTACTTCGATATAGGCCATAAAACATTGGGATCGATGCCCTGCATCGAGATCTATTCCCTTGGTCTACATGCATACATGGGAATGTGTGTAGGTCTTGGGATCTACACCCATATATAGGCCGTGATCCCAAATCTCTGACCGAAAACATGGGTAACTTAAAGCTAAGTTTAGGGGAATCCCTGTAACATCCAACACCAATGGTGCATTGATTAAAATTTTGGCTAAGTTTGGCAGAGGTTGTGGATTCCATTTCCACCGACCACCGCTCTTTCCGTTGTTTTGTTATTGTAACTATATATAATATATATGGTAAAGTTTGGTGGCATATAATTATGTGATGGTATATTTCATTAAGCCCCCTGTGGGATATAATGTTGGTTACATTACATCGCATACAACCAGGATCAAGGGATTAGGCCCTCGATCCTTTTAAATCCCATTTAATACACCACATGACTTCAAATAAAACTCACACCATGTATAGGTTAAGACTCTTGTGATGGCATGATGGTAGTGGAGGCTTGATAAAGATTATGGAGGTCACAGGTTTGACCCCCATCGACTCCATAAATTTTGATAAACCATGAACATAATGGCCAATGGGAGGATACTACATGGTAGCCTCTCATTGCCTCCCTTGTGCCACATGTCAACAACTGATTAGTCCATCTCAATGTAAAATATGCCTAGTCACTTGCCAACCATGTGTCACCCCTTGAGGTCACGACATCACATGTACGACCTGTATAGTCATGTGCCACATGTCACCCTTGTAGTGGTGACATGTGTCAAACTTGACTTTTCCCTTTGAATTTTTTCCTTTTGACCAAACGTTGACCAGCCATATCGTTTGCATATGAACCTTGTTTGAGGTGATTTTTTTGTCATTGGAAATCTATTGTCAAGCTCTACACAATGATGTACTTTTATTGGTCATTCGAGATGGTAGAGATCTACACAATGATTTCCTTTTATTGGTCATTTGAGATGGTATAAATTTGATCTTTTATGGATCCTCCTAGACCTCTGTGAGAGTTCTAGATCCTCCTGGACCTCTGTGAGCATTCCTTTGATTCTCCTAGATCACTTCTCTAGAGACTTGTTTATGGAAATTCATCAATGCAAGTCAAACATATTGTAGAAGAAAATGGATAAGCACATCTAGTCCTTATAAGCCATGCAATCATGGAGGGATCCATGTGAGTCCCTAAAGATACAAAATAAACATCTCCTAATCTCATAATTGGCGGTGCATATGAATACAAAATGCTGTTCAATATCAGGATATAAAGAAAAAATATGATAGGTATGATTCTCTCAAGGAATATGGTGGTCCATTGCAATTTAAGCCCGGTGATGGGTGGAGTCTCCACTCAAAACATAGGATGTTTTAGAAAACTATTACACAGTTAAAACTCTAGAAAGTTCTAGCACTAACAAACTTTGAGTTGTGTTAGAGGGATTATTAGACTATAAGGAAATTCAATCTTAGTGTACCTAGGATGAACCCATAATTAAAGTGAATATATAAAGTAGACTAGTGTTGTCACTTTGGGGAGAGTGATTTTCTAGGTTTTGACTATGTGAGCTAAAGGTAGGATTGTAAATATCAACTTGAAAGCTCTTGTAAATTATCCTCTTAGATAGGTAAGGAGAATACACTCATAATTTGAATAGGGGTGGTTTTTCAATATAAAGATCAACTAGAAAGAGCAATGAAGAGGCCTTGGTATACTAGTAGGATTCAACCTCATGATGGTATTGTTGCATAGAGGAATTGAGTGCTAAATACAGATACCTCACACAACTGATATAAGAGTTGGCCATATAATTAATTCTATGTATCATTAACACCATATGGAATATCATTGAATAAACTTTAGGGTGTGTTGAGGTCTCAACAAGCTAAAGAAGTGGTAGTTAAATATTATTATTTTCTTTTCATGCATCTATTACCATGTTTTTTAAGAGAGCTAGTAAAAATACTTTGATAGAAAAATTTGATGAAGCCAAGGATGTGGAAAAGGAGATGTTTACCTTAGCAGGGAATGCAAGAATGAATATGTTAAGGCCAACCCTAATAAATTCATTTCTCTACCCAAACCACCATTGAAAACAAATATTTAACTTCATGATAAAGAACCTGCAGAATGTGAGAGTGCATTACATTTTGCTAAAGAATTATCAAATTAGATTTCATATATGAAAAACAACTCTAGAGAAAGTACCTCTAAACCAAGAACTTTCAGAACTTTCTATATTAAAGATATCACTTATCCAAAGTCACATGAACTTACAAATTTTAACTTGAAATTAGAGGAGGTAGGAATTGACAATTATTTCACCTATAATCATGCAAATCATTCTGAAAAAACATGTCCTCAATGGATGCATTTTATGATGTTGGTAGAAATTCAACTTTTGTGTAAAAAAAACAAACTGAAACACCCCTCCAAGAGGTTGAAAATGAGTAAAATATAATAGAATAAGAAACAATCAAACAAGCAACAATGTTCCTACAACATATGTCACTTGGACTTCAAGAGGAAGAGGAGAAAATGGTAGAAGAAATTGTTGGAAAATTGGTTGTCATTGATGTAAACCTTAGAACAAGTCCAGAAGCCTCTAGAAGTGATGGGTGTATTTGAAGAAGTCTCCAAAGTGGTCCCCTTATGGTGTATCTTTAATCATGTCCCTCACAAGAATACAATCTCAAGAATTCTAAAAGAATCCCTAGAATTATGGTTAAGTGGTTAAGTAGTTAAGAAGCCCTGAAGGTGTGGCCATGAAACCCGAAGTTGATTGAAGAAAAAGAGGGTAAAGGACATTGAAAATGGATGAAAAAACTCATTGGATTGATAGTCCTCATTAATTCATTTCCAATGGTAGGTGGAATTCCACTTGGTTCCTCATGGTAGAGAAGTTATACCCTGTTAAATATGAATCCCCAAAGTATGGTTAAAAATCCCCCAAATGGTTGCAACAAGAAGTTACAATTCCACGCCAAAATTAATTAAAGGAGAAAAATCGTTACAAACAAGATGTTATAGGTCGACCCTAATTTCAATTAAATTAGGTAGTTGCAAAAGTATGAATACCCATCAAGAGCCTCTCCTTTGATCATCAATCAAGTGTGAATGCAAGTAAGTATATGATCTCTTAGTGAAACTGAAGTAGCAAAGGAGTGCGAAGGAGGAAGTGATAGAGCTACAGATTGGAGAAGGGTTTCTGGTAACCCTATTTGAGAAAACCATCCATCGTGGGTCAGGTATAGAATGTCCCATGAGGACCTCACATGTTACACAAGACTTGTCATGCGATGCCCCTCTAGTTTCCTAGTCCATTCCAACGAGGATGAGGAAAAAATTGTAGAAGGTGTTCATCTCTAGATGATGAAGCCAAGGAAGGTTTGATTATCTGAGATTTTGTGCATCAGTCTCTTTACATGATAAAAGGTATATTTTTTTATATGTTTTAATTTTCATATCATAGATGTTATGGCATATGCCTTGAGCCATATATTGGATGGTTTGGCACATGCTTAAGGGATGTTTTGGCATATGCTTACATTTTATGGTTAAAAATGGTAAACATTACTCAATACCATTTCACCCCCCCTCAGTATTGGTGAATATTCAAACAATTGGTATCAAAGAAGGTCCTTCAGAAATAGTTTAATCACTGGATGGTAGATCACGGAGTGCACTAAGAATGGAATGCAACTGTTTAATGGTCAAAACTATGCCTTATGGAGTAGAAGGATGGAAACCTTTGTGCAAGAACAATGATTTGATGTTTGGAAATAAGTAGTATATGGATACATGGAACCTTCCACTTCCCCAACGGATAGAGATGGAAAGAAGCTTAGTGAAAAAAATTCAAATTCTAAAAATGTTATTCTAAATGCCTTGATTGATTAAGTATATGTGAAGGTTATGCATTGTGATTCTGCAAAGGATGTTTGGGAAAAACTTCAAAATGTTTATGAAGGATATGAAAAAGTCAAAGGGGCCAAGCGTCAAACTTATAGAGGTTAATTTGAACAACAAAAAATGATGGAAGATGAATATATTGGAACTTTTTTTCTATGAGTTGATGAAAGAGTGAATGCTATTAAAGTCTTAGGAGAATAAATCAAAGAACCAATAATTGTTTAAAAGGTACTAAGGTCTCTTGTAATGAGATTTGACCCTAATATTTTATCCCTAGAAGAGAGAGAAGATCTTGCTACATTGAACATGGAAAAGCTACATGGAATAATTACAGCTTATGAAATGATTACAGAATAGGATAATTCATCCAATACAGAAGAATCTTTCAAATAATCCAAGAAGACAATAAAGAATAAGAAAACGTCAAATTCAAGTTGCAGTTATAGTGATGATTCAGATGAAGATGAAGAAATAGGATAATAACCAACTTCGTGAGGAGGTTGAAGAAAGGAATTGGAAAGTACAAAGGTAAGATTCCCTTAATATGTTTTAATTGTGGTAAAATTGGTCATTTTTTTTCCAAATTTCCTTATGCTAGGAACTTAGAAAGTGACAAAGAAGAAGTTCCCAAGAAAGCAAAGAAATATGAAAGGGAACCAAGAAATAAAATAAAAGAAAAGTCTTCAAGAAAATTATCTACTCAAAAGAAGATAGTTCATCATCTAATGAGGATGATGATAGTGACAGTGACTCATAAAGAGTGCTTTTCATGGCAATGGGAAATTAGAAAGGAACCCCTGAAAATTTCGAAGAATATTATGAAGAAGGCGAAGTGGATCTTGAGGAAGAACTAATATGTGCTTTAAGTGAGCTAAAACGAGAAAGGAAGAAAAAAAAATCCCTTAAGGAAGAATTGATAAAGCTAAAGAAAGGTTTTCAAAATCCCAACAAAAAATCTCAAGAATTCCAGTAGATTATAACAAATCTAAATGTTCAATTGGAAGAAGCTAGAGCGATTGAAGAAACACTCAAAAACTAGTTTGAATAAAAGAAGAAAACAAATGAGTCTTTGGAAGATGAAATTAGTAAAAAAAAAAAGGACTTGAAGAAGAAATCATCTCCTTGAAAACCCAACTTGAAGAAGCAAAGAGAATGAAATAAGTAATGAATATCCAGATGATGAATAAAGAAGAATATTGTGAGAATCTTGAAGAATAAGTCGTCACATTAAGGGTTGAAGTTGACAAGCTCAGTAAGAACTTGAATAACTCTCAAGTACTAGAAGTGTAATATCCCTCGGCCGAACCCAATTGTAAATGTAATGTAAGTGTACTTAAGCTGGTGAGTTGTTTTGACATCATTTTGCAATGCACCTTTCATGCCATAGTGAGCACATGTACTGCCTAGTAAAATGATGTAGTGTGCACATTTACGGATACTGCACACAGTAACTAAAGTGTGCGCAGTATGGAGGTCAACGAGCCTTGTGTATATGATATGTGTTGTAGGCTGGTGATCTAGTTATTATAAGTTGGGATGCTTATGTTTTGGATTTAGGCCAGAGCACCTAGATGTTAAAGGCCAGTGTGCCTAATTTGTATATGTCTTATGATTAATATAAAATACATCGTTGCACGCAGACCAACCATGATAAAAGAGATGGGGGACTGAAATCCACTAGTTAGGGAAAGGGATAAGCTAAAGAGCTTAAGCCAAAAATGAATATTATATTAATATTCTTAAAACATAAAGTATGGATAATTATTTTATCCTAAGTTCTAAAGTTGGGGACAAGTGGACCAAAGTAGCTTCCAACATGACAAGTGTCAAGTTGGGTACATGCATACATATCATGGGGACTTAGTTCATTTTCACACTTTTTTTTCTCCATCATTCTGATGATCATCTCTCCCATGATTCCTTCCATCATTCAATCATCCAGTCAATGATTCCATGACCATTTCACTCACGCAGTAAGTTATCCTTCAAACATTCATTTCACTGTATCTGAGCCTGTCTCCATAACCATTTCGTGTTGGTGTACCTGGTTAGCTTGGGAGCGGGATTGAAGAAGCGGGTTGTCAGGCTCATGGGAAATTGAAGAGGTGGGTTTTCAAGCCAGTGAGCAATTCTTTGAGGGAGAGAATTGCTGGGAATTGATTTCTTGAAGGTGCTAAAATGTAGCTACAGTGCTCTGAGACTTCCTATTCGGCCTATTGCAGAAGCCCTGGAAGGGAAGTGGGGCAGCTGAAGGATTGTTGAGCAGAGAAGGGGCACACGTCCTTGGGTGGGACAGACATGTGGGGGATGAGAGGTTGTAGGCTATTAGTTGAGTGAGCACCTGAGACAAAATCTTTCCTGTTGTCTATGATCCTTTAGCCTAGTTAGGAATCCCTTTACCCGGGTGGAGTTTAGTCCCAGCTCGAGGGTGACTCACTGTTGAGAGTGATGAACAGTGTAGTCTAAGGATGGGAGGTTCGTGGACGGTCTTCATGTAGTTGGTGACAATATTTCCAAGATAAGTACCAATCGTGTGATAAATTTACATGTTGCATTGTTATTTACGTGCTTATGTTATGGTTTATCATATGTGTGATTATAATTGTTTGTATGTTTATGGGTATTTCCCTATATATGCTGCATGTCTGTGTTTATTGTTATTTCAGTATGAAATCATATATTTATAGAATGTTATTGTTTGTTTACGTTTATATGTAAAGATTCTGCAAGAGTGTTGTATGTATATGTTATACTTGCATGCAGTTTGAAGAGAAAATTTATGTGGCATAGCTCAGTTGAATACTGGGTATGTTACAATATGTTTTGCAGTGAGAGAATGAAAGTGTTCCCTCATGTAGTGTGGCCCGACCATGGGTGGTCGGGGACGTTACAAGAAGATATTCTCATATTTCAAAGGTCACCCTTCAATAAAGAAGGTCTTGGATACATTGGTGAGGCCTCATGCAAATAAGATGAAAATACCAATCCCAACAAGAGTGTTGAAGAGAGAAGAAGAACCACACAACCGACAATGAAATATGAGAAGAAGTGTTCCAAGTTTTCGAAAAAAAAAAATGAAGAGAATGCTAAGAACTATGCAGACATTCTCAAAGGAAGGAATCATGGTCGAAAAGAGTCAAATAGGGATGAATGCATAAGAGGTGTATCTCTAAGAATACCTTCTACCTTTAGGGATCAAAGAATATTCAATCATTGTGAAGGGAAAAACATAACAGAAGATCATGATTATATAAGGCATGAATTCAAAAGGATTACATCACAAAGAGGATCACTTTCTTCCAGGTATCAAAATTTATTTCTTGGTTATTGTTTTACTTGTAATAACCTTGGAGATAAAGTTGTATATTACAGAGCTTATGGAAGAAATATTCAAGCAAGAGATGTTTATATGCCCCCTTACAATATTGAATGTTACAAATTCCACAACTATGGGCACATAGCTCATGATTGTAGAAGCATGATGGAGTCTTCCTTGAAGGAAAACATCAGATACAAGAAGGTTTGGAGAAGAAATAAAAAACAAGAAGAACAGTTGAATGAATAACTCCCATAGATCACACTCACAGGATTTGTAGATGTGCGATATCATGATGAATATACAAGTAAAGAAAAATATGTTAGAGCTCAGAATCATGATCATACAACATAGCAGGCTTATATATTGTTCTAATCAATTTGTCTTGGAGACTCCCAATAATGTGAATATTGAAGAGGTGGAGTTGTTACAACAATTTTTTCCACACTCTATACATCATGATTTGGTGGCCTTCCCTTTCCCTCTGTAGACTCAATTCACCCATTTTTCTCAATCCAAAGTCAAACATTCAAATTTTTGTTAGTATACATGGGCTGTAGTTAGACAACCTGCATATACACAGGTTGCTCCATTACAGCCTGTGTACATCGGGTTTTCTGCTCAAAATTAAAATTATTTTGGGTTTTCCATGGAAAGTCAAGAGATCCATATCCTTTGGGATTTAATATGATGGAAACACTTTGATTCAAACCTTCATTTCCATTTGAAGGCTATAAATTGAGCCATATACAAGCCTTAAATATGAGAGAAAAAGTTGAGAGAAAATACACTCTGGATAAATTTTGCCTCATATTGAGTTTACATCCTTTTATCATTTAAGTCTAAAATTTTCTTATGTTCAACCTGTTAGAATATAGAATATGGTGTGCTCATTTTACCATTGATGATACCCTCATCACCCAACCATAGGCCGAAGGCACCCTACGAGCACCTTAACCTTGATTGAGAATTCCTCCGGAAGAAAACCCTAGGCTAGATAGCCAAACAAGGTGTAGTGCATATTCCTCCAAGGATAGCACACCAACAATAGCTGATCAGATAGTTCAAACGCTAGCCAAGAGATAGTCCAAGAAAACACTAAAACTGCTACCTGCAGCAGTTGCACCTGCAGCGCTCCTCCAGACGTGCACACCAAACTGGGAACTGTAGTGCGCACCAAACTGGGTACTGCAATTCTGAGATGTTGTCAAGTGAGAACTAGCACCCTGTATTTATACTGGTTCTGCTAGATTTGCTGGGGTCAACTTCTCCTTCTGGATATGTGTCTATTCAATATATTATTATTATTTATGGCTGACTTCTTCTCTTGGAGGATAATAGCCTAATATAATTATCTTCTTGAGCCGACAAAACTTTCTAGGGTTATTAGCCAACTCATTAGGGTTTTCTCTTGCTTTCCGGAGTCTTCTATTCTCGTCAGGTTCACACGTGGAGGTAAATACCTCCCATAGCTACCATAATATTAACACTCCCTCCTAGCTAGGGAGGCATTTACAGGTAATGGACTTGAGCACAAAACATACCATTTACTCGGTAACATCAATATAGTCATCTAGACTATTTCATGACTAGATCATGAGCATCACCATCACCATCAATTGCATCATCTCTCGAAACCATACTTCATATGAGTAATTAGACATGATGTTGGATAATTCAATCACACCATAGAGTGATACAAGAGCCACTCTTATAATATAGAGGAGTAAATTCTCTGAACCAATTTCCTGTCTGGAAAATCTATGTTCATCATTTGTTTGGATGGTGATTATTTCCTATAAACTGCTGATAGTCTTCAAGGCAGTTAGAATAGAAATATAACACAACTTTGTCTATCCATAGTAGTACATAACTACAATCTAGTGGTTCACTACCACACCAAGTAACACACAAGTACTTGATCAACAACATATAGTCACAAATAGTGGAACATATCCACCACAATAATCTTCATCTACTGTCATACAGTCTTCATAACAAACATCTAGTAGCAACTTGCATAGAAACAATGTTATGATATATACTGAATTATTTGGGCCAATATTTCACTCACATCTGTGAGTTCTGAAAGAATATTTGGCTCATGAACAATGGAACATATCCACCATAGTAGTCTATATCTACTGTCTTCATAACAAACATCTGATTGCAACCTGCATAGAAACAATGTTATGATATAAATTGATTTGTCTGGGCCAATCTTTCACTCACATCTGTGAGCTATGAAATAATGTATTCCTCAAAATAGTGGAACATATCCACCACAGTAGTATATCTCTACTATCTGGAGATAAGTAGTCTCCATAACAATCATTTGATGCCATCCTGCACAGAGAAATATTGTTAAATATAAACTGAATCATCTGGGCCAATCTTTCACTCACATTTGTGAGATTTGAAAGAATATCTTCCCTCATCAGCAATGGGCTATCTGCCCTTTTCTTATAAACCAAGGAAGAAGGATTGTTTCTGATTTTTGAGCCTGGGTGATTCCTCACCCTAGGCCATTCTTTCTACACTAATCAAAGTGCACCCTGGACATAATGTATAAACCCTAAGGAATGTTTGGACCATTCCCCACCCTGGGCCATTCCTCCTACACTAATCAAAGTGCACCTTGGAGAGAATGTATAACCCTAAGGAATGTATGTCCTGGACCATTCCCCACCTTGGGACATTCCTCCTACACTAATCAAAGTGCACTTTGGAGAGAATGTATAACCCTAAGGAATTTCTTTCCCTGATTGCTGAGCCTGAACCATTCCCCACCTTGGGCCATTCCTCCTACACTAATCAAAGTGTGCCCTGGAGAGAATGTATAACCCTAAGGAATGACTATCCAAACCATTTCCTATGTTAACCACAAGAGGAAAAGACTGTTCTGCATCAACCTCCAAACAAACCATTCCTCATGTTAACCACAATGAGAAATCGTTGTCTGGCGAGGTGGGCCAGTCTTCTTGAGTAACCCTCAAGAAGAGAGACTGCCCTAGACCACTCCCCATGTTAACCACAATGGGTAGTCATTGTCTATGATACATCATCAATCAGACTACTTCCCATGTTAACCACAATGGAAATTCACTGTCCATCATAAATCTCAATCTACTTTTCGAACAGGAAAGCATCTGTCCAAGATGGACTAATTTTCAAATTTAAGGATGAATGTTTTCAATAATGTTTTCAGTGCTCCCTCATAACTTGGAGAGTCATTTCTTTCTTTTTCAATAAGAATTTGTTTCCATGAGCTCTATCTTGAGTGTGAAAACTCTTTCATCTTGGATAGAAGTTTTACCAAAATGTTTGCTTATCTGCTCATCTGTGGAGATATGTATTGGAGAATCATTTTCTTCTTTTTGGACTTCATCATGGATAATGTAATGCTTGATTTCAAATGTACTTTAGTCTGGAATACTATAAAGGCTTCATGTATTTCTGAACAATAGAGTATATCATAGTTGGAAAGCTAGAACATATCCATGTGGCACTTCTTCTTTCATCATGAGATCTGATCTACTAAGTAGTCATCTTTATAGGAAATCTTCACCACGCTTCTGTTGTGCACTGGAGGTTCTCCACCAAGTTATCTTCTTCTATTTGTGTATAGGAGTCTCTTTCTGGTATGCCTCAAGGTCTTGAGATTGCTCTTCATACGCTCTTTATTCAATTTCTCTGGAGAACATTCTTTGCATTCATCTGATGTAGAATTCTGACTCATGGATGTTGCAGATGATATAATGACTTATAAGTCTGGTTTACTGGAACAAGTAATCATAATAGTCTTCTCCCTCCATATGGGATAACCTTTGGTTCTATATCTTGCAATTATTTTATTTATAAGTCTTCTATACACTGTTCTTTATCATGACTTCCAGTTCTTCTGCTTGATTTCTTTTATCAGGCTGGTAATCTTGTGATTATTGATACAATGATTGGTTGCTCTAGTTCCTCTTTATTTCTTGGAATCTTCATGTTCTTCTTCATGTTTTTATTTTTCTTTTGGGTCCATGGAGTTTCTTATAGATTCCATGCCCTAGAGATTCTACTTCTTCCCTTCATCATAGGATCACGGATCTGGATGGAAAACCAGGAATACTTTAAGGCTTGTCTTCGAAGAAGTCTTCTTTTTTGGTTGAACTGAGCACATACTTTCTTTCATGGATGCTACCATGGATATATATATTTCATCATCTTCAATGGCTCATAGGATTAGCTCCCTCCTAATCCTTGCTTCATGTACAAGTGCATGTAATTGGCTCCCTCCGTCTAATAGAGTCCTTGCTTCCATTTGTATCTTTATTGTCTT
>JASDQU010100914.1:348327-369930 GCA_032191745.1 Picea mariana | reverse complement strand
GATGGGTGAGCAAGGCTCCCTTTGACTTGTAATATTTTGATGAAGTAACTATGATCTAGTGATGTACTGAACTTAAGACTTTTTGGCTAATATAAATTAACTTCTCTTTTAGTCTATTTTCTTCTGATGCTAAATCTTCATGATTTGAATGATTCACATGAATTATTGTGGTGATGTTATGGTGTATGTTTGATCATTTATTATCATATGTTTATTTAGCTTCTTTGGTTTCTAATGTCAAGAAGATCTTGTGATTAGAAACTTTCTTCCTTATACTTTTGTAGACCTGATGTTTACAGTAGTCCCTACACTCCTCTCACTCAAGTCTTCCCTCTGTTCATAGTTACTCCCAAACTACTGATAGAAGTTAGCTAAGACCTTAATTTTTGGTGCATCCTAGCCCTATTGTCTGAGTTAGAATATTACCATTTGAGTTCTTTTCCATTTGACCCTTTAAAAAACTCTTTCATTCACTTATAACTTGATGGGTATTGGGCTTGCCTTCCATGCAATTTGAAGGCGACTCCTAGTGCTAACAAGGTGTATCTTGGATATTTTGATATGTGCTTTGAGGCATATGTTGGAAGGTATGACACATGTTTGATGCATGTCTTGGAGGTTTTTTCGTCATATAAGGGATATATTGGAGGTCTTGGCACATGGTTTGATGCATATCTTGTCACATGCTTGATGCATATCTTGGCACATGGTTTGATGCATATCATGGTGATCTTGAGCATATGATTTGAGGGATGTTATTGGTGATATTGGCATAAGATTTATGTGGTTGAACCAATTTTGATGATGATGATGATGTATCAGTATCGGTGACAGGTTGATGATGATGATATATCAATATCAATGACAATAACAGTGACAAGTTGATAATGATGATGTATCAGTATGAATGACAATTACAATGACAGGTTGATTCTCTTATTTATATTTCTGGGAGGTTGGGTGGAGCACGAGAATATTGGTGTCTTCAGATAGTAGGTTGGTTCTTGCAAGGGAATTGCAACTTCCTTTGAGTTGGTGTTCAAAAAAATAGGGGGTTAGAGCCTCCTTCCAATTGGTGCTGGAGAATCTAGGTATTTGGAGCTTCCTTCCGGTTGGACCCTGTAAATTAGGGGGTTGGAGCCTCCTTCTAGTTGGAGATGGAGAACTTAGGGATGTGTAGCTTCCTTCAGGTTGGAGTCTGTAAACAGGGGGTCGGTTCCTCCTTCCAGTTGGTGATGGAGAAGTTTGGAAGTTGGTGCTTCACGTGGATGTAATATTCAAGATATATATTAAAAAATGTTATGTAGTTTTCTCCCATTTGGGTTTCCACTTAAAAATATTGTGTACCATGTATCTGTGATTATATGTTGATGATATCTTGAATGAAATCATATGTGATAAATTGTTAATAACATAATGGTTACATTTTATGGTTAAAAATGGAAAAAGGTGCTCAATATTGATTCACCCTCCCTCTCAGTATTGGTGAATATTCCAACATAAATCCATACCACCAAAACAATACAAAGAGAATACAACCCAAGAACTAAGGGGTATATTCCTTCAATCCCTTATACATCACAACCTACCATAAATCCCAAAATAAATGTAGTTATTTCCCTACCCAAGAAAACAACAATGAAAAACACACATTGGGTGAGCATGGATTGCAGTGTGATTCAGGAAATGAATAAATACAAGGAAAATGTGTCAATTTTCAACATTTGCAATACTCCTCAACAAAGAGACTTGATTATGCATACTTTCAATACATCCCCATATGTACCTAAGAAAATAGTAGCAATTTTTGAACAAAAACAAAAATCTATTATAATACAACCAAATTTGGAGACAAAACAAAAATCTGCTATGACTGATGCTACAACTGGTAACTAATCCAAGTCCCAAACCTTACATGAGATATACCTAAAATATATTACATGTATTATCATGTAATAATAGTTATAGGTAAATTATTATATAATATAAGAATTGTAATGTAATAATGATAAGTCATGACCTTTGGAAAGGACATGACTTATCATCCCTACATGTATTTATATGCACATCATTGTATCTCATATCATGTCAATGGATAATAAATATTAATTATTGATTCCTCATGGAATACATGGATTCATCCCTATCATTATGGATGCTAAGGTGAATTCATGAGTAGGTTTACTTGTAGTGGTATCAAAACTGTCTTTCCACTAGCCCCTGGTCAAGTGTGTGTGTGTGTGTGTATCCGAGGAAATGTACTTGTAGAAAACCCTCCAAATACTTTCCCATGTTCTATGGATGGTAAGCAAGGTAAACCATATATATATATAAGGAAATGTACTCATGGAAAACTCTCCAAATACTTCCCCATGTTCTATGGATGGTATGCGGGGTATGTTGATGTTAGTGGTAGCATCAGACAAGTACTTCAACATTGGCATGTCTAGCATGTGGAAGTTGTCGAAATCCTTCTATCCTTGATATTACTTTAGTTAAAAGGAATTAATTAAAGTAAAATTGTTTTTATTAGTTAATTGGTTTATTTAAGGAAAGTGATGAAAGTAATTAACATGTAATCAAAACATGTAAATATTAAGTGAGTGTGAGAAGTAATCTCAACTGTCAACAACTTTGGAGATTAGAAATAGATTAGAAATTATAATTATAAAAGCAAGGATAGGGTGAAGCAGGAAGACACTTGTGTGAGATACACTTGTGGGAGACTTTGATAAGATATCAAGGTCAAGACTTTGGTGAGAGATCAAGGTTGAGAATTTTGGTGAGAGACCAGGGTCGGGGATAGCAAAGGAATTTTGATATTGTGAGGAGTGTAGAAGCAAAGAAGGAATTTTTATTACACAAGAGTGAGGAGATATCATAGGTTGGTTGAAGAGATTTCATTCAAGGGTTGATGCAGAGAGGGTTAGATCACAAAGTATCATGATTCAAGATCTTATATAGGTGGAGAAGGATTTTCATCTAGAGATCAAACATGTGAAGGAGAAGAGAGAGCAAAGGCAGTCGTAGGTGGGTTTCAACTGATCGAAGCCACAGGAAATGAGTGCATTGTATGAAGGTTGTCATACAGAGTTTATGTACATGTACGCAGGTCTCAGTGGAGACATTCATGTATGTATGCATTTTTGCAAAAGGAAATGCATGTACACCTCAGAAAACATGATAGTATAGGGTCATACAGTAGCTTAGGGATTGTCGGGTTTGTCTGTAGTGTAAATTCTCTTAATGGGCCATTTTCCCTGTTACGAGAGCCCAATTTGACCTTAATAAATTCATATTAGGGATGGTTTTATCTCTAAGTTTTTCCCAAGGTTTTATACCCAAAAATATTGGTGTCTTGTGTGTGATATTTTTGGTTTCCTAGTTTATGCTTCTACTACATGTTTAGTTGATTACCCAGTTGTGATTTTAGTAGATAAAGTGATTTTATTTTAAGATAATTGTTGGGTGTTGGGTTGAAGTGGTAAAATCAACATGGTATTAGAGCATGATCTCTGAAGGGAGGAAACCAAGAACATATATATCAACATTTGCAAGGAGATCTAGTCAGATTTATAACTAGAGGTGAAAATTGAAGGATGAATTTCATGGAAACAACAATACTGAGGAAGAATAGGAGGTTTTCTAGGTGTATGAAGGTGTAAACGAGTCACAAAAGGGATAATCACATACATATACAGGAGGTTGTGAGCACAATTGTGTACATACATGGGTTCTAGTGGTGACAACCATGTACATGGCCGTATAGGTTAGTACAAAGACAGTTTCAGTAGAGGGTTATCAGATCAGATATTGGAGATGGAAATTGGATTGTAATTCAAGGACAGGTTGGATGGGGTTTCCAACTACATTCCTTGGAAGGATAAGATCATGTTGGTGTTGATGGAAAATGGGATATGGGAATTTTCTAATGCTCAGATAACTCCAACAATAGATGTGACAGAACTAGTCATCCATAATCAGAAGGATGTGAAAGCTAGGTGCATCATTTGATATGGAGTGAAGGATCACTTGATCCCTCATGTATTAGGAAATAATAATACGAGATAAATGTGGGAGGCTCCAAACACTTTATTTTAGAGCCAGAATGAGAATCACCAGATGGTACTGAGAGATAATCTTAGAGACACAAATATGACATGATCATATACAGTGATAAGTTATCTCGCCTGGATACGATAGGTTAGAGATGAATTGGATACAGTTGGGGAGACAATGGTTGATTCAAATTTGGTGAGGATGGCGCTCAAAGGATTAAGAAAGGAGTGTACACCATTCATCATAAGAATTTTGACATGATAAATTCTCTCTGATTGGTCAAGGTTGTGGGATAAATTAATTCAGGGGGAACTTTGAGATGAAGATCTCAATGAAGGTCCAAAAAAGAATGATGATGAGAATATTTCTCTTTCCATCCAGCAAAAGAAGGGAAAGTTCAAGAACATTTCCAGTGGAGAATCTTCCTCTCACGTTGTCAAGAAAAAGGACATGAGAAAATTCAAGTTCTTTGCATGTCATAGGTTTGGGAAATGTCCACACAGGAATATGGGTGGGAATGAAACACAACCAAAGGTAGCTTCATCAAAAAAGACTCAAATGGATGAGTTTTGTAAGAAGTTTGAATAAACAAAGTTCTTACTTGTTTCCCAGACTTCCTTGGGAACCATATCAACTAGTGCATGGTTGATATATAGTGGAGCCACATGTCATATGATAGGATCATGAGAGGTGTTAGAGATATCCATAGAGTATGACTCAGAGATGCATGTGGAAATTGATATGGGGACCAAGAATGCAGTGAACAGATCTAGAATAGTGCCATTATGAATGGACTCAAGAGGCACATTGAGAGTGACAGATGTGATATGGGTTCCATAACTCAAGAGGAGTGTGATCTCAGTCTTAGTGATTGACATGAAGGGATTTTATGTAGTGTTCCCGGATGGAAAGGAATTGATCAAGCCTAGAGGATATAGCTCAGAAAAAACAATTGTCTTTGTGTTGGAATACTGAGAGGTGGGGTGAATCAGTATAAGCACTTTATTATCACTTTTAAACATAATATGTAATCATTAATTTCATCAGTAGTATATCATCAATATATCATGAGAAGTATAAATCAACAAATTATAATAGACATCCATAGAAACACAATACACCAGAATTTATGTGGAAACACAAATGGGAGAAAACCACATAATGCTTTTCTTATATATCAAAATAATACATTCATTGGAAGTACCAACTTTACAATTCTCCAACTACAACTAGAAGGAGGCAATGACCCCCTATTTATAGGACCCAACCTCAAGGAAGCTACAACTCCCTGAATTCTCAGGCTCCAACCAGAAGGAGGCTATAACTCCTTGATTCTCAGGCTTCAACCTGAAGGAAGCTCCAACTCCCTATGTTCTCCGACACCAACTGGAAGGAGGCTACAAACCCATTTCCTTACCCCATCCTACCTCCCTGAAATATAAATTTAGACCAAATTGTCACTACCACAATCACTGCCACTGTCACTATCACTGTCACTGCCACTATCACATCAACCTGTAGCCTATCACTAAACCTGTCACTGTAATTGTTCCATCAACCTGTAACTGATCATCAACATGAGCTATACCAAAAACTGTATGATACCATCCATCAATTGTGTACTAACATATGTAGTATAATATGCATCAATCATGTACCATAATATATGCCAAATGCAGATACCATAACATCAATGATGAGAAGCTAATCATTTATCAAATAACATACCATGTACTAGTATATCAACCATGTATATAAGATGTACCATATACCATAGCATAGATCTTTACCATATCATCAATGAAGTGCCTCAAAGAACCAAAACATGTGCCTCAAGCATACACCATGATACATCAAGTATATACCTCAACCATACATCTACCAAACAAGCACATAAACTTACCTATAGCTCTGTATCTAACCTAATAAATAGTAATGCTTATTTGTAAGCTTTCCTCTAACCTCAGGGACTTGGTACAAGCATTTTCCCCAAATATGTCTTGTCCTCACAGGACTAATACATGATGTTACATGGGGCCTCACATGATAGGAATTGTGAAAACCACAAGGATTCCTCATGGGACACTAGTAGTATGACCCACGGGGGTCAAATAAACTAGGGTTTCCTTAAAATATTTTTTTCTCCTATGCAACCTTGAAACTCCCTCACTTTTCACTTGTCGCTACCTTAGATTTCATCGTCACAAACTTGCCAAATAGATCACTAGTTCACCATAATATTTTCAATAGAATAAGTGAGTGAATGTACTTGTGAATGAATCCTTGAGGTGTATTTATACCTTTTATTGGTAACCTATTTCCCTAATCTTAGGGGCTTCTTGAATTTCTTGTTACAAACACTTTACCCTTTTATTAAGGACTTGTAACAAACTAGGGGTTTCTTGATCATTATTCAGGGCTTMTAACTTCACAAGGACATAACTCCTCAACCACGAGTAACTAAGTGGCATACCACCAATCACCTAAAATGGAATGATGAGGAATATCCATCCATGAGTGAATTACCTACATTTACACTATCCTTCATGACCTTTTTACGCAGTCRACTTTGGGTTCCATAACCATACCTTTGGRGATACCGGAATTCTTCAAGGGTTGACATCAATGAAAACCAATATTTCAACAATATCGCCCTTTGGAATTGATGGCAACATTGATGGCATGGTAACAATCTTGTTCTTTCTTTTGCTCCCCTTATGATCATCGCCCCCCCTATGACCATCGCTCCCCTGTCTCTATGCAAYTGTTCTTTCTCTCGATTTCCATGCATCTATTCTTTCTTTCCCCCTTTGAAATCAATGGAAAAGGGTAATTATCCTTGGGGATGATCCCCCTATATACAAGCCTCTGCTTTCTCTTCATGGTGCTTCCTCATGTAAAACTCTGATGTATATGAAAATCATTAAAATATTATGTACTTGTATTCTTCAAGTATTTTTCTTCTCTCCATATGTCTTATTGTGTCTAATTCCATGTGGATAACTATGGGGAAGAAACCTCTCCAATTTTCTATCAAATATACTCAAAGATATCCCTCAAAAGAGGTTTGGTGAATATATTTTCAATATTCTCTTTTGTCCCCATATATTCTAGATTGATGTACTTCTCTATATCTTGTTCCCATACAAAGTGATACTTGATCATAATGTGTTTTGCCTTGGAATGCATCACTATATTCTTGGAGATACTAATAGCGTTGGTATTGCCACATTGTATTGAAATGGGCTCATTGTACTTCACTTGTATATCCTACAAGGTCTTCTTCATCCAGATAACTTAAGTGCAATATGCTTCTAGTGAAATACATTATGCTTCTATTATTGACAAAGATATTGATGATTGTTTCTTGCTCAAACATGATACCAGATGCTCACTCAAGTAGAAATATGATCCACTTTTACTTCTTCTATCATCAATGCTACCTGCCCAATCTGCATCTGTGTAGGCTACAAAAGATATATCATTCCCTTTTGGATACCATAATCCAAATATTTTGTTTCCTTTAGATATCTGAGTATTTTTTTTACTTCCATGACATTTGTTTCTTTCGGTGCTTCTTGAAATCTCACAACCTGTCCAACTGCTTGCATCACATACGATATTGACACTGTCACATAGAGTAAGCTTCCAAGAATTGATCTATATATTCTATGATCTGCATCCTTAGATTCATCTTCCTCGCTCAACTTACAACTGGTCTGCATAGGATTTCTTACGGGTTTGAAATCTTCCATTACGAACCTCTTTAGCATTTCTCGGATGTTCTTAGTTTGGGAGATGAAAATACCTTTATCACGATGAAATATCTGTAATCCCCAAAATAAATTCAAATCACTGAGAAAAGACATTTCGAACTCATTATGCATGTCTTTGGAAAAATTCTGACTCAAAATGTCATCATCACTTCCAAAGATAATATCATCTGCATAAACTTCAATTATTAATATATTGTCTCAATCCATTTTTATGTAGATATTGTTGTCTGAATTACCTTTCATGAATCCTTGTTGCTATAGATACTTGTCCAATATTGAATACCATGCTCTGGGGGCCTGTTTGAGTCCATTCAATGCTTTCTTCAACCTATAGACATAATCTTCCTTTTTTTATAGTAGAAACCCTTCAGGTTGTTTGATGTAGACTTATTCTTCTAATTCTCCATTAAGAAAGGTTGAATTTACATCCATATATTACACCTTGATCATTTTGGAACATGCATAGGCTAAGATAAATCTAATTTCTTCCATCCTAGAAACTGGGGAAAAGGTCTCTTCAAAATATGTACCTTCAATATGAGTGTATCCTTTGCAAACTAACCTTGATTTTTTTCTGGTTAATTGTCCATCCTCGTTCTGTTCATTTCAGAAAACCCACTTTGTACCAATCACATTCTTATTCTTCGGTCTTGGAACTAGTTCCCATGTGTTATTCTTCTCTAACTCATCCAATTATTCATCCATAGCCTTGATCCAATATTCATCCTTGTTGGCCTCTTCAAAATTGCTTGGTTCAACTGTAGATAACAATGTTAGGTGTTGTTGTTTTGGTGAGAGTATTATTCTTCAGGTTTCAAGTGCTGCATATTTTTTCCCAATAATCTCTTATGGTGGATTATTTTTCTATACTCGTCGTCTAGGTGTTGTAGGAGGTATCTTCCACTCATCTTCCTCTTGTTTTGCTTCTCGATGCTCTTCTTGTTATGACCCAAGGGGGGGAATATATATGGCTAAATGTATATGATATGACCCCAAGGGGGGGCATATATGGGCCTAAATGTACATGTAATGTATAAATACATATGTAATAGGGTCAGCCTAGTGATAAAGGGGCCTCATGTGCAAGTGTGAATATCTATATATAAGAGATCATGTATTCATTATTGATAGGTGAATTGTGAAGTATGAATGGTATTTGGTTATTTGGGGGGGGTTCCCCTATTCTTTAAGGAGTTATTGTGTAACTTATCTATCTTGGAGTTTTGATCCACGTTGAAATTCTATACATGGTGTGTACTTTTTTTATTTTGTGATATTTGTAAGCATTTGGATCATAACATTTGGTATCAACGCTCAAGGTCTTGAGGTTTCACTGTTGCATCTGAGACACCTTGGAATTTTTTCTATAAATTGTTTTCTATGAAATTTCAAAAGGAACCCATTGGAACATATTTATTAGACGGATCAAGGTACATGGGGTTCAAACTCCAGCTTCCAAGGCCTTATACTTTTGGAGATATATACTGTGTAAGATAGGGTTCTGGAATGATCTTGAATTTAGTCATTGCGGAATTTTCACTCTAATTTTTTTTTATGTCACGTTTATAACTCTGAAACCTAGAGGATATTAATATAAATTATCAATATAGCCATGATAAAAATTTCATCTTCTGGGTCATTCTACGTTTGTAGATACACCTTGTGTAAGATAGGGTATATAACTAGTCATGTTAACTGGTCTCAAACATGTGTTCCAGGTAAAAAAATGATATCTTCTTCAATGAGTATACAATTTAAGTGAGACCCATTGCATTGGAAAGTGAACAATGGAAAGTTTACATTATTTCTGGTACAAGTTTCATAATTTTATATCAATTATTTTTCATGGGGCATGCTATGCAAGTACAATCTCCTGGAAAGGACACAAATCAGCAAGGTGTGGGGAAGTTACCATAACTTCTACTTGGCACATCAAATTTTGGTCACACCCATGGAATTGCAGAGAAGCAATTTAAGAGTACTGTAGGTCACAATTTTAGACTAAGAAGGGCCAAAATTTCAGAGATACATCATAATTAAGGTCAGCAAGGAGGACAAACTCCAAAATAGGCTTTCAAAGGTATGTTCACTTAAAACTATCATAACTTTTGATTGGAATGTCTGATTGAGCTGATTCAAAATCCATTGGAAAGATAACACATAGAAGAGAATATTGGAAGAAGTATTACAACTATTTGATATTTTTATCCTTAATATAATGAGGTTTTTAATTGAGGGTTGAGATAGACCTCAATTAAGAATCAATGGAAATACCTAAATTTATAGGAGATGAAGATAAAGATGCAATCAATCCTATGGAATGGTTGAGATTGGAAGCTTGGAAGTGGTGGATGAGTTTTGATCAAAATACTAGATGGCACTGCACATGGGAAGAATTTGAAAAATGCTTCTCAGATAAATGAATTAGGGATACAAAAATGGAGGAATTGTATAGAATTCAAGATGAATTAAAATAAGAAAAGGAAGAGATTAATAAGAAGGGTGAGGAGCTATCTAAGATATGATCCCTTAATGAATCACTCATTAAGGAAGTTAAGAACTTAAAACAAGAAAATAATAGTAAATTGGGAAAATGATGAGTCAAGGGAAGATTTGAAAAAGAAAGATGAAGAGATATGTAGATTACAAAACCATAATAAAAAATATTGGATGATGTCAAGAGATTGAAAAAAGAAAAGAAGAATTGTCAAAATCAAGAAGAAAGAAGGATCTTAGATGAATAATCTACCAAAATATTGGAAGATGAAATTTTCATGAAGATTGAGGAATCCTTAAATATCAATGTGTTAAAATAAAAAATACAAGCCAAAATTGAAGAAGGACGTCAAAATTTGTTAGATGGGATCTCATTGCAACTTCAAAAGGAGAAAGAAGACAAGATTCAAGAAGGTCAACAAAAGATACTTGAAGAAGTTGAACTCCATCTAGAGGATGTACATGCCAAATATGATTGTATTATCTTGAAGGTTAGAGTAATCAAAGAATAAGAAAATATGATCAAGGATGCCATTGTCGCTGGAAAAAAGATAGATGAAATGCTTGTGCAGAGTGAAGGAAGACCATCAAATGTGAAACTGTATTGACACCCTCCTTACCAAGAAACATTTCAAGGAATACAAGAAGGACGGTATCAATATTATGAAGGAATAAGCTGTAATACTTGTCAATATTCATGGAACAAGGCATCACCAAACTACTCTTCAACAAGCTAGTATTAGAGACCAACAACGACTACAAATTGGAGAAGCTTCAATAAAAATACATGGAATCAAAGGAAAGAAAATTATCCAACAACTAGACAGCAAGGATTAAGACCGAAAATAATTGATTTTGGATGTATAGATCATCAACAATGGAATGAATAAAGAAGGAACATAATAAAATCATATTACTTGGTTTGATCACATGTGAAGCCTTTAAATGAAAAGCTTTGAGGACAAATCTTTTTGAAGGAGGGTACTATGTTATGACCCAAGGGGGGCATATATATGGCTAAATGTATATTATATGACCCCAAGGGGGAGAATATGTGACCCTAAATGTACATGTAATGTATAAATACATATGTAATAGGGTTGGCCTAGTGATAAACATGCCTCATGTGCAAGTGTGAATAGCTATATATAAGAGATAATGTATTCATTAATGACAGGTGAATTGTGAAGTATGAACGATATTTGGTTATTTGGAGTGGGTTCCCCTATTCTTTAAGGATTTATTGTGTAACTTATCTATCTTGGAGTTGTGCTCCATGTTGACATTTTGTACATGGTGTGTACTTCTGTTATTTTATGATATTTGTAAGCATTTGGATCATAACACTTCTTCTTATTTTAGATCTTCATCGTCATCCTACTCTTCTAAGTCTTTGATTCTTTCTTTATCCTTCCATACATATGTCTCGTTAATCATTACATTGATTATTTCCACGATTCTATTGAGTCTTGGACTGGAGCATTTATATTCTTTGTTTTTTCTTGAATACCCAACTAATATTCCTTTATCAACTTAGGAATCAAATTTTCCAAGCCTTCAATCTTTTCTTTTGATATAGAATTTACTTCCAAATACTCTAAAATTCTTCACATTTTTTTGTCTTCCTTTCCATAACTCATAGGGAGTCTTATCACTGTTATTTCTGAGCATTCCTTTGTTCAAGATTTGAACTATTGTATGTACTTCTTGTGCCCAAAAGATGTCACTCAACTTGGAATCTTTCAACGTGGTACTGGCTGTTGGAGTTACTTCACACACACCTAGGATTTCTTTTTCCTAAGTTTTTTCCTTGTTTATTAGTCATAATTAGTCATTATCTTGTCTCCTATATTTTAGGGGAGAATATTCTCTTTCAGTTGACACTTCAGTTTGACTAGTTGAGTTGAGTTTAGATGCTGCATTGGTTTTGTCACCATGAAACATTGGGACCATCACCATGATAACTCAAAATTTCCTTTGGATCATCACCGAACTGGTGCATTACCCTTGATTCCTTGAGTTAACTCCTCACTACTCTTTGTTTAGTTAGTTAACTGAAGACTAGTTGACTAGTTAACTCAACTAGGTCGTAGTTCACTCCCGTAACTTCCTGAGAGACTAGAATAGGTGGAAGTTCACTCTCGTAACTTCCTGAGAGACTAGAATAGGTGGAAGTTCACTCTCGTAACTTCTGGTGTGTATGTATATCAMTTTAGACCACCACTATGGTGCATTTTTTCTCCTCTAGTGTACATTCATTGAGTTATACATAGTATATCATGTGTAAATTATTCATTATTCATTATGGTTAATGAGAATTCTTCCATTCTTTCTCTCCTTCTTCTTATTTATCCTTTTCTCTCTGCAAATGTGTGTATCATTTTTTAGATAGATATATTCTATGCAGGTTCAACACATTTACATTGTATCAGAGATGACAAACTGCTAAGGAAAAATATACACCAAATTGTTTTGCAGGTACAAAATATTGAAGACAATGAAAATATGGATTTCCAAAAAGAATTCATTCTTACACCTTACAACTATTTTGCATGGAAGGAGAAAATATCCATACATCTCTGAAATAGAGGTTTGTACATTTTAAACTTGAATACAGATACAAAACTGACATCAACCATAGAAAAATCTAAGTACTTAAATCGCATGGATGAGGCACTCGAAACAATTTGCAGTGTTATTTTTCCCGATCTCCTTTTTCACTTATCTTCATGTAAGACTCCTAATGAAGCATGTACCACCTTGGAAGGGATATTTGGAAAACATGATGAGATGAGGGGACACATGATGGAGGTGGATCTGCTCACATTGGATCCAAAAATCTTGGACAATATCCAATATTTCTTTACAAAATTCAAGGATTTACTGTTGCAACTCAAAGCTTGTGGGGTTGATAAATCGAAGGAGGAGAAAAAAATGGTTCTCACCATTCTCTCCAGGCTTGTTACTAAATTATCTATATTCATATCCACATTCCATTCTGTTAGATTCTCCTCAAGAGCCACTTGGAAGATGCCTTCTCTTGAGGATTTTATTGAAGCCCTGACAAAAGAGTAAACCAAGCTCATCAACATGGGAAAAATCAAAGGCCCAAAGGCGCATGCACTCAATCTGCAAGATGGAAGCCAAAAATTTCAAAAATCTAAAGATAAATATAAGTGGAAATATCATGCACATCCAAAGAAGGAAGGGTACACAATACCCTTCACCGATTCCTCCAGATCCAAAGGGGAAAAGGGGATAAATGCACGTACTATCACAAAGGATTCCATTGAGAATTTGCATGCATGAAAAAAAATTAGATCTGATGTCTCAAATACTTCAACAAAATAACCTTGGAGATCACATCCCCGAGGGTGCCAATAAGAAGAATCTAGAATATCTGAATTCCAAGAAAGGCAATTCTAGCCATGCCTTGATTTCCATCAACTCCTCTCTCGATGCTTGGATCGTAAGATTCAAGAGCATCACATTGCATGGATACCTCAAAAGAATCATATTCTTCTTTGAATGCATGCAAAGGTCCTCCTATTCTAATGGGGGACAATTCTTCTGTCGAAATCACTGGCAAAGGAAGGATTGAACTCACCAACGAAAGCTTTGAGAATGTGTTGCATGTTCCGAAACTTTCTGTCAACCTTCTCTCTGTGTATCTGATGAAGAATTCTGGCACCAGAAAGAAATTCATATTCACACCAAATTCCATGGACATCTATGACATGCAAACCATCTCCAGGGTTTCTACCGGTGAGGTAAATCATCAATGTAGATTGTATACATTTTCTGAATTCATTGAACCTAATTTTTATTTACTGCTTACTCATGCTGATGAAAGTAGTAGGATATGGCACGAAAGGTTTGTAAATTTAAATTTTAGATACATGCAAAAACTTAGCAAGAAAATATTGGTTGATGGTCTACCAAACATCCATTTCTTCAAGGGAGTGTGTGAGGGATGTGTTCTTGAGAAACACCCTCAAGATAAATTCGACAAGGGAAAGTATCAGAGAGCCTCTGTACCTTTAGATGTGATCCATAATTACCTTATGGGTCCTTTTACTCATCCATCGATCATAAAAGTTGGGTTTGTTCTCATTTTGTTTGATGATTTCTCACGTTTTACATGGATCTACTTTCTCATGCAAAAATCTGAGGTCTTTCAACACCTCAAAGATTTCAAAGCTCTAGTTGAGACACAGTCCGGAAAGAAGATCAAAGTCCTTCAAACTGATAACATGGGAGAGTATGTCAATCATGAGATCCATGATGTTTTCCACGAGGTAGGGATTTAGTTGTAGCATATAGTTCCCTATACTCTACAACAAAACATACTTGTTGAATGGAAAAATAGATCTCTAAAGGAGATGGCATCTTGCATGCTGCACACAAAGTCACTACCACAGAGACTATGTGTTGAAGCACTTAATTATGCAACATACATCCAAAATAGATCTCCCCATAGATATGTTAAGGATAATACCCCCTACGAGGCTTGGAGTGGCCTCAAAACAGAAGTCACCCAATTTTGCATTTTCGGTTCATGTGCATGGGCCCAGATTCCCTCAGAAAAGAGGAAGGCACTTGATCCACAGAGCACTGAGTGTATTTTTGTTGGATACCCAGATGGTGTGAAGGGATATAGAATTATTGATATTTCCTCAGACCGACTCATCATTGAGTGTAGTGTCCAATTCAAGGAAAGTGTCTCGCATGTACCTCAACAACCACATGCAGACACCTTCATTCTTTCACCTGTCTGAGATGATGAGAATGTACATTCTGACTCTTCTTCATATGACATTTATGATTTAGAGGAATCCAATAATTCAAATTGAGATTTAGTACAATCAGATGCAGAGTCAAAGAATCCATATGGAGTTGCAGAGCCTGAGCAGAGGCCCAAGTGGGAACAAACTACTCTTCAGGATGTAGGGGATCGCGTTGGTGATCCAGTCGATACTAGGAGGACTTGATTTGATTTCAAGGAGCCTCCTGTTGCACTCACTTCCACTGAACCATTGCCCTCTAGGAATATTTTCTTGGTTCAGTCTTCAAATCCACAGTCTTATGGAGAGGCTGCTGGAAATACCTTTTGGGAATCCTCCATTCAGGAGGAGAACAACTCCCTCCTCGAGAACCAGACTTGGGATCTGGTTCCCCTTCCTTATGGGAGGAAACTTGTTAGATGCAAATGGGTATACAAGACCAAGAGCACAATGGATGGAAATATTAGGAGATACAAAGCCATTCTTTTTTCCAAAGGATTTCATCAGGTGCATGGTATCGACTATGATGATACCTTCACTCCAGTAGCGAAGATGGATTCCATACGATTGGCACTATCCATTGTGGCATCCAAGGGATGGGAAGTCCATCAGATGGATGTGGAGAATGCATTTCTTCATGGTGATCTCTCTGAGGAGATCTATATGAAGTAGCCCCAGGGATTTATGTAGGACTCATATTTGGTCTGTCGACTGAAGAATTCCTTTATGGCCTCAAGCAGGCTCTAAGGGCATGGTATGCCAAGATGGAATCCTACCTGTTGTCACAGAACTTTGTACATTATAAATCAGACCTGAATGTCTACATGCTCAAGATGACTGATTCGCTTCTACTCTTAGTTCTGTATGTTGATGATTTGTTGATCATCGGTTTCTCAACTTCAATGATTGTTGTAGTCAAGAGGATTCTACATGATAGGTTTTTTATGACGGAAATGGGTCTGCTACACTTCTTTCTTGGACTCTAGATAAATTAGGATGCATTAGGCATCAAACTGTATCAGGCCAAGTATGCACAATATCTCCTTGAAAGATTTCACATGACAGACTGCAAGTCAGCTCCGACTCCTTTCCTATCAGAAGTCAAACTTGAGGATGGTGGGGAGACTCCACTGGTTGAAAACACACTATACAGACAACTAGTGGGGATCTTGTTGTATCTCACACACTCTAGAGCAGACCTCTCCTATAGAGTTGGCGCAGTTTCCAGGTTCATACAGGAGCCGCATGAGCTACATTGGAAGGATGTAAAGTGTATCCTTCGATACATACAAGGAACCATCACCTTTGGGATTCATTATGCAACATACTCTGCATTAGATCTCACTGGGTTTACTGATTCTGACTAGGCTGACGATAACACTGATCACAATTCCACATCTGGTTACTCATTTAGTACTGGTTCCGGGCCTATCTGTTGGTCGAGCAAGAAGAAATCTGCCATTGCTCTATCTTCAGTCGAGGTAGAGTACAGAGGGGTAGTTAACATAACCATTCAGGCTATGTGGCTAAAAAAAATTCTCACTGAGTTGGGCATTCAGTTTCATCGACTGATCGTCATCTGGTGTGAAAGCCAGAGCACTATGAATTTTTGCAGAGATCCTATTTAGAGGCAATGTACAAAGCCCATCGAGATCCACATGCACTGCATCTGGGACTTAGTACACGAGGGGATAATCGACTTACAGTTTTGTCCTTCAGTAGAACAGACGATAGACATCTTCACCAAGACCTTCACTGAGCAGAAATTCCATTCTCTACGAATTTGTCTTGGAGTGAAGGACACAATTGCCTAGCAATTGTAGTTCTTCTTTTTTTTACATACATTGTACCTTGAGGGGGGGGCGGGGGGGGTTTCCCATGAGGTTTTCCTTCTTTCTCACTTTATTTTCAGTGTATATTTTGTATTTGGGTACCTAACATGGCCTCGTTACCAGGACCCTTTATTTATTTTCACCATAGTGATGTTCAGGGGGGGTGTTGGAGTTACTTCACACAAACCTAGGATTTCTTTTCCCTAAGGTTTTTCCTTGTTTATTAGTCATAATTAGTCATTATCTAGTCTCCTATATTTTAGGGGAGAATATTCCACCTGGAGAATATTCTCTTTCAGTTGACACTTTAGTCTGACTAGTTGAGTTGAGTTTAGATGCTACATTGGTTTTGTCACCATGCAACATTGGGATCATCACCATGCTAATTCAAAATTACCTTGGGATCATCACCAGACTGTTGCATTACCCTTGATTCCTTGATTTAACTCCTTAATACTCTTTGTTTAGTAAGTTAACTGAAGACTAGTTGACTAGTTAACTCAACTAGGTGGTAGGTCAATCCCATAACTGAATGAGAGACTAGACTAGGTGGCAGTTCACTCCCGTAACTGTTGGTGTGTGTCCAAGTCACTCTAGACCACCACTACGGTGCATTGGTTCTCCTCCAATTCACATTCATTGAGTTATGCAAAGTATATCATGTGTAAATTGTTCATTATTCATTACGGTTAATGAGAATTCTTCCATTCTTTCTCTCCTTCTTCTTCTTTCTCCTTTTCTCTCTACAAATGTGTGTATCATTGTTTAGCTAGATCTATTTTATGCAGGTTCAACACATTTACACTGTCCATTTCCTATACCATTTTTTTCTTCCTTTCGACCACTCCATTTTTCTTACGTGTCCTGCATGCTGAGAATTGTCTCTTTATGCCATGTTCTCCACAAAAATCCATGAATTCCTTTTATGTGAACTCTCCTCCATTGTATGATATTAAGCACTTGATTTTCAATTCCATCTCAGTTTCAACCATCTCTTTGTATATCTTGCAGTGTTCAAATTCCTCTGGCTTCTTCTTGATAAAGAAAAATCTAGTCATTCTTTTGTAGTAATCAACCAATAGCATAAAGTTCTATTCTCCATTTAATCTCTTCATTCTTGTAGGTCCACATAGGTCAGTGTGTAAAATCTCCAATGACTTTGTCGTGGAGTAATATTTTGATTTGAACTTGGTCCTAGTTTGTTTTCCTTGTAGACAATGCTCACATAGAGCATTTGTTGGCTTTGACATCTCAAGCATTTCTTTCATTGCTTCCTTTCTGTTGATTTTGACAAGGTTATCGAATTTTATGTGACCCATCCTTCTGTGCTAGATCCAACTTTCATTTTATTTTCCTAAGCAACATTTTCCCCTTCCAATCTTATTTAGGAAAGATATGTTATTTAGAGTTCTTCTAGTTGTAGCCACCAATTTACCTAATCCTTATTTACTTATCTCACATTTTTTTGAGTCAAAAAAAATATTGTGTCCTTGATCACACATTTGACTTACACTTAGAAGATTGTGCTTCATATCTTCGACCAATAGAAAATTTTATGCCTTGGCATCTTTGATTCCAAGCTTGACTGTGCCTCTATCTATTTTTCTGGTTGAGTTATCATTTCCAAAAAATATTGATCCATCTTTTTCCTTCTTCAGGGTCAGAAACTTGTTCTTTTCACCTGTCATATGCTTCAAACAATCGTTATCAACATACCACCCACTTTTCTTATTGTCACATACCCACTACCTAAATTGGATTTTTCTGGTCTTCTACCAGACCAAAACCCCTAATTATCCATGGAGGCCCAGTGTAAGTTGGCACTTTCTCTCTCCTTCTCTGTTCCCATGTGATCGTGGGTCATGTTCACGGTTCAATTTGAATGCAGTGCCTATTTGTATTTCACGCCTCAACGCTACAGTAATGTCTAAACGTTCGACTCTGCAACCGTTGAACCTCGACAGGGCTAGTGACTGACCAATAGGGATGAATCTCTACAGGGTCAACAAATGGCCAATAGGAACAAATCTCAACAGGGGTAGAGAACCGCCAGTGAGAACAAGCCCCGTCGCGCAGTTAAGTGGAATACAGGTGGCGAAAAGGGAAACTCGACACGGTAGTCGACATGACAGGAGGGGGGGCCCACTTCAGATGCCACACTATTCCGGACCCCCCCCCCATTAAAGACAGAATGGCAAGGGGGGGTCCGGAATCCACCTGAGTGCCATTGATCATTATGAGTTAATATCGACCGTTCGAGAGTTGAGTGTCCAATTTCAGAACCCCCCCCCCCCCAATTAAAGGCATANCTAGAATGAATCCTCATCCGTAGATCTGGGTGGGTGGACTCTGGCCATCCAGATCTTCTCTCTACTTACCTTTACATGCATTCGCGCCCCAGCGTAAAGCTGGCATTTCTACCTCACATCGGACGGCCATGCCAGACCCAGGATCCTCCGAGAGGATCCTGACCATTCGTCATAGCTTGACCACATGCTAACATTTAGAGGTTTATAAGTCTGGACTTTGGGGTTTGATAGCATGGGGTAACATGTCCCTTCGGTATCCCAAATGCCGAAATGCTGAAGTGGTGAACGAACCTCAATCGGAGATTATCCCTTTGGGTTAAGCATTGGTTGATATGACCTCTTCCCATATGACCACAACCTCTCTTCCGTCGGGATTTATCAAGGTGAGAGCCAGACCTATTGACAGCAGGACTCCTGAATCCCTGATTCCTGATTTCCCAAAATAGGTAATCTCTCGACACATCACCTCCTTAAATCGGATGACACCCAACTGCTCCGGGGTTTCCACCCTGGAGAATATCGATCCCTTGTTACCAGGACTCTCGACTCTATGACCCCTGATTTCCCATAATGGGATATCTTACGACACGTGGCCTCCGTCAATCGAACGGCTTAGATCTATACCAGGAATTCGACAATGGAAAGTCCCAATCTCTTGTCAACAGGAATCCCGATTTCGCGATCCTCGATTTCCCATAATGGGAGATCTTATGACACGTGGCCTCCGTCAATCGGACGGCTTAGATCTATTCCAGGAATTCCACAATGGAAATTCCCAATCTCTTGTCAACAGGAATCCTGATTTCACGATCCCTGATTTCCCATAATGGGAGATCTTACGACACGTGCCCTCCATCAATCGGATGGCTTAGATCTATTCCGGGGTTTTTCGCCCTTATACACTGGAGTCTTGACCCTCGGGTAACTTATGACAGATCCAATGGCTATGAGGTTTTTTTAGCCGAGATCTGACGACCCAGATCAGTTCTTACCCATGCATTCTTCCACAACTCCTGGGACATGGAAAAGATCCACGATCCAGATAATCTCATGGACCTTGGAGATCTACGATCCCAAATTCCTCGCTGCCCATGAAGACACAAAAAACAAAGGGGTAAGGCATTTTAACTCCCTACTCTCTCCTACTAATCTAATGGTCGTGGGTGACCGCAAATTCCCCGACGAAATCTCATCCATCGATTAATACCTATAAGGTTAAGGTACTTAACCTTCCCGCTCCTTCCTCCAATCTGATAGTCGTGAGTGACCACAGATCTCCCGACGGGATCTCATCCGTCGATTTGTTACTTCATCCTTATGTTGTTATCTCAGTTTTCAAGAGGACCATTCCTCCTTATGCAGGGTTACTAAGGTCTTACGCCTTCACAACCACCTTCCCGGTTCTTGATGGGCTTTTCAAGGAAGGTATTTCTATGGGGAGATTTACTTAGGGTACTACCTGAGGTATGTAAGGACGTCGTCCTCCCAAGAACCAGATGTGAAGTCTGAATTTGATCAGTACGCACACAAAATAATAAATTCATGAAGACATAAATCATACGTAGTCTTTCCATATAAATATACAATTACTAGTACTGATCAAAACACCATACAGTCATTCTTATAATGAAATCATTTATAGTTTTACAGCTTATGAGCATAATTATCAGAATAAGAACATATATATATATCAAGATGCCAAAGGCAAAACACTTATCAGAGATAATACCAGGGTAAAGCAACTGCTGAGAGGAGTGCTCGTTTCCACCCAACCGTAGGCTTAGCGACTCCCAGCGGATTTACCACTAGCCACCCCCGAGTTGAGACCACGATGCTGTGAGACTGCGTCTCTGTTTTCTAGTGACCAAGAGTGAAGGTTGCAATCCTTCCTCTCTGCTATCACTCACTCTACCTAATGCCAGAGTTCTCCCCTCATGTCTGCCCCCCCCTAATCGCTTCTACCCCACGCCTTATCCTCTTGCGAGGTTGCGTGTGGCGCGATTACCCTCTCGCTGATCAGGTCTGATGGCTCCATGGATGGGAGGTTCACCTCCCATCCCTCATTAAACCATCCACCTACCATCCTATGAGACATTTAATTTAGGGCCAGCAAGCTACTTTTGGTTCTCCTGTCCAGTGGAGTCCAAATACGGTATTAATTCTCAGTGGAATTTAACGCCACCTTTCCAGGTGCCTTCCACCGCCATCGTGGTCTCTTTTTCTGCACATCCCCTCTCAGCAGTCCTGCAATAAATTCAAAATGTTATTCACATTTATTGACCTTTTACTCAAGGTCCATTTACATCACATATTCACATTTATGAGTTTGCCATAGTTCTTGGCCAGT